>CM033278.1:23632199-24089699 GCA_019343175.1 Oedothorax gibbosus
AAAAAAAAAGCATAGGAAGCCATTTTTATTAGAATTAAATCACCGTTGTCCTTCGCAACAATCGCTCGAGAAACTTTAATTCTTTTAGACAATAAATTAAAATAAATTTATTTTTGCGACATCGATCAGTTTGAAATGACGTCAAATATATTTCACTACGGATTCTGTGTATGTTGATATGAAATATTTTCATTCTATTTAAAAGGGAGGGATATTACATATTTATTCTTTGAAATATAAATTAATTTTTGCAAACGATAAGTAATAATTATAGAATGTAATAATTGAATATATATATAATTATTGAATGTAATTGAATTAATTGAATGTAATTATGGAAAAAAATAAATGAAACTAGCTAAATTTAGCATGTAAATGTTTAATATAGAATTAAGGCTGTGTTTGGCGCCTTTTTGTGTTAAACATAACTATTGTGTGGAAGCGGGTTGAGTGACAGATTCTGTTACAAATGTTCTGTTGTTTTTAATATAACTATAATGATGCTGAAGTCCGATTTTTCCATCACAAAAATGGAAATAAAACATTACGCACAGTAAATTCTTTCACGACTTAACTTTTTATTATTATTTATACTTCTATCTTAATAGACACCACATCATTACAAAAACTAATGATAAATAATAAACGGTAATAATAACAATAATAATAGAGTTATTTATATTTTTATTGGCACAAAACTATTAATAATTGCATATTTTTATAAACAAATCACTAACTAAAATAATACACAATACCAAACTCCCTATCACAGTACTTCAAATTTCTATACATCAGAACAATTTCCAAAAAAAAAAAATAATAATTTATTGAGTATCGGGTATAAAATGAAATCTTGCATATCTCCTCAAAAGTACAGTTTAGTAAAGTTCAATTAAAAAAAATTGGCATGAAAATAAATATATTACATTAAATGGAATAGTATCCGTATGAAAACATTGAGCCCTCTGGTTCAGAGGCACAGATTTGTCTGGGGCCCCGATGGCCGAGTGGTTTGGACCATTACGCTAGCAGTCTGCGCGCTGTAACGGGTGCGGGTTCGATTCCCGCCTTCGCCCTGGGTGTAATTTCTCTCTCTGTGACAGTAAAAAATGCTTTCTGTATCTGTCTTACTTGACGAGGGCTTCATAAGCGGGTCTCTGATTAAGCACATAAGCAGGAATATATATGTACCTACCCCTACCCCCCACAGATTTGTCATCACGTCTTTACACAAAGGCTTACGCATTGATGGTACATATCATTCTAAAGCACTATATAAATATAGTACATATAGAGATAATATTGTATGTTTAAAAAAATCATAGTGTATTGTGGAAGATTATTCTGGGACTTCTTTACGTATCCAAACTTAACACAGAATAAGATGTCGTAATCCCAATGCACAAACCGTTGAGGTAGCTTGATAAAACTGTAAGTTTTCGTTTCGTCAGCAAAAAAAGTTTATATTATATGTGTACAACATTATTCAACATTCTATTTACGATATATACATTGGAATGGTGTAACTTTGGTCTTAACTTTGACTCTAGAACAAAAATTCTGTTACTAACTTTCTACTTGACTAAGATTTGTTATAAGCTAAGGCAGTGTTTTCACTGATTGAAAATAAAATGTTTTAGTGATGAAAAGTTAGTAGGGAAAAGCTTGGTCCAAAGTCCACTAAATAACAGTACAGTAGAACTTCAATTACCTGAACTATAACTTTCTGAAATCTATTGGTATAACTCTACTCCATCCATTCATCTATATCTGTACGCTTAATTTGAAAAGTGTTGTCTTTTCACTCAATTAGAAGCTTTTCTACTTTAAAATTGATTTATTTTTCCATTTTCAACATACATAAAGTAGTTAATTTTTTAGATGATCACTTATTTTTGAAAAAAATCTCAGTATCCGAATTTTTGATTTTCGGAGAAAAAACCCAATAATTACCATTATTGTTTTACCATTGTTACCATTATTATTTTACCATTATTAGCATTATTATTTTACCATTTATTAGCATTACTATTTTACTATTATTACCATTATTATCATTTACCTATCATTTGTTGAAACTTAATGTCAGCAAAAAAACTACATGATTCGATCCATCAAAAGATATAATTATAATTAACAAACCCATTTTATTCAGAATCACTCTCGAGTTACATCCTTGCCATACCGAGTAGTAAATTCAAGAATTTTACACCTTAGAATCTTAAAAAATAACTTATAGGTACTTCAGGGATGTACTGAAACACCATGTCTTTTGCTGCGATCACACCTTAATGATGCAGGGATTACATGACTATGTAGTCTAAGCACAGGGGAAACACTGTGTTTCAGTACGTCCCAGATGTACTTAGATTCTTGTTCGAGTATTAGTCTATAATAAGCAGATTGTTGTAAAAGAAAGGAATAGTGTAGTGGAAGAAAAAGTAATGATGCATTTGTTATTGGGTTTAAAAACTAATATGATATTATGAACAATAAAAAGTGTTTAAAAATTCAATTCAAATTGTTTACAGGATTAATGGCACAGTTGAAAATACACCTAAATAATATTTTTTTATTATAAGGATACTTTAAAGTTATATTATCTGTTTAAACTAAACATATTACGATAAAAAAATTATGAGGAAATTTTTGTATTGGATATTTTTAAAAAAATTCGATTAATAATCGACATATAAATTTAAGTAGTTGTTCTGTTAATGGTTATAATTTTACAAGACAACCACAAATTTCTTCAAAAATGTCCATACTTTATCATCCCCGAAATAGGATAGTCAACTCTATTGAATGATTGCATGTTATAATTCATTATTAAATTAACAAATTGTCTTTTAAAAAATATCAGCACCTATTAACTACAACCGAACGTAATTCCAGCCAATCAACTATATAAAACAAATAAACACTGATCATTTAGTTCATATTTTATCATCTCCTAAAAAGATAAATCAACTCTACTGAACGAATACATGTTATAATTCAGTTAATTAATTACCCTATCAAAGATTTTATAACTTAGAATCCATCTGCAATTGAGTCAAGAAAAAAAAACTAGGTATCATCATCCTATCATGCCCAAGCCCATCATCCTTCGAAAAAATATCATAACCTATTAACTACAACCAAACACAATTCCATCCAATTAACTATACAACACAAACAACACCGATAGTTTTACTTAAACAAACTAACGCCACTATATCCCCTACCAAACATCCTTGCTGATTGGCCATACCACCGACATTAGCCACGCCTGGAAGAAACTGCATCAACGGCGCTAATTCAAAAGCCAAAGCGACATCAGGAAAGTTTCACATTACGTGTTTAACTAGACAAGGCCTCGTAGAAAAGCTAAAAGGGCGGGGAGGGGGCTTATTAACAGATTACGCCCCCGCCCCTATAATCCGCTTTCTAACCTTAGATCGATAGAACATTTAGCTTCGAGAAGGTGGTGTGTCAAATAAGTGGTATTTTTAAGAAACAGCTATATACAGGCCATGACTGTTGAATAGGTTTCCCTTATCATTTTTAATTGGTCCTAAATGTAGTTTTTAGACCTTTTTTATTCACATGTTGACACTAATTACATGAAGAAAACTTATTTTGTTTCATTGTATTTTAATATTAGGAAACAGCTATATCCAGGCCCCCGACTGTTTAATCAACTTACTCTACTAAATTGAGAATGGGCCCCAAATATGGTTTCCAAGTACTAGTTTTAAACATGTTGACGCTAATTACATGAAGACAACTTGTTTTGTTTTGATATTTTAGATGAGTGAGTGAGATTTATAAAATTTATACGTATACTGAGTCAATCTTACGCAATGTCTTCATTGGCAACGATTAAAACGATTGAACGTTTTGGGTTGTTTTTTTTTCAAAAAACAAATTATAATGTTTAAACATCTTTGAGCTTCTTGCATTGTTAACCAATGCAATTTCATTGCACTAACCATTCTAGTCATTGTAAGAATTTCAAAAATGACTAGTATAAATAAGGGAAAAAATCATTTATTTCCTCAAATATTCCTTCAAAGAAGCTATTTTGCCTTGTTGTAAGGTGCACAGTTATTCAATAATTTCACTGAAAAAAAACCTGGTTCGATCCAATTTAATGCTACAATATAAAATCAATTTTTAATTGTAACTTGTAAAATTTCAATATGCAGCATAGATCCTTTTTCAATATTGCAATTTATTTATAATTTGTTAATGTTGGCTGATGTTATAAAATTCTCACAAAATTATAAACAGAGATTATTTAAATGTGCTGTGGGATTTTTGTTTGGTTTTATTCGGGAACATATGCATATGAAGTTATTTTCTTTAAAATTTCCATTGAGAAGTCATTCTTTCGTGAAAAAGATACGGTTACTGCTCAATGTTTAGGTGCATTAACACAAGCTGAAACGTTGTGAAAATGACGAAATTTTTCTAAAGGTGTTACTCATGTTATGGGAGTACGTACCAAAAAATAAAAAGAGCACGTGTAGGGTTAATATGTATTTGAAGATTTAGTTTGGTGCTAGTTTGATGGCTAGGAATGTTGGATTTGAATCTGAAAAAAATGTACCACTTCACAAGATCAATACATAAATTGAAAAGCGCTCAGGAGGTCTTGAAGTAAATCATAATAAAAGTTGAACTACAGGTAAGTGGTTAAAACAAATGTTTCGTTTAGATTCGTCAGAATTATGTAAGCTTAACAGTGGCACAAATGCCGCAATGGTATTTTATTTGCCTGATATCTAAGGAATAATAGTCGTTGAACAACTAATTAAAAAGTCAAAAAAATTATCAATAGTCATTGAACAATTAATAAAAAGTTATAAACAATTGATTAAAGTCATTCGACAATTGAACAAAAGTCATTTTTGTATCTTATTTTAAAACATTCATGGTAGACTTATACCTGTCAACTAAGGGAGAAATACTGATCCGTATAGGAGATAATGCTCTGACCATATTCCCAGTTAGTTCGCTTTATTCTATCGCTCCTTCGCTACAGTAGGTTTCACTAAACAAAAAGCGATTGCTACAGTGGTTCTCATTTTAAGGCCCATTTCAAATCGCTACTTTAATTATAGCTAAATTTTATTTCTAAAATTTTTAACACCTAAAGAGTGCCACAAGAAATTTCAAAAATTAATTAGATATTCAACCTACATCTGATGCAGCTGCAAAAATAATCCTAAGTTTTTAAATTATCATAATTAGTTGCCAAAATTTAGTAATCATGTTCAGAAATCATAGTTTCAGCTTTCATCACATTGCTTTTTAAAGAGCAAAGCATACTCATTACACTTTCGGCATATTAAATCGAATTATATATTACAAACAAGTAACTTACTTACAAGTTACTTACTTACAAGTTACTTATTACAAACAAGTAACTTACTTATATTAAAGACATTTATAAAATTCAGTTGATAATTTTTTTAAAAAACAAGTTAAAACAAAAAAAGGGTCTAGTTTTGAAAATAACTTTATCTGAAAATGGCAATACTAAGAAGTCCAATTATAATTATCTTAATTACCGTTGAGTGGGGAAACTTTAGCCCAAGCTTTCCAATTTCTAATATTTTCTCATTAAATAAACTCTTTAAAAAAGTGCTTGCCATTTACAATTACTGGAAACTCTGCCTTGACTGCCTAGCAAAAAATATTCAAGAAGAAATATAATACAAGGGTTTTCAAATTGGGGGCAAAGTTACCATCTAGCGGGAAAGTTACCTTATTCAACGGTACTAATTTTTATATATGCAACTGTATTACAATTTTTTTATTTTTTCCTGCACCTTTAGAATTTAGAATCCTAAGTAATCAATAATATTCCTTACTCGGAGAAATACTCTAATATTGACTAGAATCAAAGCAGAAACACTTTTTCTTCCAATTACCACAATTACGAAGCTTATATTTTCCACATTTACCATTCAAAAAGCCTTTTCGCATTTAATGCCGTCACACAAAAATAAGAAACCAAAAACATCAAACAACCCAAAACGCCATTTCGAACATAACACCCTACCTCAACAGTTTCCAAACAGTAATTCTTCAATTCTTATTTAAACATAATCACCTTAAAAGAGACAAATTGCTTTTACAACATTCACCCCTTTTTATCAAACCACATCCTTGCGTAAACAAGCCCGGAACTTTCTTTGATTTCCACCCAGACTACAAATCAAACAGAACTGGGCGTTGAAGCGGCACACAACAAAACGAGTCTAACAGAAATCTTTAATGGAACTTTAACCCCTTCAAAGACTGTTCAATATTCCCTTTGAAGAAACCTCCCCGCTGCTATGGAGAACTTTTTTTTGCGGTAATAAGGTGAATCAACATTTTCGTATTGGAACTGGGTGAAGTGGTACAGTGAATCGTTATAATACAAGAAATGTTTTTTAATGGTAAACATGGTGTTGATGTGAAAAGCTTTGCGTGAAGGTTAATTAAAATCATCGTACCGTTCTGTGTACGATGAATGGGGAGTTGGGGCACATTGACACGTTGAGGTACCTTGATAAACCCTATCTACTTTTTACATGAAATTGCAGTTTCATAGAAGCTTTAAAATATGACAGAAGTATAGGCGGATGCCTACAGAACTTCTTGGTGTGTCCCATTTGGTGAAATGACACGAGGAATTCAGGTTTTTGAAGGTCAAAAGTAAATTTTAATCGTGCAATTGTAATTGAATTATACAGCTTCTGCTATATTCTCCATGTTAGATAAAACTACTCTTAATCAGTTCTCATGTGTTTTTTTGTTAGGAAAATTTACTCTCTGTGGGATAAGCAAATAGGCTAAAGTGTAAACGTGTTTTTACTGCATCAAATAAAAAATTTTAATTTTAGCCTATTTCGTTATTCATTTTAATATTTTATTTCTGATGCAGATAATTTTAAATGGACTCCTACATACTTCTAATTTTAGAATGTAGTAAAATAATAAAATTTATAAATTAAAAAAATATATATTTGTGTTGCTGGAAAACCTGACATTTATTTGACGGGTTTATACGTTTGTATTTTAGAGTATTAGGTATTGCTTGATTATATATTCGTATTGTACAAATTAGCATCTTGGGGCACTATGCAACAGCCTAAGGGTGAGGAAAATTGATACACATTAATGATGCCTGCAAACACATTATATTATCTTTCAGTAATTTCATCCTACTATATATTTAATCCAACCATATCCAACCAAGAGTTTCTAATTTTAGTTTTATATAATCGTAAAATATGCTATTAAAGTATGATTAGAAAATTTAGAAGAATTTTTGTGGGTAACGATTATTGGGACAAAACAGTGATCCGATAGTTTGAAACAAACTCCAACTAATTTTTCATCAAAATATAATATAATCCTTTTTCAAGAGATGTTTGCTTTTCCCAGAAAACGTATCGGGAATCTGAAAGAGATATTATGTAAATAAAATTTCAATCTCGTTTTGATATAAAATGAAATGAAAAATTCGGTATTTCTTAGAAAGAAATATAAAAAAAATCGCCAATACAAATGCAATATTCTAGGCCTATAAAAAAACTGAAAAGTTTCAACCTGTACTTGAAAACTTGCTGGACAGTATCTGTTCTACCCCTAATACTAAAATAGAAGCGTCTAAAGTTTAGAAGAACTTTGCTTCTAAGCAAGTAATGGAATTTATATGCTAGTGTCTATCTTTACTAAAACTATCTTCTCATATACATTAGAAACGAAACCGTTGAGAACTTCTTTTAAATATAATACTCTATTTTCAGGAAAAGACAGGTAAGACAGAATTTTACTTTCAACGGTGTAACTGCAGAGAAAACTTTTGACAGAGAACTTGTTGCATCACTACAGATGTCAAGCGGCCAATAGTAAAATGTCAATCATGTTCAAAGTGTATATTCTAAGCTCGTGCTGACTCATCAGGCGTGGAAATAAAAGCAAATTTATAGCTACTATTAAGATACTTTCACTTTAGTCTTCTTTATATTTGTATTAGAAGTAGAGTGGTTTATCGAAACGAAGCTATTGTGAAAGATTAATACGTGAATTTGAAATTTAGCACTTGACTTTCAAAAGTGTCAATAAGAAAGTTTCAGGTATTGAGTGTCAAAAAATTTTTAATGAAGATAAATTCTTCGTGTTTCTCGAGTTTCGATTCGATTGGAAACTCTCGAATTTCGATTGGTCAATCCATGAACAGGGGACAAATCGGAGAACCGATCACAAGAAGTGCAAAAATAAATATGGAAAATTTCTTCACTTGAAACTTTTCAATTGGTAGAGTAAAGAATAAAAAATTACAGTCGGATTAAAATATAAAAGTGTGCTTGCTTTTCTATATGATAGAATATAGCATTTCACAGACAAACATTGAGATTGTCCTAAGTTTTAGACTCTTATGTAAATTTGGTAAAACGGAACTTCTTTCATTGCTCTGACTACATGATAAACTTTTCACAGTAACTCAGTTATTATTTTGAATAATATTTCTTCAGAGAAATAAGTTGATTAATTAGATCTGTGTGTGTATTTAAACTTTTTTTTCAGGTAAATGAATGTTAATATAACGATTATTGGCTTTCATGCGTGTTACATATTTTGGAATTTTTTTAAAGAAATGGAACAAGTCCCTGGAGATATTACTCTGGGCTGTTAGTGAATTCTAGAATATTAAACACAATAAAAAAATTCCTACATTACCAAGGAAATTAAACAATGCTTATTTTCTTTAAACTACTATATTTAACAAGTAAAAAATATTAGCCCCGACCAATTTATGTGACAAAGGCTATGTCAAGTTTTCACAATGACATGTCTAACATCCACTAATTCCATTTACAAGTAATAATGTAAATATATTTATTAAATTCACCGAGTTGTTTTTACGTTTAATTAGGAAGAATCAGACAAAATTTGGTTCCACTAAGCTATATAGAGGCCCGTTAATCGGAATTCAGAAAACCACCTTGCAAATGTTATCGGGGGCTATCTAAAAGTTTCTCATTTGCCTCTAAAACATTGATAATACCGCTTCCTTTAACCTTAATCTATGTTTGGCTTAAAAAAAATTTTAATTAAAAACAATGTAAATAAAATGCGCATCGTGGTTTATGTTAACTCTGAGAGGATTATTATTTTTCCCCTAGTTTATGGAATATAATAGCATTAAAGTTGATGTAATACTATCACTTATACCACTTTCACTCATCTTGACCAATATTTGTGTAACACTTTGACAACCACCCTCCAATTTAACTAAAATACTCCGCATTTGAATACCCCTTGGACCACTTTCTCTTGGAAGAACCTTCAAATTCCATTCCCTTGAAACCGGAGCTTAACGTCTCAATTAATCAGCTTAATTTCATTGCAAAATATTAACTAGGGAAAAGGGGGCTTTTGCTTGGCGAAATGTCGCCGTGGCCCGCATTGGAAGCATCAATCTCCCCCTGCCCGTATAAGGAAGCAATAAGTGATTAAAGTAATGGATGCCTCGCTCGGTCGCCTCTAATGAACTGTTTGGCATCAGGGGTCCCGAAGTTAGGAGGCCATTTCGTGGGCTGAACGGTTTGTAAGAAACGTGGAAGATTAAGGCTGGTTAGGGTTATGTTGAATTAACATCGCACTAAAGCTACACAAGAAAGCTTTTCAAGGATTGGAATTCGTCAAATTGAACATTTATCTTAAACTAAAAATCTATAATGCAATAACAAAATCTATACTACTATATGACTGTGAAACTTGGAAAATTACAAAGCAACAAGAAAATAAAATGAACGCATTTCATACGAAATGTATAAGAAAGATTCTGAAAATTTAATGAGCAGAAAAATTTCAAAACATAATCTATCATAAAAACAGCAAACAAACCCTTAACAAATGACATAATAAGAAAGAGGTAGCATTGGGTCGGCCATGTGCTAAGAAGTAGCCCCGATTTCTAACGAACGGATCGCTCTAAAATGGTCTCCTAACGAAAAAAAGGAAGAGAAGCCGACCAAGGCTGACAAGGCGACGAAACCTCTTGCACGATAGAGACAATCATGGTTGGCCAAGCTGGACAGTTGCCAGGAAAGCCGCACTGAACTGGAGGGATTGGGTTTCAACGATTGCGGCCTCATGCGCCTATAAGGCATGACGAGTCTCAAGGCAAGAGCTACACGAGGGCTATTGGTGATGGGTGTTGTAATTTAGAACCACAAAAAAGTGGCGAGCCTGAGTGGGAACCTAAGGCAAGTGTTAAGGGTGACATCATGCGCGGCGTCCGGACTTTGGGGCATATTTAACGTGCATTGCCACACATTTGTAAGAAAGGGAAATCACGAGTTTATGACAGTAGCTGAGAGTCAATATTATGAAAAGTGCCGATTTACAGATGTGATGAGGTGTTACAGATCTGACGACGAAATTGAAGTATAATATCAATCATCCATTCAAACTTCAAAATATAGCAAAAAACTGGGTTACAGCTCGTGTTTACGAAAAATCGGTTACGGACTCGTATTTCTGTAACAAATTCCAAAAGTTACCGAATTGACTAATTTAAAAGAAAACGTTTTTTCCCTTGTATTGTCATACTGTAAGCCACGTTGGCTTCTTCAGGTTCACAAAAATTATCATTTGATATATAATCTATATTAATATTTTTAATATTTCAATTATTTTATTGTGGTTATACCAATCTTAACATTTCAAAAGTGCTCATTAATTAAAAATACATACTTGTTTTTCCACTGGAAGTTGGCAGCATTAAACTTTGTAAACAGTGTACGGGGATTATGACGTAGTTCTCTTCCGGAACTGCCATTTTCAGCCCGGAACTCGTTTCGAAAGGACTATATTTTGAAAAATATATAAATATAAGAAATTGGTCGAGATGCACATTAACCATTTTCCTAACATGTATCCTTTCATATTGTTACCTCAATTTACTAAAACAAAATAATATTTTTTAAATATTTCTACACGTATACGCTTTGTTCCGGTAATCAGACCCTCGATGTTTGTTTTACCACATAGTAACTTCTATGATAAAGAAAACCGTTGTACAGATCGAATAGTTTCAGCTACTACAATATGCTTATATCGTAAAATGTCGAAGGTATTATAACTTTTGATTCCGTTCTTATTTTATGTTCGGTATGACTGACTGTCAGCCACTTTCATAGCAAAACCATAACTACCACAGAGAAAAGGGAGAAAAGTTATAAAGCATTCATTTCAAATTTTATATCAAAGTTTTGGACTATAAAATTGTTAAAAATTAAAAATTACTAAGAAATTAAATATTCACTTAAATATTTTTATAACTAATACATGTTCCTTTTATTGGATTGTTCTTAAAATTTATTTTCACTAAAAATTAACTAGTCACTATGAATAATTTTCAATAATTAAATTACAAAACAAATTTTAAACTTAATTCAAAATTAATAAAATTTTTAATAAAGAAGTATATGATGAGTGAATATTACTTTTTTTATTATTCTACTCGAAATGCGATATTTATATAAATGAATACAGGTTTTTGAGTACAAATGAAATCCTTCAATACAAAATAAAATTAATATGTAGTTGTTATTGACCATTTTTTGTTAGAAAAGTTACGCTATTAAAAACACTGTTATATGTAATCTATATACATAAAAGGCAACTTCCGTGTTTGTTTGTTTGTTTGTTTTTTTTTTTTTTGTTTGTTTGTTTGTTTGTTGTTTGTTTGTTTTGTTTGTTGTTTGTTTGTTTGTTTTTGTTTGTTTGTTTGTTTGTTTGTTTGTTTGTTTGTTTGTTTGTTTGTTTGTTTGTTTGTTTTGTTTGTTTGTTTGTTTGTTTGTTTGTTTGTTTGTTTGTTTGTTTGTTTGTTTGTTTGTTTTGTTTGTTTGTTTGTTTGTTTGTTTGTTTTGTTTGTTTGTTTGTTGTTTGTTTGTTTGTTTGTATAAGACACGAGATCTAAAGAACCACGCAACAGATCGTCACGAAATTTGGCACAAAAATTCATCTCATCTCTGGAACAAACATAGGCTAAGAATTTTTCAAATAAGATCATTCCTTCTATCGTTTTCGAACGTTTTTATACGAATTTAATGAAAAAACTACACCACTTTGGCTCAAATCCGATCTTTTTTTTACTTTCCTGATGCCATCGGCTGAAAAAATTAAATAAAACTTTTAACGAAAACATTTAAAATTCAAAATGTTTATTTTATTCTGTTGCCATTACCTTCAGAAACTAATTTCATTATTTGAAAAATAATTGACATGTTTCAAGTGACGTAATTCCGCCTGTCTCCATTCCCCGATTTTATTGTGGGTTTATTTGATGATTTTTTCATTGGGATTTTTCTGTTGACTGCATGGATGCATATTTAAGCAATAACTGTATCGTAAGCTATTACTGAACTATGATGGTTAATAAAGGCCATCGCACTAGAGCTGCATATTAGTGTTTTATGTATTTATTTTTTCGCCAAATACGTTGCCAAACTCGCCAAATTATTAACTAAAACTCGCCAAATGGACAATTTCTTTTATAAATAATTTATAATCTGGTCGGTCGTTCGAAGGTCATTGTGTTAGAGCTGTATAATGGGTGTGTTTGTAGCTATATCTATTTTCTCGCCAAATTATTTCCGAAAACGCGCCAAATGAGCTAAAAGGTTTTATGTATTTATGAGGGAATTGTGATGACATTTATGAGTGCATTTTATAGCGTATTTTTCATTTTGGAATTTTTTTAAATTAATATTAATCATTACTATATCCAAGTTGGGTAATTAAATGGAAAATTATTGGGTAATCTTCATATCTTATGTAACTAAAATGAAAGAAAAAAATAGTTAAATTGACTGTTAAATTATTTTCCACCTCTACCCGTGCAACGTCGGGTATAACAGCTAGTACTAAATAAATATGAAATTCGAATTGTTTACTTTTAAATTTGCGATAAAGTATTTACATTTAACTTGCATTTTTTGTGATATTATTATTTATTAAAATTTTAATTTAATTTGAGGATTATTTTCTCTAAATTCTATTAAATAAGCTAATGCATTGTCAAATTATGTATGTAAAGAAATACAGGTTTATTACAAAAGTATAGATTTATAAATTTTTGAAATAGTTTCTCATAATTTTATTTGGTTCTAATCATAACGTATTATTTAATTGTCCAAACTTCAATTTTTAAATACAACTTATTCAAAATAATTTTTAAACGGTGATAAGATTTACTAATCAATAAAGGGTTTTGGGGTATAAGGAGTTTTCAAAATAAATTTGATACCTTCATATCTATTTTTGTAAAATATATAAGAGATAACATTCTTTCCTAAGGTATACATACACACTATAAAAGGCCTAAAATAACCAAATTAGGCATTTTTAAGTTCATTAGAATTTCCAATTCTTCCTCTTTAAAATGATGTAATGTTTGTACTGATACTCCACTCTAATAAAAAGTTACAGAGGTTTTTTTAATCTTCCAAATCATGAAAGTTAGTTAGCTTTTATAACCTTTAAACTCAATTTTCTCAAAACTTCATTTTTCTCATGTGTTACTTTGATTAAACAATGATAACTAAAGTTAAAATTAACATTTTGTCAAACGAATTGTTTATTTGTGGAATAAGTTTAGGGAGAACGTGGACCTCAAAAAAGAAGATTTGGTTTTAAATTAATTTTGTATAATGCGTGTCAAAGTTATTTTTTTCTAAAAAAATAGATTTTTTAATGTTGCTTATTATAAAAAATTATAAATAAAAAACTAAAAGAGCCACAAACTTGGTTTGAGGTTCACGCACTTCAGAATGAATTGGTGATTAATTTGCATGGTAATTGTATAGGTCTAAAATAATTAGTTCTGGAGTTATGAGTGTTTAAAAAACATGCTAATTAATGTATAAAATGCTAATTTATTTATTAAACATTTTACTTTTTTAAAAATATTTTTACACGTACCCTCATACACTTATGAATTATATCAAATATAAAAATTGGATTTTTAGGTGAAATATTAGAAAAAAAAGTTCAAGTGTATACGTACACCTTAAATTCAGTACAACATAACATCAACAGGTTGAATAATAACTCACCTATTACCAAAAAAACAAATACGCATCAATATCTTTCCTTAAAAAATAGCTCCTCGATTCTTAGTTACCTTTACTAAATGCTCATTAACGTATTACCAGAGTATACCATTAACGTAATACCATTAACGTAAGAGGCATAGTACAATTTTCTATTAATATCTATTAAAACCAATTCAAAATTCGTATCCAACAATTTTGAATGTACATTTGCGCCATCTGTTAGCAGCTATTCGAAAGTTTTAATTTAAAAAGTGACTTGTTCAACAGTTTTTAAGAGACTATTTCAGGTTTTAAAAATCCAAAAAACTTTAATTTTTAACTTAATTAAGGTAGTTTTTATGTTTTTTTAGAAACTGCAAAATGTAAGGCATTATTTGAAGCTCTAATTTTATGTTTGAGGCAGCGAACCTTAACTTAAAACTATCATTTTAAAATATTTAATTTATCATAAAAGCTATAAATAATAACTAAACTTGTCTTTGTAATTGTAATATTTTAATTAGTCTGTTATTAGCTCCAATATTTTATTTTTATAATGATTTAGATTAACCAAATTGTAAATTGTTGTTTGAATCAGAAATTATATTTTACATTCTAACACAAAATGAAAATACAATTGAGTCGTTTTAGGTGAGGACATTCCTTACAGATTTCTCCTTGCCTCTTTTACGTTGCTTCGATTGGTCCTCTGTTCCCACGTAATGTGGATTCACCAACCGAATCTCGATAATGAATTTATTTTCATTAATATTTCTGTTGCCACTCAAGACCTGAAACATGCCCAATATTATTTGATACAAGTCGGTAAGTAATTAGTATATTCAAGTGCAGCAAAATTGCTTCTTTCACATTTTACCCAGTAAATTCTCAACATACCAAGGAGGTGGTGTCCGAATTAAAGATCTTAAACCTTGTCTCATAATTAAACTTAGTGTAAGAACGTGCTAAGTGACGTTTTTGAAAAAATTAAAACTTGTGTTAATGAACATATTATTCTATCCATTAAAGATAACAAGTTTCCCATTTTTCAAAAAACCAAGTTAAGTATATTTTTTACCATTTGCAATTCCTGGTTTAACGGATTTAAGTGCAAACCAAAAACTTTAAAGTTCATGTTCACCTTTTTGTCACTTACCACGTTCTTCCACTAAGCTCTTCAATTAACGGATAGGATTAAAAGTGAGTGAGGATATACTAGAGGTGTGTCATATTAAGTTTACAAAAATTGCACAATTTCTTTATCCGATATGAAAACTCTTTAAAATAGAATTACAGAGGAACTTTGCGTAGCACTACACGACCTTCAATTACCTCTCAAAAATTCGATACACATTTAAAAGTAGTTATATAACCCATGAGATAATTTCAATAACTTTAAAACATATAATGACAGATACCATTTGCTCATGCTCGATTTTCTCGAAACCTTATTATGACGACCGACAGATACTGGTAACTCATGTACCAAATCAGAAGTCTGTATCACTTTTCGTTTGAGCTGAAGAGTGGTTCCAGACAAACAAACAGTCTGACACACGGACCTATGTTCAAAAACCACTTTTTTTTAATCAGCACCCTCCAAAACGTGCAGAAAACACTAAATCTCCATTTCGGGTTTTCGACCCCTCGCAATACTTTTATTATCCTATATTTTATCTTAGGTAATTTAAAGTACAAAAATACTAATAAATTTCACTTTTAAAACATAGTAATAATAAATAGTACATTATAGTAATAGTAGCATAAAAATAGTAACGTGCAACCCAACCACCTCGGTTACCGGTTAAAATGTAAACTAAAACACACAAAAAAACTCACTTA
This sequence comes from Oedothorax gibbosus, assembly GCA_019343175.1. NCBI lineage: Eukaryota > Metazoa > Arthropoda > Arachnida > Araneae > Linyphiidae > Oedothorax > Oedothorax gibbosus. Next base: position 23,648,132 of record CM033278.1, read on the forward strand.
AGCCTATTTTCATTCACCGCAGTCGTTTCGTTCCCCCTTCAATTAATAAAACACGAAGTGTCATTAATAATCATCTCACATTACCCGCCAACATTCATAATTGAAGACTCAAGAGTGACACCTTAAAAATACATCGCCTCTTTAATTATACACCAATTGTGTGGGTACTGAAGGATGGTAAAGAAGTAACAAACTACTCGTTGAAATATGTTTTATAAAATCAACTTAGTTTTCTTAGTTTTTAGATGGAAACATCAGTGCTATAAAAAATGTCATAAAGATGCATTTCTTGCTAAAAAAAAATGAAAACTGTTTTTAAAAAAATTAAGTTTTAAATTTGTCAATGTTTAAGTAACTCGTGTAGCATATAATATTATACATCTTTACGGTAGTAATATTATGCCATTCTGACAATGAATTGTGTATTATAAACTCAACAAATTTAAATTTTGCAACTTTTGCATCACTAATTATGCCACTATCATACAATGCATCACTAATTATACCACTACCATACAATGCATCACTAATTATTCAACTACCATACAATGCATCATTAATTATACCACTACCATACAATGCATCATTAATTATACCACTTTATAATAGCATTTAAAAAAATAAATTGGCTAACATTTACCGACATACTTATCTATTTTTAGACATTTGTTAACTAATATCCTGGAATAAACGAGACACGTCAGTGTAGTACATAAATTTAAGAGAAGACCAGTTATGAATCGGTAAAAAAAAACTTGAAATTAATTAAAGTCGCATAGCGAAATCTGGTTTTTTCAGTCAATGTTATTTATTTTGCATTATCAACTCAAAATATTTTCAGATAAATATATTGATATTATAATGCTGTAGAACTTAAATAATTTATTTAAAAAAACTCTCAATGCTACATACTCAAAATTAAGTACAATTATTTTTTAAAAAAATTGAATTTGTATGCTGCAAAAAAGTAAATACCAGAACGATTATGTGCGTATTTGATCAACAATTACTAAAACAACAGTATCAAAAGTATCTGTTATTCATAAAAACTTTAGTATCGAGAAGTATTGTTGAACTTCTGACCACTAGAGGGCGTGGTTAACTCATTAACATGGATGCTTACAACTCTACTCTTTCAGAAATTATTTCCCATAAGACTGTGCGAAAATAACGGTTTTCATAATCATTTGGGCTTCCAGTTAGCTAATGGCCAATGCATATCGGTTGTATTTGAGAAGATAACTTAATATTAATAAGTAAAGAGAACTTGCTTAGTTGTAATAAGAAAAGTACTGAAATAGTAAATTGGGGGTCCCTGCCCGTGGCCTATTGGTAATTGGAAATCAAATTGTGTGGTTTTGAATCTATTATATTAAAGAGGTAATACTTAAGGAACTCGGCTAGTGTGAATTATTATTAATATTTCACATGGTTGTGTTCTGGAAATTTTTATGGAAAATAACTCTTAAGGTTAGTTTCACGAGTAAGCATGAAATAATTATGTAGGCGCATTAATGTATGCTTAAGTTTCTAAATTTTAAATAGAATAGTTTCGTGTGGTATTTAAATATTAGGTGTAGTATTGATATGTCTTCTGACAATGGCAACAAAATTACGTAGACCTCTCAAGGGTTAAGGGATTAAGATTCTCTCCCACTATATCCTCCAACAAAATCCTATACCCGTATCTTCTTTATAAAAACATATTTTTCTAACAGTTATCTATTTAGATTAGAAGTATGTTATGCAAGTCATTTTGCAAAAAGATAGCATTGAACATTTGCTGCGAGTCACGTCAATTTAGTAGAATTTGAGATTTTGAGGGATAAAAATACACATTTTTGGTGCTATTAATAAATAATCTCTCTGTCAATTTCTTGTGAATAATATTCCATTTAAACTATTTTTATTTCGCACACAATATCTTACAAATTAACCGCTAAAAAGACTTTTTGCAAGACCCCCAAAATCTGCTTGATCCGTAACTTTTAATGCAATTAATAAATAAGCTGCTTCGGTATTTTTTGAAAACTTGTTCTACGTATTTGTGGGATGGCAATTTTCAGTAGTATATAATAAAACTATTAAAAAACTATAAAGATTTTTTTAGTGTCGAATTGTATCTATTTTAAAATACAGTGTCTTCCTTTCTTCTAACGCCTCTGTTAAAGAAAACTTTATATATAATTAATTCAAGATCTTATCGGAATTTAATCTAAGCAGCGTTTTTTTATCTCTTTTCCCTATTTAAAAACTTAAATAAACTCCTAAACTAAACCCCGTTATTTTTATCTGCCCCATCATCGTTTCGTAAGATTTAAGGAAGAATTCTTTAAACGAGAGAAGAGGTCGGCTAAAAAAATCTTTTTAACTTTTATACCTTTTTACCTTAGCAGAAGGGTTTTTTTTTATTTATACCCTCCTCGTATTCTTTTCTTTGCAAAATCATTCAGTATTAAAGGTGCAGTTGTTTCAGCAAACTCCCTGCTTAAGCTTGTTAGACAAGCCTTTAAAAGTCTCCTAATGCTTTGCTTTGTCTTGATATAAAGTTGTTTTTAAAAACAGGATAAAAAAAAGCGTTTAAAGGAAAGAAGCTGGGCAAAACTAGATTTTAATCGCTACAGTTATCTCTTTTATTTTTATTTCTTGAGTGAGGTTTTTTTTATCACCAGATCCGATGACAATTGACTTAAAAAAGGTATATATGTTACCGTTAAAACCCGAAATCAGCTGGAACTAGAATTAACTAGTGAAAACTAGTTTTAACTGAGGCCATTAGATAAAACTAGTTTCCACTAGCTAAAACCAGTTATTCCAGGCTAATACTGGTTTTCACGAAATAGATTGGTTTAAACTAATTTTAGCTATAAAAAAATTATATAAAACTTGAATTAATGGAAAATATAATAGAACGATTTTGGATAATAGGTCTGGTTTAGTTTAGTTAGTGGGATTATATTGTGCTGAAATGCAATAAAGACGTATGGTCATTGGAAGACTCTCCATTAAGAACGGTATCCAGTGCGTTTTTTAAGGACACCATTGTCATAATACAATTATAGAATTCCTCTTTTCGAACATTTAATATTGAATTCACGTTTGCTTAATGCAGAAAAGGGAAAGACTTTAAATTTTGCAATGCAAAACAAGCAAATCTTTCTCAGTTTACGTATTGCCACCTATATGATTGCCACTTTTTTTAAAGAAATTAACGTTCACAATAAATTTAAAAGTCAAGCATTCGTAGTTAATTCTAGTTTTATCTAAAACATGCTAGATATAATTCCAGTTTTTAAAATTTCAACCTAGTTTTAACCAATACAATTGGTCGAAACTAATATTAGCTAGGGAGGTCCAGTTTTAGATAATGGAAACTAGTTTTCACTGAAAGTATCAGTTAAAACTAGTTCTCACTAGTTCATTCTAGTTTTAGGCGATTTCAGATTTTAATGGTAACATATACACTCATGTCTATAATTATATTTACCTGAGTGTTCCGTCGCATGTAAAGATCCAATTGACTTATCATTGCTAATGTGATCATCCGGCACTGTATGTACGGGGAACGTTACCGGAACCGCTGAGTATGAAAACGGTTTAAAGTTTGGTTTATAGTACAGACTATTTTTCTAGAATATTTTAGAGGTCATTTCCAGGCGTGATTTGCACTACATTTGACGATTTAACAAATATTGCTGCATAGTTCATAATTATTTTATAATTTTTCGAAAAGAAATATTGTATGTCAGTTTACCCCTGAACATATAGTATTTTTAGCAATCCGTAAAAACTTTTTCATTTAGTATTTTATAAAAAAAAAATAATGAAAATGTCATGATGTGACTTACACTACATGAAAGGAAGCCGACTTTTGTTATCATTATGAACTCTAATTTCTTCTTCATGGTGCAGGAAATTAACATTCTTCCTGTGCTTATTTTAAATAGAAGGTTTTAAGCTAAAGTATTGAATTAAAAACAAATATTGAATTAGCAAGGATAAAAATGTATTAGCCTTTTTGTGGGTGACTTACACTACATTCAATTGTGAATTAAACTGCATTATATGAATTGTATCCCAGATATGGAAATTAAGGTAATAATAACCTAACAAGGGTAAATAATTTTTAACATAGTAAGTTAAGCATTGCATATACATGGTAAAATCATAGTTAGAAATAGTCCACCAAAGTTGGGTTCTGGTAATTTCTTAATTCTTCCTTCAATAGCAATGTCTGTAAATTCTTCCTTCTTAAGCCACGCCAAATTACTTATTTACCAATGCAGACGTTTCACTTTTTATTGAATAATCATCTTCACTTAACATTTGCCCCACAAAATATTTAAAGCTAATATTTCCTACCAAAGGAACTAAAACCAAATTCCCAGCATCAAATTCGGTTTGAAACTTTTGTTATGAGGTATCTACTTCTGCAACATTTCCATTTATTAAATCAGCCGTGTAATATTTTTGGGGATTAAAGAAACATGGGCAAGTTTAAGTATAGGTATTTGTTTAATTTAAAAAAAAAAGCAGTGCAACTTATGAGTGTCTGGAATTGGAAACATTTATTTTGCTTTTGGAGAGCCAAATATCCTGTAATCTACCTATTTCTCTATTTACACAGTTGTCAGAAATGTACAATATTGTTATGTTTAGGCATATTTTTTGTGCAAAGCGAAAAAATCGTTAGCAGAATTTGGGTAAGTTTTCCAAGAAAGTGTAGCTTCTTTGATCCTGCTCTTCATTGTATCACCCAGTCCATCAATTGGAATTTTACCATGATTGAAGGCAAATATAACCATGTCTGGTGGCAGAAAAATGCCCCTCAATGTTGTCAAACGGTTGGTTTCAATACAGATTAAATACTTTTGATTTAAAGTGTTGCCTGTAAGGTATTTTTTGCTTTCGATTTCCTTAAAGATTTGACATTGACCACCTGCAAGTCTTTCCTTTTGCTCTATTTTTATTTCAGCTGCTGATTTAGCGACGGACGTCATAACTTAGAACCACAGTTAAGCGACGGAACCGGCTTTTATATTGGTTTTTGACTCAATCCCACCCAAATCTTATTTTAATTTCATGCTTTAAACGTAATGTCGCAATGTAAAAAAGTAATAAATACACAACAAAGAGAATTTTTGCTTGAGCTAGACCTTTTATTAAAAGCTCCGATTCATAAAAAATTTACACACATAATCCATGCTTACACATTAACATATCTCATGTTTCAAGGACGAGAAAAACCTCTAAAAATCGAGCAGACCCTATATAACCAGTATAACTACAATACATCTAATAAATAAACTCTTTATGAAGTGACAATGGGTGGGAAAACATCATGTGACATATGAAAACACACAACAAATTTCAACTCTAATTCAATATCAGATTAGCAGTTACTAGGAATGTAAAATAAAAGCCCTATTTTGATAAATACAGACAACTTATAATCTTTCGCTGGAACTCGTTGTCCATGGGATATTCATTCATAACCGTTGAAACCCCAACACTGAAGATGTTTACCGCCAAAGTAAGAAATTAGTCATTCCATGGAAGATTCGTATTAGGCTTAGAAGAGCATGATCTCCCTTAATAGAACACATTAGTGTATGATATCATACTGACATTGCAATGTCAGTATGATATCATACTGACATTGCAATGTCGACAACGATAGGTGATCGAATATCGGACTAATACAAGTTCACTTCGCACTTTGCCTAACGTGATAGCCATTCAGTCGAAGTTTTGGTTAACGTCCCACTAGATGGGATATTTGAGACGGGTTTCCTTATTTCAAATGACAGTCAAGTGACGTGACCGACACTTGAGCAGGGCACCAACGCAACATAAAAGCGACATCATACGCAGCGACACCGAACCACGACGGTTTATATACAGAAGCCCTCTCTACACTGAGGCAGACTTTTTCGTTGTGTTCTTCAACTACGAAATCCGTCTATATATAGAGTGTCGAAGACTGTGTTCGATCGTATCTATAGAAGGGCTGCCTTCATACTTCAACGGTAAAACCATGATATAGGAAAATAACAAATGCATGTACCATACATCTATTCCACTACTAAAATGAAAAAGCAGCAAATAAAGATCCGTATACACTTATGATGAGACTTATTGAGAACACCTATAAATGGTACGCCATTGTATGAGTAAGAAAAGTTCGAAGATCAAAGGAAAACACACATTCATGCTCTAAATAACAAGTGATGCTCTCTTATTATCACTCTAGCCTGGGCTAGGAAATCGTTTTCAATATTTCTCACACATTATAAATAAAAGTTCGAAGCATTAACATAGTAGAAAAATGGGTCAATTAGCAACGCTCTAACAATGGACACTTGCCGTTTTCTACAAAGGTACAGAACTAAAAAGAAATGGCCGTACTAAGCACAGAAGTATCCCAAACATTTTCAAAAAATGCTTATCGGTTTGCTTAAAGGTTTGTAATATCTAACTATATTAGCATAATTAGTTAATGTTGTTATTGGACGACCATTACATACTAATCTACGGAATCCGGAATAACTAACATGCTGATAACCACAATATATAAACTGAATTAAGGAGTTAAATAGAGATAGTTGTGCTTAGCACGGTTTAATTATACAACAATCACATCACATAAAAGCAGTATTTCCTAACATTCCAAAGGAAATAATATTTTAACATATGTTTATGATATTCAATCACATAAAGTAATTTTAAATTTCCTCTTCTGTTACAGGTCACACAATCCCTTGATACTTTGCAAAACATAATAAATAGTAGATTTGAGTCGGTGGCAGCTATGGATATAAAAGTAGTGTTTTAGAATAAGTCGATGACGAGGATGCAATATAGTGACGACCTTGCTTAGAACGCCGCCTAATAGTAAAATTAGAAAAGAACGCATTACACAAGAACACGATTTGTTCAACATCATTTTTCAGAAAAAAAATAAGAAAAATAACTACCAGGACTAGAAACCCTCAGGTTATATACCAAATTAAACACTTAAGACTAATGACTACCTTCTAGTTCGAACAAAGGCTACTTCCCATTTTTTTTATTGTTTCGCGATTAGCAAAATCACTAAAAGTATTTTATTAACTTGAACTTGGTAATTATTATTACGCCACATGTATCTTCCAAGGCATTATAATAGTATTAAAAAAGCCCAAAAGTACATAGCGGTTTTATATTATACCTTAACACTACTTTTAAGACAATAGCAGCCACCATTACAAAGTTATTAGGACTGGCAACGTAAAAATATGCATTTATGATCTAGAATACATGGAAAGAAGACATATTGAAAATGCTTAAATTAACAGAAAATTTATATTTCAGATTAAATAACTAAAAAAAAACAATATACCAATGTAATCCATAGACTTATAAAACCTAATTTTAAAAATTTGATCTTTTAAAAAATTATTAAATATTTTCAATATTTTTATTTAAATTTTTGTAAATTTAGACCTGCAGCACCGCATAAGCTCTTTCCTGTAGTTAGGCCACATTGAATTTTGACTTGAATGGCCAAAAGTACAATTTTTTTCGGCCTATTTTTTTATTTCTTTATTTACCTATAAATTTTATTTGAGACAATTTCCATGCATATGTACCATGTTTCGTTGCTTAAATTAATTTAAAATGGAACGGAAATTGATATGTATTTATCATTAAAAAAAAGTATCCTGAATTACAGATAGATAATATAGGTTTACATGAACTAAGTTTTTAAATTAACACAATTTTAAACTACATCTTATTTTTTCAATATATTGAGTACAATAATAGGAAACTGAGTGGATAGAAGAAAGATTTTGATATTTATAGCGAACTTGGAAACAACAAACCTGCTTCAACCTGCGCTTCTAAACTTTTATTCATATCAGAAACAATTCAACTTATTCAAAAAAAATTCTTGCATTAAATTTTGGCAATCATATGATAATACCATTTTATTGATCTCTGACGAATTTGACGAATATATTTTTACATTCCATTATATTATTACATTCAATCACTTTTTATTCGCAATCACACATTTCACATTCAATAAATTTAAAAAATAGTTAAAACGATGCCATTTAAAATAAAAATAATAACAATTCAAGTCATATTTATCAACGCACTTTTTTTTAATTTCAGAGCTTTATTAAGCTCAATATTTTTTTAATCAAACAGTGTCAAAAATTTTAAAATACCAGGCTTGATTAAATAAATCAGTTCATTTATAATGAAAACATCGTTACTTCACAACACATAATTTTGTTTGTATCAGTTACGAATATTATTTTAACTTAATCAGTTAAAATTTCATTTGGGAACGATTGGGCAGACACAATTTGTTCATACTACAATTAACACACATTCTGCTTTTTTTATATATACCATAAATATACACAACTTAAAAATTTTATAATAAACTAGTTTTAACGCACTATTAGATACATCCATCTGCCACGTTTCATCGTCAATGTTTTACCTTTAACGGAGAATGAGACCGAATAACCGCGGGTCTCCAAACCAAACTGCCTCTATGTTACAATCCCATGGAAAAAATTATTTTATAAGCCACATTTCTCCGGCTGTATTGAATATTTTCACAAACGTTTTTTTTTATATGATAAGTATAACTTACTTGATAAATATAACCCACTTTTTGAAATTGGTTCGAATATTGTGTTGTAAAATTATTTATTGAAAATTAAAAATATTCGAACCAATTTCAAAAACTGGGATTATAGATACCTGTAATTCAGCTACATAAAAAACGTTTGTAAAAATATTCAATACAGCAGGAAAAATGCGGCATGGTATTTTTTTTTCTATTGGATTAACACAGAGGCCCTTTTTTTGGAGACCCGCGGTCCTTCGGAATCGGTATCATTCGCCCTTAAGCATTCAATAATCAAAGTCTCAGAAAACCACAGTTAATATTACAAAACATTTCTAGACTACTAAAACCAAGTAAGTCCAGATCTTTGAATGCATGCATGGGGACATAAACATACGGGATTAATTCATAAAAAGATTCTTAAATGAAAAGACAATTTTTATCCTAAAAAAAATTATTATTTTCATGTTATTTAACATATATTTGCTTGAACACACAGTTTGCATTACTTTTACTATTCGTAAAAGTTAACACCTTATGAAGAGGAACCACATTTGTTCATTGAAAGGATACAAACTTGTTAATTGAAAAATAAACTAATTAACAATACCAATTAAAAATTTGAATTGAAAAAACTGTGCTGGATAAATACTAAAAAACACAATGAATCTGATAAATAATTATAAAAAAAATAATAAACATAACTAAAACCTTACGCCAACAAAGTCCTCTTACACTAAAATGTCAGTCGTAAGAATTTGTATTGAACTCAAAATATAACCTGTAATTTTCCTAGTTAGGTGGTTATCCTTGAAAACAAGACATAAAAAAATTATTAAATACTTTAATTTCATCAACACATATTTTTTATTAATTGTAGACCTAAAACCACAAATGCAATCACGCATGCCACCAGTGGCACATACACTGTACATTATTTCCGAATTGAAGGATGCTAGCTTAAAACAATCACGATCCAATGGAGATAATAGTTCTATCTTTTAACTCGTTACATACAGAACGATCAAAGACCAATAAAAAAGGGCATATTCTTTAGTAAATAGATAGTTAAAAAACACTAAGATAAAAAGATGACGCATGATTAAGGTTAAAAAAATTTCACATTTTAGCAAAATGCTATCCCTGATCGCCTAAACCATCATCCTCCAATGCTTTACCACTCATAACATCTACACAATATTTCTTATTTTAAACATTCAACAATCTTTTCCAACACTTGGCACTTCCTCCCAACATTCATCCACACAAAAAACAAAGATCACAAATCCGAAATAAATTAAAGATCAAATGGACTCGCCCGCCCCACTACGACACCACGAGCCCACTGCCTCCCCCCTCCCCGTTGTCGCCCTCCCAGCTTGTCCAAAGAGTCCGTTGAAGAAGATAAGGAATTGGACGATATCGCTGACGAGGGGACAGCGTTGTCTAAATTAAGACCAAAAATCATAAATTAAGAGAAAATGGACTCGCCCGCCCCACTACGACACCACGAGTCCACTGCCCCCCTCCTCCGACGTCGCCCTTCCCCTCAGCTTGTCCAAAGAGTCCTTTGACGAAGATGACGATGAATCGGACGATGTCGCCGTTTAGGGGACAGCGTTATCTTCGATCCCTTAAACCATCATCCTCCAATGCTTTAACCACTTCATTTCAATCACAACACCTACAATTTCTCATTTTAAACATTCAACAATCTTTTCCAACAATACTTGGCACTTCTTTCCAACATTCATCCACACAAAGACTCACAAAAAAACAAAGATCACCAAATAAATTAAGAGCAAATGTACTCGCCCGCCCCACTACGACACCACGAGTCCACTGCCTCCCCCATCCTCTGTCGTCGCCCTCCCCCTCAGCTTGTCCAAAGAGTCCGTGGACGATGAATCGGACGATGTCGAAGATGAATCGGACGATGTCGCCGACGAGGGGACAGCGTTGTCTTCAATCCCGGAGTCCGGTCCGGGGTCCGAGGAATCTTCCTGTGTGTCCTCGGACCCCTCGTCGTCTAGGGAGTCGACCATGGCGTAGTTGTCCCCCTGGTAGGATGTGTCGGAGTCGTATTCGACATCGTTCTCGTTGGCCACCCAGATCGAGGGGAGCTCGTAGCGGTGGAAGAAGTACACCATGGAGTGCTGGGGAAAGGATAAGTTAAGACCAGTGTTAGAAATTAGATGAACAAATTTAGGAACAATTTGTGCAACTAACTTAAAAACCTAGGAGCAAATGCACGTTTTCTAAGAGCATTTTTGAAAAAATATTCTTTCTTTATTTTTTTTAATTATTAAATAAAATCTAGACATCTACAACAGTGTTTCATTGGATGGATTTTTACGATCGCCGGAGTTTCGCAATTAGATCACTGAAGACTTGCAATTTATAGATCGCGTTGTGCGATTTTAAGAATGTCGAATTTCTGCGACTTAAGGATCACAGTATCATGATGGGCAAAGATTTTCTATTTTAAGATTAATGTAGCTAACAATTATTATAGATAACATTTAGTAAAAGAAGCATTTTATAAATAAGTTAATATTTTAAATTGCAAAATAAAAAGCTTGAAATTCGGTCGTAATAACTCACAAATGAAAAGTACATATAAGTACACTTATAAGTAACATACCTGTATGAACAGCCAGGAAGTAAGTAACGCTAAGAAACTATATTGGCCATCAAATCTATAATGATAGGCGTAGAAGCCAAAATGATACAAATAAAAGAGCCTGAAAAAATACAAACCATTAAATGATATCGTTAGTATAACATTTCGATGAAATGTACTATATACCAAAATATCAAACACAAATATCACTAGCTTTAAACCAGATAAGCACGAAATAAAGGGAAGTAGTTATCTAGAGTTGTTCAACATACCAGATTAGAAGTTTCGGTTTTGCTTTGTTATTTCTAATTAAAACTAAATGATTCTACCTAATATTTGGTAATTGGTAATAATAACGAAACAAAAACCTTTTTTATTTGATTTAGTTGATTAAGATACATATTAGGTAACAGACCTTACCTTTAGGTATTAGATAAGCACATAAATTATACTCTCACAAAAAAAAAACTAGATACTCCACGTGTTTCAATTAAGCTGCACGATCCGAATGCCTTTACAAAACTACAAAACTAAGTTACCTAGACTGAATTTTTTTCCCAATACAAACATCAACGACCAACGATCTTATTACAGGATTAAAGTAATTAAAAAAACATTCCAATCACACGATTGTACTATGAAACGTAAGGGGGTGAGAGGGGCAGAATCAATTAAAGATCAGCCGCTTTTGAAAGCTTAAAACTCTAAGTATACATTTCTACCAGGCACAAAAACTAAATTTTAAAAAACTGAGTGAGCCTTAAAAAAATTTATACGTTAACAAAGAGTAAGTTTTTAGAGAGATAGTCCAAAAAACATGGCTCAAAACTTCCCTACTCTTAAGCCAACAGTGAATAAGTGAGAATTCTGTCCAAAGAGTAGTTATCATCGGTTCGTGTTTTTTAAATTTTGTATCTTTGATTTTGACCACTTATTTTCAATTAAAACACTGAGGAGTGGGGTTCTGACAATTACAAAAATAACTAATTTTTCTATCTAAAAGAACATTGCAACTACAAAAATAAGGATTTAAGATAACCGGAACTGTTGTGAAACTGTGTGTGGTATTATAAATGAAGAAATTTTTTAAATTTTCTTTAAATTTTGTAGACGTTTGGCAAGACAAATGTCTAGGTAATACTATTATTTTTAACCAAAAATCAAGTACATCAGGAATAAGGGAATAAACAACTGATTTAATGTTCATATTAAACCATTAAGACGACTTTGTGAAAAACAATAACTTTTTCATTTCGGAAAAAAACTTTACCTTTAAGTTTGTAAATTCGTTTTTCTTGTAACTTAATTTGTCCTTTTAAATTGTTCAGGACTATGGTCTTCATTTGTCTCATATTTTGATAAACTTAAGCATAAAGCTCATTTTCGCGTGGCAAATTTTCTTGACAACCATCGTTAATAGGTATCTTATAACGATGCCGTCCTTTTCTCTTAACAAATGACGTCAATTTTCTGAAAATATGTGACAATTAAATGGGGGCATTTATCCTTCTAATACTACGCCTTCAAATACTGTTTTAACCTCTTAACGTCCGGGTTTAGAAGTTAAAAGATGTGGTTTTTTCATGTTTCTATAAGTTTTTCATAATAAACAATTAAAATATAACGAACATTTTTAGTACGTGTTTCTAGTTTTGAAAACATCAAACCCACAACAAAGAGAACTGTTAATAAGCGATACATTTAGCCTCCTTAGACTCCAATCAATAAAAAAATTATATCGTCAAAACAAAAAGCTTACAATTCATACAATGTAATGTTCCAAATTTCCATGGCAAAATATAATGCAATTTCATACGCCCACTTACCGATATTGTGAAATCGGTTTAAAAGTATGTGTGTTTAATTTTTCAAACATAGTACAGTTTGACAAATTGTAATATTTGAAGAAAAAATTTAGTATGCGTTTAGAGCGTGGACTACGTTTTAACGATTTCGATTCGCGAGTGGAATTTGATTACAGCGTCAAGACCTGCTGGATTAAAATTCTGATACACTGCACACCGAAATAAACAATCCCGTCAAATGTACGGTTTTAAACTGGCTATTGAGTTACTAGAAAATAACCGCAAAAATACAAAAACTTTGGGTATTATATACGGAAAATTCCAGTTAAAATACAATTTTGTGCCGTTAAATATTCACACTTTTAAAATTGAGAAAAAAATTTGCGTCAAGCACTATTCGAACCCGCAATCTTTAAGTAACAAGAGAAGAGTCATACGGTCAGACACCCCATCTCTCGACAGATCAAAAAAACTTGTTGACCTTAGCACGTCACCAAAGTGACATCATTGACAACAAATTTTTAGGGAACTGCTTTAAACTGTAAGCCAGTGTAAAGAAACAGTGTACAGTTCAAATCCGTAAAATAAGCGAAACTGTTTTAAAGCGTCAAAAGTACAGGAAATTTCAATAAAATTGACGGGTTTTCTTTTGCAATGCACATGCAACCGTGCCTATTGTGATACATGTAAAATGCAACCAAACTATTAAAATAATTCTAAAAAGGACTTAAACTGAAGAATAATTGGCGAAAAACTTAACGATTTTATTTTCTTTCGGATCCCTACAGTTGGAGTGTTTTTATGAGGATTTTCCACCATCATCTCTCTCCCATCATTTAAGAGGATTATTGCCCACTCTCGGATACTTTAATCGATCCTCCAGACTTAAAAAGATAAAGAAGAGAGGGATTAAGAGGCACTAAAAGAATGTCAGAGAGGAATGTGACACGTAAAAACAAATACTCGTCTGTCAGTGTGTTCTGGTCCTTTTAACGGAATATCGTACCGTGCGCGGAAAAGTGAGGGATCTATCACTGAACTAACATGGGAGATAGGTCACTTTTCCGCGCACTTGAGCGCAGAAACTCGTGTGAAATAACTTTTTCGGACAACTCAGCCTGAGAGACCGGTGTTAGCCGCGTTAGTTATTTTGTGCTGTTAATTTTGTGAAGGGTCAACAGTGTGGATAAAAAATGTTTTAAATATCCTTTTTTTTTTATATCCGTAGATTATAACATCGCCATATTTTCATCTAATGACTACTAGGCGATTCTTTTTTTTTTTTTTTGACTTCTCATGTAAGATAACTTTTGGAATTCTTTTTCTGGCTGAAAAATATACTATTTTGGAATGAAGACGTTACATGAACTAATTCTCTCATAGTGAGTCGCTAAAGGATACTTTAATTTGAATCGAAGTATACGATAACAATTTATTCTGAAGTGCTACGAGTTTTACTTGGGATGGCTTTTGGTTCAAATGTGTCTCTCTTTTTATTGTCAATTATTTACTTAAATATACCCGACACAGCCAAAGGCGGGATGACAAGCCGACCTAAGAACATACAATAAAGTAAACACGGGAAGGTGGTTACTGGTTAAAAAAAGTTGATGAGCGTAGGTAACCTCAACGGGTTAAAAATACATTTTTCATCGGTTTTTTTTAGTAGCCGCCAATATGAACAAATATTCCCCCAAACAGACATGGCATGGCACACTCGAAATATCAGAAGACATCCCCAAAATTTAAATAAGCTCTGCTACGCATCATCGACAAGTTCTATTCCCAAGCACGAGCAGTCCGAAAATATTTATTCAAACACTATAAGCACTTTTTTCCAGCCTATAAAAATGAACCATATGTCGCGATTTCACCTTATGCATGAAAGGGAATGTTAAACGAATTCGTGATAAAATTTCTTTCTTAAAAAAAGCTAGTTTTTAACATTAAACAAATTCAATTTCATACAGAAGGCATAACGTTTGTTTAGAAGAATATAACAGAGAACGTTATGGATTCTTCGATAAATGCGGTAATTACGTTTATAATTTTATCGTTCTGCAACTGTTACCTCTTTGGAATTACAATAAAATAACGTTTCGGTAAATGCCATAACTGAGCATGTTGATACCAAGTAAAAAAACATTAACTATTAAAAATAAATTACTAAAAAACTCCATAGAAAAATGTGACTATTACTTAGTGAAAAACATAAATTGCTTTATTTTTTTGTATTCCTAGAGGTTTTTAAGAAATTTTAAAGTCCATATCTTCTCCACCATTTAAAGTAAGAACTGTCGGTACTTTAATCGATCCTCCGTCTAGTATGAGTCGGTCTGGCACTAGATGTCAGAGACCATTGACACGTAAAAACAAAACTCGCTCAGTCAAGTGTGTTCGTCCTTTTAAGCAAAAAATCGTATTTGTCGCCAAAAGTAGGTCTACAATAAACTAAATTGGAAAGTGTTATTTAATTCGCAAACTTGAGTTGTTAGAATCTCTTGAAATAACTTCGACAACTCACCTGATGTAGATCGTGTTAGCCGCGTTGTATTTGTCTTAAAGTTCTGAAGGCAGATACGTTGTATAAAAAGTAAATATCTTTTTTTTATATCGTAAATACCATTCGCCATATTTTACAATTTGAACTACACGACTTTTTTTTTATTGACTTCTACAAGTAATAATTTGAATACTTTATGGCGAAAATATACTATTTTGAATGAACGTTACTGCATTTCTTCAAATGAGACGACTTAAGGTTAACATTAAATTTGAATCATTTAAAAAAATTTATTCTGAATGTACGGTTTTGATTGGTGTATTATTCAAATGTTCTCTTTTTATTGTAATTATTATTAATATACGACACAGCAAAGCGGATGACAACATAAGAACATCAATAAAGTTTATTTAAAGCACATGGAAAGGTGTTAATTGTTAAAAAAAGTGTAGAGTTGTAACAAGTATCAAGTGATTTAAAAAATTTAATGGAAATTTTGTCGTACCCAAATATGAAAAAATATTCCCAACAGCTGCGAATGCACACTCGAAAATAGAATAATCCAAAATTTAAATAGCTCTCTAGCATCATCGAAATCTATGCAAGACAGATGAAATATAATTTTGCTTTAAAACTTGACTTTTACAAGCTAAAACCTGTTAACCATTAAGTCGATTCACACTTTGCCATGACAAGCAACGAAATCGATCGGAAAAATTTCTTTTAGAAAAAAATAAATTTAAATTTAACAAATCATTCATCAGAAAGGTCAAATATATTTACAGAGAACCAATGTATGTTTCGATAAATGCGTAATTTACTTTAAATTTAGCGATTTGACAATTTACTCTTTAATACTCACATGTACAAACAATAAGTAAACATATTGATATATATCGCAAACCAAAAAAAAAATAGCCAATTTAAGCTTAAAGTTCAAATCTCAAGAAAAATGTTAGTATTTAGGTTATTAACATGTTAACACAATTGCTATTGTGAAGTGTAGTTTTATTAGTAAGAAATAGTTAAAATTACTTTTTACTCTTAACTTTAAAATCGTGGTAACATTTTTAAACAATCTATTTTTATTTTCAGCCAACTCAAGCTTCAAGGCGTGAAGCCCGGTACAATGGACACTTTGGCACATATCACACGCGGCCCCAAAACAAATGAAGTGGACAAAACAAATTCCAAGGATTGGTTGAAGCCATCAACTACTCTTATTCAAGACAAGGAAAAACAATTCTAGACAACAAGATACAAGTGCAGAAGTCAGCCCCAACCGCATCCATCTTAACCAAAAGCAAATGGTAGGGAGGGAATGTGGATGCCGGCCGATTAATTGCGGGGGATGAGTTGAGTTGTTCTGTTGCCGCGGCCATGAGAAGGACGGCGTCCACTCAACTTGATTGGGGTCGATCATTGATTTTGGGGCCCACGGATGGCTTAATGGGGATCCTACTGTGAGCTTCAAAGGAACTATGCTTATGGATTGAAGGCTTGAATCATGCTTATTTTTAGGGGGAAAAACACAAAACTGAGTTCCCAGTATTTATCGGATGTTTTAGTAAGGTTTTTGAGAAAATCGCGTTTACGCCGCAAAGGGTAGCTACCATAGAACTTTTTGGGCTCGAAAGGTAGTGCGGAAAAAACGAGAAGAGATAGACTTCAAATTTGGTACACAAGTTCCCAGAACTTGTCGGACGTCATAAGGTTTTTGAGAAAATCGCGCACGTGCAAATGGTAGCTGCCAAAGAACGTTTTTAAGTTAATTGAAATTACCATATAAGGTACATAATTACTTTTAAATGTATTTATTTCTTGAGTGGTAATTTAAATCGTAATACACATCCACATTTTTTTATTGAGTTTTCTTATTCATATCTGTATACTTAGCCAAGACATCTAAGTTGAGACACTTTGATCAATTTTATTAAATTTGGTTCTCGTAACTTCGGTTGTAACTCATGATTGGATATTTCACTACATTCCGTTTTATGTTACTCACGAAGCGGTTCAAAATCTTGTACTGCTCCTTTTTTATCCAGAAAGTATCTGATGCCACAGAGTCTAACAGTGGGATCAGTATTTGTACGGGGGCCTCCTGATGATTGCCCGTGTTGTTTTCTTGATTTGTCTGCATTTATGGTGACGGATGTTTAGGCAGATGGGGATGGTGGTTTTATGGGAATTCGGGGAGACTAATGCGGTTAATTTGTGTGTCAGACTTTTTGGATGGGTCAGGAAAGTTTGCTTTCTTTTGGGAGAAAGTGATGCGAAGAATGCTAGTTAAATCCAACTGATGATTTATTGCCAGTCCTTGAAAGCAGGAAGAGTTTAGTGGGTCAAGTTAGCGTCATTTGATGATATCATGTCGAGTTATTCAAGTATTCAGACAATGCAGACTTTTGAGATGGGTCAGAATAGCTTTCCTTCTTTTAGGTTGAAGCTATCCAAGAAATGCTAGTTAATTTCAACTATTGATAAATCTTCATTCTTGGGTGTGATGAGTTTAGATAGATTAATTGACAATTATTAATGATTACATGTAGAATAACTCAAATTCGTTTTATTCTTTAAATGTAAAAGCTATGCATAAAATGCAACTGCAAGTTCATTCCAACAGACGTCGTATTCATATTCTTGACTTCTATGTAATCATGAAGTGTAGTCAACAATTAGGCAAAACCATTGCCTTGATTAATGCACTCGTAAAAATCCAAACCGATTGATTAAATTAAAGTCAAATGATGATTGATTAAATCAATCACCAAGACCGGCTAAGTAAATGTCTCAAGCTCGGGTACCTTGAGGTTGAGAAGTGAAATGAGATTTAGGACAAATTATAACCAGACATCACCTCTTTTAAAATATTTTTTGAAAATACATCTTAAATAAGGACTTTAATTTTAAGAACTATATGCTATTAATGTCTAGAGCAGCAGAGCCATCTTACCCTCCTGCTGCCTTAACCTCTTGCAACCTGGCGTCCCCATTTGGGGACATTTTTTAAAACCTCCCCACAAACAATTAACATGTTAATTAGTTCCAAAATTGACCTGGTCCCATAGAAGAAGATCCAAATATCAGTTTTCAGCTTTGATTACAGGTATCAGTCATTTATTTCAATAAAAAATGACGTTGAACGAGGGTCAATACGATATTAGAGTTCTTAAAAAAAAAAAATTTAACTTTTTTTTCAAACTTTTCAAAAAGTTCTTTTAGTAGTTAATTTTAAAGGCATTTTGCATTAAAAACAATGTTAAAATAAACTTAACTACAAATATATAAGGGGTATAGCATTTTTTTGCATTTATAGCACAAAAAATTTGTATTTTTATAGCTTAAGGCGTGTCTCTCAGTAACTATTAAAAATAATTTTTTTAAAAATTACTTTGCAAAACATACTTTTTAGCATATAGTGTATGAAAAGTATGTTTAGATTAAGAATATACACGTTAAGAGTTTTGAGGAGTGATGTCAATCAATATAGAAGTTGGCATATTAGCATTGCAATGCAAATACATATTTGATCATGAGAATTTGCCACGAAACAAAGTTTCGAAACACTGTTACAAAATGCAAACAATATGCGTGCATCTAAAAGCGCAACATGCTTTTTATTAAACGTACCAAGGTGAAAATAATATGCCTGTAATTTAGGGAAACCTGTACCATTCCAAACTAATATCAAACTAAAAAACTAATATCGATCAAATGAACCATATAAAGTTATCTAGGAAAAAGGAATAAAAACACCCCGCACAAATGTAATAACCTCAAATCAAAAAACAATACACATAAGTACCTTTTTTTAAGATGTGGCATTTTTTTTTTTGATATTTAACTATAATTGACAAATAATCAATACATATTGGAAGTTACCCAACTTCCTCTTTTTTAACTAGCAGTAAGCAAGTTAAATAGTTTAGACCATGTTATAACTATTTATAGACCATGCATCTACCAATTTTTAGCCTAATTTTCTTTTTTTAATTCGATAGAATTAAAAAAATGAAAAAGTAGGTATTGACATGCGGTCGATGTCCGTCTGTCTGTCCGTACCCCCCTTCCAAAATCGGTTCTATCAATCTGATCTTAAAAATTCTTTTTTTGTTAGAAAGCTATGACCTCAGAGACCTAACTTTCATACTTTTTGTCCGCCTGTATGTACGGACGGACGAACATAAATCTACTATCTGTCAGCGAATTTCCCATTGAATTAGCATTGAAATTCAATTTTGAGTCATTTAAATCACTGTTGCCAAATAAACAATGGCATGAGAAACTTTATTTATTAAAAAATATTTGAAGCACAATAACTTTTTCATGAATCAGTTTCGAATGACGTCATAAAATTTAGCACTATGTGATTCTTTGATTGTTCATGCATTGTTTACTAAGAAAGCGGCAAGGCATATTTTTTGCATACAATTATGCTTAATTTAATTTACATTTCATATTTTTTTAATGTAGTTTTGAGTAGTTTCATTACTTTGTTATTAATAAATATTGAATTATTCTTTGAACTACAAATAAATCGTGCAGACGATAAATTATATTAAGTTAATTTGAGAAAGAATATTAAGGAAAATAGTTGATTTTGGATTTTAGAAGTTTAAATTATAGCTGGATGTTGTGTTTAGTTATTTTTTTTCGAATGTGCATAAATCTATTGTAGAAACGGTTGTTGATGATATTTACTGTAAGGAACCTAGTTGTTTTCCTATTACAATTTCAGTAAGTACTTAAGTAACATGAAAGTAGGCTATTTTAGTTCTTTAAGAACTTCTTGTTTTGGTTAAGATTATACATCTACTGGAACAACTGAAAAGTAGGTGAAAAAAACAGCTTTTTATTTTACATCAAATGCAGAGTAATAAATATGATCGGAATCAAATCAGGGTTCAATCCGATCAGGCTTCGATAACCCTGACTTAGCCTGATCGGAATCAAAAGTTTTTACCATTCAAATGATTTAGAAGGGATCAAAACAAATGGTAATCCGATGATGCCATTAAAAATGAGTTGGGCCAGTTCTTTGCTTCTAAAAACCAAAGCTTCTTCGAACGTGGTATTTTTTAATTTACCGGAAAGGTTGGCAAAAAGGTTTGTCATTTCAAACCATGTAATTTGGTCTAATATATAATTGAATTAACTCGTTTACTGTTTCTTAAATATAAAAAATTTATTCAAAATTTTGAGAAACAACATGAAAAAAAAACGTTAATTATCTTGAAACAAACCCAATAATTTAAAGCAATCAAACGGTTATATTTAAAAGTCAAGCTGGTTGAAAGCTATGCTTCAGAAGTTTGCAGCTTCAAAAAAAAAAATTGCCATTCCCTATCGAAACACACAAAAAATATTAGACAGAAAAATATGAAACTTTTAACAGGGGTTAGCAAACGTTAGTGAAAATGCTGCAGAAGTCTCTAAAAAAACTTTTACAAAATAAACCTTTCTAAATAAATCTAAACTTTAATAAAAAAATTTATCCTTTAAAAGGTTGTTCTTCTGATCCTAAGTCTTAGGCAATCTTAATAGGCAGTGGCCCTGAATGGTTCAGATAAAAAACTACTTTTGCATTGACATTTAAAGTTTAAAATAAACTAGATCTACTAATTTTCCTGTTAATTCTCTGTTAATCAACTTGAAAATAGGTACTATTAATAATATTTTAATAAATGCAAATTCCGAAATACAAGAAATTTTTCAGATATTTAGTGATTTAACAATAAGTTAATTAACTGCATAATGTATGACTATGCATTAAATGGTAATATCTATGTAAGAGGACGTACATAAATTACGTCACGCTCAGAGGGGGGAGGGAGGGGTATGCGCCAACGTGACAGATCGTGACATGGAGGAGTAATCACTTGCGGGACGTAACAATTCGAAAATTTCCAATTTTGCAAGGAAAATCTGTTTTACGTAAAAAGTTTTTGAGAAAAAAATTTAAATATTTTTTTATAAGAAACAATTTATTTCAGAAAGAGGATGGGGAGATTATTATATGCAACAACGTCAGCATTATTAGTCTCCTATACTTTACAAACCTTTTCGTAACGGTACTTCGTAACACGCAAAATTGCAACCCTATCTTTACCAATTAGAGGACTGGCAGCTACAAACACCAAAAGACCCAGAACAAGACATTTCCGATTACTCTGACCCCCTTTTTTAGAAGACATTAGCGAATGGCTAGTTAGACTTTGGACAACGAAAATGTAAATACAATGTTGGTATATTCCTAGGAATAAATTATTTAAATAAGATAAATTTTACATTTTTCTTTCCAAATTAATTTTTTTTTAAATATAAAAATATGCATTTTTTCTTCAAATTTCAGAAACAAAGGGAAATATTAAAATTAACTTTTCTTTAAAGAGGGTTGGTGTAACAATGTGGAAGCTATAAGTTAAACGCTAAGCTATAACGCGAAACGCTATAAGTTAAAATATAGCTATGCAGTAATAGTGCACCTGATTCAAGTTCTAACTGTAATTCAGTTGAGAAACTGTTTCGAAACCTTAAAGAAATATGCACCAGCAAAAGCGATGTATAGCCAAATATAGTAACTCTTGCCTAAACTAAAATCTTCCTTACAATTTTTCAAAGTGGACTCTCCCACAATCAAAATATTTGAGATGGCAAGAAATAACAGGCAGACTATAGCTGCATGTTCTTTTAATTCATGTTTCACAACTTCATGCTTATAAACTACCCCATCACACTAACGAAAGTCGAATACTAAAATTTAATTTATGAATACACTTATTGAACCTTTATTTTTGTGCAAATTTATAAAAAATAGTTTTAAAGGTCAAATTTGGTATATATTAGAACAAAATGGAATTGCAGAAAATTTATTTCATTTATATAAAGGCAATTTGGTTCAATAATTAGGCCAAATTCCAATTGAAAAAAGCAAGTTGTTTCCATTTAACTCTTTCTATTTAATTAACATGCATTCCTTTAAACAACACTTACTGTACAATGTTTGAATAAATGTCCATATACCACAATGAATCTACTGAATAAAATATTTTTACCATAAAACTGATTAATATTAAAGTAATAAAATCTTCTCACCTTAGCCAGTGTCTTTTGGACACAACTGTTCGACAGCAAATGGAATCAAACTGATCAGCAATCCACACAATGATGATGACATAAAAAGCAGTCACTGAGTCATTGAAAAATTCTGACATTATGGCTTCCATTCCTAAAAAGGGATAAGAAAGGGCTACAATGAAACTTAAAATAAATGCTGAACAAGGTGCAACTTTCCAGTTATCTAGAAAATTCCTGGTAGTCTTCTGTACTAAAGTGTCATTTTGTGCTTAGGTTTTCAATATAAATTTTCTTCAAGTTGATCATGTTTTTAAAGGTATAGGTCACGTCACCTCTGTGAGAGTGATTGCAGGTCCCCAAACCAAAGTGCCTCTGTGTGAATCCAGTGGTAAAAAAATTATTTTCTAAGCCACATTTCTCCAGCTGCATTGAATATTTTTACAAACTTTTTTTTAATGATAAATGTAACTGACTTATAGGTCTCTATAATCTCACATTTGGAAAATGGTTTGAACATTATTTTAAAATTTTAATTAAGTAATTTTACACAAAATATTCGAACCAATTTAAAAAAGTGGGATGATAGAAACTTGTAAGTCAACTACATTTATCATATAAAAAAAAACCTTTGTAAAAATATTCAATATACAGCCAGTGAAATGTGGCTTAGAAAATAATTTTTTCCTACTGGATTCACACAGAGGCACTTCGGTTTGGAGATCATTTGCCTAATTTGGCCTTAACAGATCAAACACTTAGTTTGACAGACACTCACGATAGATATAAGAGAAATAGATTTTTGTTGTCTGCTCTCCAGCCGTAGCCATTTGGCCCAAGTCTGGTAAGAATTAATATCTACTTATTGATGATGTAATGGTGTAAGTTTCATTTAATCTAACCCTTGCTTAGTTTAGTTTAGTTTGAATTGTCGTCGCACTAGAGCTACACGAGGGCTATTGGCGACGGGCGTCGCATTTTAGAACCACAGTCAAGTGACAAGCCGACACCTGAGTAGGCACCCAATGCAACCGTTACGGGCGACATCGTACGCAGCGTTGGGACTTTGGAACATATTTAACGTGCACTCCCTCTACACGGGGTATTATTCGTCGGACATTTTTGGCTGCACGGGCCGTTTATAGGTCGGCAGTTATTTTGGCGAAGTCTGGACCTGAACCTGGGACCTTTCGCATGCTAGGCGAAAGCCTAACCGACTGGGCTCCCCAGCCCCCTACCCCTTGCTTAACCAGTATATATCGCTTGTACTTGTTTGACTTAAATTGGTTTGTCCTCTTATTTGTGTCTTGTAATAACTGTTTAACATCTATTTTGATCATGGTATTTTGATCTGAATTATGTACTTAGTATTTAACTTTAATAGTTGATTAAAGTTCGGGTTTAATGAACCTTTGATGTATAGCAGCATCATAACAGAATGTAAAATAGAATAAATTTCCAAATGCTTTAAAATGTCTGAATTTTAAAAAAAAGTTTACATTATCATATCTTCAGTTTAAATCCTATAGATAAGCTAAAATATTTAGACTCTGGTAAAAAACATTATGTTAAATGGCCCAGAAAAGTTATCAAGCATATAAACAAAATAAAGTGTAAGATAAAAAAAAAAATGACTGATAAAACTTCTTTTTCAGATATCTCTATGATTTTCCAGCTTTAACTATTTCCAGGTAGAGTTACAACCTCTTATTTTGGAAAAATGCTGAAACACAACTCACCAACTAAAGCTAGAACTACAGTCAGAAGAGGAGCAGCTGGGAAACTGACTGTATTCATTTCAAATATATGTAAGAGTTCAACTGTAGAGAGATAAATACATTTATAATTTATACAGGTTAACGAACAAATAACAAATAAAATCATTTCCTTCCAATTACAACATGCCATCACTATTTAATATTTTTAAATCACTAACATAATGTTTGTGCAACATTTAGAGAAAAACAAAGGAATTATTTATACATTACATCAATTGGGGTTTCACAGTAGGAAGAAGTTAACAATGTTAATGCAAAATAAATGATAAAGATTCACTTTTAAAAAATAAGAAATTAAGTTGATTAAAAACCACAGCAGAAAAAATTAGTATGGTATTGCAATGATGTTGTATTTTATTTCTCTCAAAATTATAAAACTTTGTATGTAAATACTTTGAAGCAAATAAAAATAACGATTTAAAATATTAGCAAAATAGACTAGCACAATAAAAATACATAAAATGGGAATATCTGAAATATCTTTGCAACAAAATGAAATAAAACAAAGATTTAAAAAAAATTGTGCCAAAGGTAATGTAAACTTTACAAGTTAATAAACATTAAAAAAAACTTACCAACAAACAAGAAGATTTGATGATGAGAATATCTAAGAAGCATGGAAACAGAAAGAGTCTGAAAAAAAAAGTTTTAATAACTTTATTTCATATTATAAAGAAAGAATTTTATAATAAAACGTAAGAAATAAAGTACATTTTTATCGAAAATGAACTGAAGAAAAATATATGTACTGCATTACAACCAACAGAACACATACTTGAAGAAAAAAAATTAACTAATTCATTTTTTACCTACTAACTACACAACACAAAAAAAAAAACAATTTAAGTTTTGGTAAACATTTTTACAGCCAATTAACAATTTAAAATATAAATACTATAACACAAACGATATAAAGTGATATAAATACTATAACACAATTGATACAAACTGATAGAATTATGCAATTTTTGGCAGAATTTTTACGGAATTGAAAACTTTCTTTCAATTTTTATAAAATTTAGTTTTTATCCGAGTCATATTTGCTTTAATTTAATTTGTGTACTAAAAAAAAATGAAATAAAAGTTCATGACAAAAATATGCCTATTTTTCATAGATAAACAAGATTGTATACATGTTTTTAACTTTAAATTACTTATAAATGCATACCTAAGTATCATATTATGATTCTTCATTAACACAGTATTGAAAATTAATAAAACAAAACACTCTTTTAGAAATAAATGCAAATAAAAAAAATTTCTGCTAGTTTAAAAAGTCTTCAAATGTTTTTCCCAAATTATTGTATTTATGTGCACAAAATTCAATAGCAAGCATAAAAAATATTTTCAGTACATTTTAATAACCATTGATTTCAAAATTCTGTTTTAATTAATATCCAATGATTTTTTATGATATTTAAGTCTTATATAAATATAACCTCAATAAGAAATTTAATTTTTTTCTTTATGCAGATCATACAGAAAAGAATTACACATCCAAACTAAAATGTGTTTGTTGATTTTACTTTTAATGTTTAATACCTAGAATTTTTCAATTGTTAATATTCTATTCTAATTTACTGTGTTTAGTAAAAATAATTTTTGTTTATTTTGTAGACAAGATGACAATAGTGTCAGATACAGATGCTACATAGAATGCTTCAGATAAAAATACAAAAGCTAGCAGAGCAAGAAATAGAAACTAAAAGATAAAGAAAGCAATAACAACTAAACAAAAATAATCCAAATTATGTGACCTTAAACAAAGGTTTACTACATTTCTATTAAAATATATAGATATACATGTCAGTGTTTGAGCTGGGTTTTTAATTTTTTAGCATTTTAGCTAATATCAAAAATTTGAAGATACCTTTTTGCAAATGATTCTAGCATTTTAGGATTAATCTTTTGGATCCTGTAAGGAACCATCGAATATGTTCCTCCCGTCTGTTCATTTTCACATTTTAGTGAAAGTGGATGTCAAAATTTTAGCAAATTTCGATATCTTTTCGTATTTTGCAAAAAATGATTGCAGCTTTAATACCGAGGCATATCCATTTTAAATATGTACAAGCAATACCAATAAATAAAAATTAAAGAGATTCTAAACCTTAAACACAACAGGATAAAAGAAGCTAACGTAAATTAACAATTTAACATAATTTATAAATAGAAACTAACTCATTAATGGGATATTATATAAAATTATTCAATATCTTTATACAGAATGAGGATCATGCAGCAAAATACTTACAAAAATGACCATGAAAAATGCTGCGGAAAAGTATGCCGTCCATGTGGTGCTTTTGTCCACAAAACGATACTGGTCACCTGTGACCACATTTCTAATAAAACCTGAGAAAGCAAAAGTTAAGTGAATTAAAGTTTTATAAAAAGGATTTAACAGGTAATCTCTAATTAATATTCAAAATAAATGTGTTTTTTGTATCAAACATGTTGGATAAAATTACATATTTTTTACGGCTTATAACTTGAAAAAAAATCCCACATTTTACTTTTTGCTTTAATAGCTAAAAGACAAATTCATTTAAAATTACTAAATTATACATTTAAAAAATGACTCTGTTAAACTAAAAATCTCTTTAGAAGATCTGACAATGCTAATTTAATATATCATAATATGATTATTGATTAAAGAAGAAAAATAGTTCTAATTATTTAATTATGTTGAATTGGGATAATCATTTGTAGTGAGAGATAGAGAAATATTAATTCAATCGACACATGGTTTTTGTTTAAACTAAAATATGTATTAACTACAGTTATAAGTTGTTAACTTAAAAATTTTGATAAAACAGGTAATAATTAATTTTCTATACAAAACAAATTAAGTAAAATGTATTTCAAGTAATACTGAAAAATATAAAATAAAACTAATGTAATTATTCATGTTACAATTATTTTATTTTTTGCATATATATATTTTTCAAAAAAATGGTATAAGTACTAATAAGCTCTTTGTGATAAATTAATATTTGTTTAACATGGAATAATAATAGAAAAGAATAAGGCTTAATATTAAGGAAACTTTTCATGTTAATTACAGGTTTCATTTTTAACAACCATACTATTATGTAAATTATGCAATTAATTCTTTCTATAGGAAACTATGCTTTCTTTAACCCTAAAGATAAATGTTACCACCAAGATAAGGAATTTATGACTTACCTTTACTTTCATCTTTATCAACAAGCCATCGCAAACTACCCATTAGCAGATCATTGTAACCAAGGACATATTTCAGCAGAAATCGGCTAAACTGATTTCCAAAACACTGGTCTTTGAAAGGATCTGTAAATGAAGAGTAGTAGGTTTATTGATCATTAACATGTCAAATTATACTATCAACAAATAAATATCCAACACTTCATTGGATAGACATAAACACTACTTACAGGCCTCACCTCAATATATTTAAACAAACTTAAGGACTTTTTAAAAGCTACTATCATATTATTTTGGGTAATATTAACAGAAAAATTATGGATTTTTCAAAATGCAGCAATTTTATGAATTAATTAAAAAAGATAATTTATCAAATTAATTTATAAAACAGTTTAAGATTCAAACAATATGCTTTCTATTTTTATTTTACAGTGTTTAAATGTATTATCATCACAGGGTCGGTTGTTGTTTTGTTTTTCTTTCCATTTTTTATAATATGGCCATCCGTATTAGCCACACAGTTCAATTTATTTTAAATTCTAAAACATTAATGAAAAGAGAGGGTTAAGTTATAACTAAAAGAGATATTATGATTTACGTTCTCAAGTGAATCAGTTCCAAATAATAGGATTTAGGAAGAATAAAAATATTGTAATTTTTTTTTCTGATGAAACCTCTTAATTCTTCACATAAAGATAATTTTGGTTAATGCTCAAGATTAAACAAGTCATCAAAATCTGCCATGGTTTATTTTAACCCTTGTCATTGCAACGAATGAAACTCATACCTATAAAATAGATATGTTTGTTGCTTAAAAATGGAAAATTTCATGTATCAACAAATAATCCTAATACATTTTAAGTACATATAATCATTCTGCAAAAAAATATATATGCAAACCTTACCAAGGACAACTGTATGCACTTTCACAGATGTATTCTGTCTAGCACCTGGCGAAAGTCTTAAAAATCCATATTCCAAAGAATATTCAATTATATATTTCTCCTGTGGCCACACTGTAACATAAAAATACAACTTTTTAAAACACATTTGTTATTTTTTTTAAATATTATTATAATGTAAGACACCATCTCAAGCATATTTCATGAAAAAAAAAATGTATCTAGCCTTAACAAAACAGTCACAGGCAATAATATTAGTAGTCAATTCTTAACATACAAAAAAAAATGAATTAATACTCTTATTCTATTCTCAGCCAAAAGTTCAAAGAAAACCTTTCACATTAAAACAGCTTTAATTCTTTGTGTTAAATATAAATCAAAACAATTCAAAATTACTTGGTAATTTCCACAATAAAGTCTAAAATTTTAAATATTGTGCCCAAACTATTTAAGTGCCATTTTATAAAATTTCAAACAAACATAAGTAATTAAAGAAATTATTTGCACTTTTTTTTTAAATATACTAATGAAGTAGTCATATACCTGCTCTCTTAATAAAATAATTTTCTGTAATTAACAATATTTTCGAAATAACATTCCAATAATTGTTTGTAACAGAAAAAAACACATTTATGTCCCTGTGTAAATATTTCGGCACAAATTTAAAATATTTTTATTTTACTTGCCTCCCCTTTTAACTGATTGTTTAAAAAGTTAACACAAGGGAAAAGAAAATGTTATTATTACTTTAAATAAAGCACAAAGTAAAATAAATGTGCTTCATTATTATACAAGTGTCTATATTTTTTTTAACTTTAAATTAAGTACAGAGTAAAATATATACACTTCATTAGTATATCAATCAACTTAACAAGCTTAGGCATTTCATTTAAGACTTTTCTACGAAATTAATCAATGATTCTTACAACAGAAGTTTGCTGAAGAAAACGTGTTTACAAAACCAATAGACAAAAGAAAACTTCATGCTTGAAACATTACTGGTTCCAAATGACTGAACTTCCTTGTATTATGCTCAAATGTATCTGATCTATTGTGTAACAGTATTTTATTATAAGATGATTACATGGGAGAATGACCAGAAAAGTTTCAAGGTAATTTAATTCGGTTGAGTGATCCATTAATGGGTAAACCCTCAAGCTGATAAATTTCAAGATCACAGTGAAACTATATTTAAACTATGAATCATGAGAAAAAGGTTTTATTTTTTAGTGATAATTTCAGTTTTCAAAATACGTTAAAGTACCAAAATACATATAGTACTACAAAATAAAATAATTATTTTTATTTATTAAAAAAAAAGGATGAAATATTATATTTATTAAATTAAAGGGTGAAAATTATACATTTCTAAACATGATTTTTTTTAGTTCATTACAAGTTTGGTTTTGAATTCTATCTTGCATCTTGCATATTTATGTTACACAAAATTATAAATCATGGATTCAGTAAACTCAATAGTGTAGAGTTTAGAAGCAACCAGTTCATTTGCATTATAGTTGTTTCTCTAACATTTTTTATTTCCAAGTAATGAGGCCATCTGTCAACTTCTGCTCAAAAACTAACAACATATTATCTTTGTAAGCAAGCATGCAACCATATGTTCTATGAGAGTCATATAAACTGATTAGGGTCTTTTATTAATAGTGGAAAGTACATGTGAGCTTGTCAGTCAAACTTCTGGCAAATAAGGAACTAAGTTTACAAAAATATTGTGTCATATAAACTGGATCCGAAAAGTGTTACAAAGACTAATTGTGAAAAAACTAAAACATGCAAATAAAAATTATCAAACCTGTATTAGTAAACATCTCTGTATCCGACAATGTCGCCTTCAATGGTGAGAAACAATCTGGATCAGATACACTATCTTTAAATGGAACGGTCCGATTAATAAAAACTGGAGACTTTTCCGGATCAAGCAAGTCCAAATCGATGTTTTCTCCCATCATCTGAGGCTTTTCCAGTTTCAGTTTCTGAAGAGCTTTCCTCTTTTTCTCCATCATCTCCAAGTAGATTTTACGCTCCTGATGAGAAACATACAAAATTTAATTATTACTTTAAAAAATGGGGCTGGTTTCTAAACTGTGTGGTTTAAATTAAATTATTAGGGTTATACTTATTTAATTTAGAAGTTCCTTGGGTTTTCCCGATGTTCATGTATTCCAAATTAATAAAATATTTAAGGCATGATTAAAAAGGGGCAATCATTAGAAAAGGGAGTTTGTGTTTTCATTTATTGTACTGCAATACATTTTAATTTTAAACATTAAAAGAAAGGGGTTTTTTTAAACATTTTAATTTTAAATTTAGGATTAGAACAATTTTTTGGTGAAAAATAATTTTCAAAAATCTATAATAACTACATTGTATTAAACATGCATTTTAATTGCACACAAAAATATCCTTTGTAAACAAAAAAAAATGTAATTGATTCCTCAAATACATTTCCTAAACAATTTTCATGACACTATTAATTAAACAATTTTCAAAATCGGTTTTGCGTACAATGGATTTTAAAATAAGAGACCTAAAACAATTATCAGAAATGTAGTTCATCCATGCCAACTCATATTTTTTTCTTGCAATTCACTAAAACAAAAAAACAATTACTAGAATGTTGTGATGGCACGACCTACTTGTTTAATCCTGGAGAAATGTGATGCCAGTGTGCTGTTGTAATATTTTGATATATTAAATGCCTTTGTGGTCTGCTCGTCCATGGAGATCTCAATGCGAAGGACACCCTCTCGGGACCATGTTTTTGTTTCTTCTTCCAAGCAGTTGACAGGGACTCTCACAAAAGTGGCATGCACATAGATGAGTGTGCACAGCGATATCACAGCCTGCATCAGGTTAAAAGTCATTTAAAGAGTACATAACATACATTTTCATATATATTTCATAAATTAAAATACATATTAAATAATACTTGCTACATCCAAAGTACTTGTTATAAATGACATTTCTACAAGCCACTGATGACGACACTATGATCTAAAAGTATGTAATTTATAACAGGTACTTTCGATGGAGAATTCATGTAAATTTTTACCAATGACCAGAAGAGGTGGTCAAGGTTTTGGGGTTATTTGAAACATGTCTGTTTCTCAAATCTAAATTACCAGTAAAGTGAAATAATCTGCCGTACAAAAGCCACAAAATGAATAAAACTGTATATAACTCACAGAGACTAGCAGACCAAATACAAGGAGCAATTTAGTTAATGTGATACAGAACTTATTTGGTATTGGCTATACAACAGAATTGAAGAGCTTAGTGGAAGAATTTGTTATGTGACAAACATATCATGCACTTAGATCTGTTAAGAACAGTACTGGCAAACTCTAACAAATATACTTTTCGTAAAAATTATAAAAAAGGGCGGAACTTTTTATATTTAAAGAATTGAATTACATGTTTAGTAACCCAAAAATCTCAATTATGCTACATAGCATGTTGGTCCAATGAACCCTTCAACTATAATTACGACAAAACAAATCAACCTTCACCCAACTCACCAAGACAAGCAGTCCAAACTCGATGACCTTCCTCAGTCTTTCATGGAAAGTGGCCGCGTACGCGACAGTGGCCCTCTCAAACAGCACCTGGAACAATCGGTCTCTCAGTTGCCACAGGGTGTTCTGGTTATTATTGTTGTTGTTGCTGAAGTGCCCCCCCTCCCCATCCAAGGGTAGGATGTCCATGGCCACAAGGAGTTGCTGAACAGGGTGTTGCTGTGGATGGTGCTCGGGCATTGCTGGCTTAGGCAGGTCTCACATCACACAAGCCTAGGGGAAAAAATTAGTTTATTGTTGTTGACTTATTCCTCTTGGTTCATATGCAGGCTAGACCAATCCCATAAGCTGGAAAGTCTCCAAGAAATCAAATACTAGAAGAGGACTAGAGTAGAGGTCAATTTTTTCCAGACCAAGACAGTTTAAAATGTGTTTGGGAGAAGCCTGTGCAGAGTTACACTTTGTGCACAAATGAATTGTAAAATTAGTTTATGCCTGAGGCGAGGTTAGGTTATGATGTATTGCTGTTCCCAATATTTGGTTAGTTCGTTGCATTTTGTCACAATGCGTTGGTCCCCGTTTCCAGTTATTGATAACCTTCTCGAGGTCCACCATCAATGGAGGTTAGGTTGAATTATAGTTTCCACTAGTGCTTTACGTGGGTTATTGGTGACTGGCATTGTAATTTAAAACCACAGTCAAGTGACAAGCTGACACCTAAGTTGTCACCCAACACATATTTTAAGGGTGACATAATATGCAGCATCAGAACATATTTAACCTGCACTCAATCAACATGTTTTTATTTGTTGGACATTTTTTGGCTGCACAGGCTGTTTATAGGTCAGCAGTTATTTTGGTGATGCCCGGGCCCTAATCTGGGAACTTTAGCATGCAAGGGGAGCACCTTAACCGACTGGGCTTACGCATGAACATTGGAAAATTAAAAAGGTGAAGTTCAGTTTAGTTACGGGTTGGAAAAGTGTTGTGTTTACAAAATTGAGAGAAAAAAATCATTCCTGCTACTAGTAGCTGGGGATATTCTGAAGAATTTACAAAATGATAAAACACTTTAAATTTTACTGCCTAATATTGCATCCTTTTTAAAACTGTACTGTGTGCCCCTCATGTTCAGCGGAAAGGTTATTTGGTACTTTGTGCAGAATTAAGACTTACCTAAGCTAAGACCATCTATGACTCACAGCACTATGTGACATGTACATATTGGTAAACTTCATAAATTAAATTTGGATAGAGTCATAAATGATTGGATTGATCAGGTTGCTGTTAGGGAGAAGACTATTGTCAAAAAAGTTATTTCATAAATATATAAAGTAAATTAAGGGAACCTGGGGACCCTTGGCCACAAGGGAGGCTTGGCCCACCTTTAAATTTTAGTATTTAAAAATATTTTAGCATTTTTACAATAGATGGTACTTAAAGCTACTGTTGTCAGCAGACAGCCGTCAAAATCTCATTGAGGAACTTATTAGCAGTAAGGAGAAAATAAAAAAAGAAAGTTTCTCATCCCAAAAAAGTAAACATTTTAGACATAATTTGTAAGATTTTTTTAGTTCAGCTTAAGTATGTGGTATTTTATAAATACTGCTGTATTAAGGTTTTATTTAAGTTATAAAGTTTGTGCAATAAAGTAGGCTTCAAATCACCATGTGCCATTCTTTACAAAATGGCTAGGTGGGGAGGCTTGGCCCACTCTACGTAAGGCCCGTAAGGGAGGGTTGGCCACTCTGGACCAAGGCCCCCTAAGTTAACTAGTTATGAAAATCTATAAATAATGTTTATCAAATGCACAGTTTATAGTAACGTATGATAATAAATTTATGTAGGTAAGATATTGATTATCAATATTTGTACTTGTTTAGAATAAAACCAAAACCTCAACTGAAACTAACGTGTCAGTTATGGCCAAATATTAAACTTTTTCCGCGAAAACTAAATTATTAATTCAAGTATAAGAATACTCAGACTAATATCAAGATATTATCTGACTCGAGTAGCTTTGAAGGTATGCTTTGATTTTTAATGTGTCCAGTTTGTGCCGTTAAAATAAAAAGAGAATTCAAACTGAGGCAGTTATATCTTGTGTATTTTAATTTGTGTACAAACTGAACAAAATATATTTTACAAAATTAAAAAAATGTATTACTCAAAATATTAATTATGGTAAACATGATGTTTAAATGATTCCAGAGTGTCAAATTATAAATATAATTTTTTTTTATCTAATACTTACAAAAATAATTTGAAATATTTATCATTGTGCACTTTAAAGTTAAGTATTTTTGTATGGGCCTAACCTCCCTTCCATTTCTTTCATAAGGAAGGCCATTTCTCTCCCTTATAAAGAGAGGCTTGGCCCAGGTGTCTATGTTTTAAAAAGCAATATATAAATTTAGAAAAGAAAAAAATGCATTATTTATATTACACAATTATATCCTTTTTGCCAATAAAATTTCTTTAATATGTGCTACCATATGAAATGTTTAGTGTAAAAATGAAATTTATAAAAATAAAATTCTGAAAACATGGTTAAAGCTCCCCAGGTTCCCTTATGCCTGCTTAGGAGCTAATTATAAATACCAATCGTCATCAAGAATATTGATTGGTTTCATTATTTTGATTAATAGTTAACAAATTTGATCACCTATTTTGAAAATATTCTTTAAGTTCTACCTTGAGAATTTTAGCAGCCTATTTATTATTTACCCTTTACATAACATGCCATTTGTTTTAGACAGGTCTTACATTGCACACTATGAAGGGGAGAGGGATATAAAAAGTTTAGACAAGCCATAAGCACAGTTAAACAGTACTTATAAGAGATTTTTTTTTCTGGTAATACTAATCTATACAAGATAGCTGGTAAACTTTGGAATGGTTACAAGATTACTGGGTTTTTATATATAGGGCAACTTGCTTTTTATAATTACATTTTTTTTAAACTTTACCTTTTTATGTTATGTACTCTTTTACTTGAAATTCATAAACTTAATTCAATTGCAATGTAATTTCAACATATTTTTCATTTCTATTTTTAATTATTTATCACAAATTTAAAATACTCATTGAACAGTACACCATTAAAAAAATTTAATTTCGAGATAGAAAATGCAAATCCCTCTCCTTCGAATGCCTTACAATTATACCTTCTGTCCTATGAGGCATACCTATAGCATGCAAAACAAAAATCTATATAATCTACAAATTGATTCACAAGATTGGAAGCTTATCACTCAAAATACACAGGTAAAAGCAGTAATGACAGGGACATTGACAACAGGTAAATAACAACTTGTTTTTTAAACATTTTTTTAGTTTTCACTAAATTCACTAACTTTTCATACCATTAAAATTATTTGAGGCTTTAAACTTAAAATAAATAGGATTCAAATCAATTAATTTTGCAAAATAATCGTGCAACAAATCTAAAGACCAAAACAAGCAATTTTTTGAAAAGTTTAACAACTATTAAAACTATTTTAAGTTTACATACTTTTAATGAGAAAAAATAACGGTAATACAAAACAAAGGTGAGCATAAATTATCCATTTTCACTTCAAAACATCACACAAATAGCGCTCACCTAGTTACAGATCAATCTTAATTGTTAGTAAAAAATGTATTTAAATAAAAATAAATGTCACCAGTGGTATAAATATCCTTAGATGAATAATATTCCGAGATAATCAGGATGCAGTGCGAGAGAAATAAACACCATCAACGCCGTCATATGTGGCCCGAAATAGTGACATAACTACACCTTCAATTCGGTCAATTTTCTCAACTGACCTCCAATGCTTGAGACCGACTTACCAAAAAAGTGGTTCAACAATCAGATATAAAAACTTAGGTTTCAATTTTTAGCAAAGGTAGCATACATTCAAGTAAACTGCATCTTGACAGCGCACACGTCAAAGTGAATAAATTAAAAAAAAATATGCGATTCCAAAAACTAAAAGAAAAGGTGGTGGCGGGGTAGAGAATACTGGAGAAGAAAAGACCAATGGACTCACATTTAGTAAGAAACTCCATTTCTTATTGTTTCAGGTTAGATCATAAGGTCAATAGTTTTCGCCTGGAGGTATTTAAAACACATAATAATAAACACAACAGTTTACTTCCTGTATTTCAGAAATCTTACCCTGCCTGAACAAGTTAACGGGACAACTTTTTTCTATTCTATTAAGTGAGCTACGTGATGGTACGTCAAATAACGGATACCAGTTAGTGAAAGAAAAATATATAATCAAGGACAATACATTTGTTCAGGAGATCCCTGTTTTAAATTATTTAGAAAAAATTATTTAAACTAAAAGTTATTTAAGATTATATATTTCGTTTAAAAAATCTGCTTTACCTGTAACGGGACCCATTTATGCCTTTGTGAAATGAAATGAAGTAATGCAGTTAAATTTATAAATTTCTAAGTGATTTCAGAAGTATAAATAAATACTAAGTTATTTTTTATTTTTAAAACACATTCAAAGTAATTTATTAAAAAATGAAATTCAACATATCTAAATATCTAACCTGTATTTTGTATATCCTCGGAAGCTTGAAACGTTTCTGAAAACTTGAGCAGTTCAAACTTTGTCAAAAAATTATCGATTACGACCTGAAATGTCTGCTAGTGGTGACGGCCTACCAGTGAAAATAAGTAATTACGTCGAAGAAAACGCAAAACTAAAGACTCCTTCTAGAGAAACAGTAGAAACACCCGACATTAGTCCCGAATTGTTTGCCCAACAG
The DNA here is from genome assembly GCA_019343175.1 of Oedothorax gibbosus. NCBI lineage: Eukaryota > Metazoa > Arthropoda > Arachnida > Araneae > Linyphiidae > Oedothorax > Oedothorax gibbosus. The sequence continues at coordinate 23,684,941 of CM033278.1, forward strand.
TGTGCTATATTCTCTCCTGAAGATGAAGAGAGTGGGCAGATTACGAGCGACAAAAGCGAGCTTACAGATTCCGTTCCGTTGCAGGCGGAGGCGGAATGTGTGAACAGTAGGTCTAGTATCGAAACAAACGAAGAACAGACTGATCCAACCCATATAGAAGACTCTAGCAGTTCGCCTTCTAATAGTTCGAGTGGTCGGTTTCGGCGTTCTATGCATTATACAGTGCCAAAAATTAATTTCGCCGAGAAAATTGTAAGTTTCTGCCTCTTCCTATTTAATGAATGGCTGATTCCTATTTAATGGTGCTCCTTGATTTTGAAGAAAAGGTTTCGAATGGGTAAAATCCTAGTCGCACACACTGGTCCGGCGGCAAATTGTAAAATTTAGCGAGTTTGTAAGCGATAAATAACTTTTCTGGCAACCGTGTCGACTAATCAAAGAAAGGGTATGTTAAATTAATGTTGCATGCATACATAAGCAAATCGAGAATCGATTTAGGGTTACTAACAAAAATCACAAGCAAAGACAGTGTTTGAGAAACGTGTTATTCGAGATGTCACCAAGCTTGAAAAGTTGCCGGGCCAGCAACTAGGATTTGACAGTTTCTGCCTCTTATTTTGGCTGATTCCTATTTGACAGTGCTCCTATTTAAAGAAAATTCAGTATTACAATAAGTAGTTTTCATACTATTTTAGGAACACTAAAAATTCTTTTAGATTTGGCTAGTTGTCTGCATTTTGTCGCAATATGTTGTTCCCAGTTATTGAAAACCTTCTTGAGGTCTGCCATCAACTAAGAATTTGCATGTTGCTTTTATTCAGTAAACCATTTAAGATTTTGGCCTTTTTTTTAACAGCTAGGGTATAATATTATTTAGCGGCTTTTGGTGTTCATACATTTATGCTACCGTTTACACATATTACCAAACAGTATATGGAAATTTATTTTAGAAAAAAGTTATTTTAATTTTTATATCAATTTTAAACAACAATATTTTTTTGCACTGCTATGATATAATAGGCATTCTGATTATTGGCAAGCCTGAAATTCTAACGCTATGCCTATTGAGTTGCATGAAATATGGTGTGTAATGTCACGTATGTGCATTTTTGTTGTTTAGCTACGCAAGGCAAATTGAAAAGTCGAGACCGGCCATTATATCATAGCTGTTCCATGTTTTATTTAAAGTGTTGAGAATAGTTAAGATTAGTCATTTTAGAATAGTGATGTACATATAGCTTGTTTGTTCGGTTTTATATTTTGTTTATTGCTTCACCAAAGTTGGGTTTATGCCAGTCATCGTTAAATAACCATCTTTTACGTAAAGTGTTACCTCCCAGTTGCATTCCTTGAATTCCTTCTACAGCTTCTGTTTGCAGCATGGTTTTAACATGTTTCATTGGGGCATAATTTATATTTCATTGAATGTTTATTGTTTTGAAAGGCCAATAATGTTTTAATGGGCTGAACTTCAAATGCTGTATGTTATATATGTTATGGTGAAACTATGATTCAGTAAATATTATAACCAATTAATACTCAACGAACCATAGGTCTTCAAACTTACCAACTCTGACTATGCATATTTCGCAGATTTTGACAATAAATTATAAGAGAACCCAAAAGCCTATTTTGCTTTTTCTAAAAAGCATCCCAATCCATCATCTGGCAGATTTCTAGTTTACTTCTATTGAAAGCCTAAACACTTGTTTGGGGTTCCATGCAATTTTTTTATGTTTTCTTTAAAACAAGCACAGCTGGTACCCCCCTCTGGGCTAACAATTGTCTCTTCTCAGCAATCCTTCAAGCAGTTGATTACACTAACTCAACTTGAGATGCTCTTTAAAAAAACGCTGCAACGTAAAAGAAAAACAGCATGCAAATGGCACAAAGCGGCATTTGCATGCTGTTTTTATCATTAACGAAATAATACCAGCCATGATTCTTATTAAAAAATATATAACTAGCTATGTCAAGTTGGCAAATTTTGCTTGAAACACGATAGTTTTGTCCAAATTTCGTTGGGCCTAGATTTACCTTAGAAAGAAAAGTAGCCGGTCTGCCAGATTTGCTAAGAAATTAACTATTTACTTTAGCCGTTAGCCCAATTGTCTTTTTTTGACAATTCTTGTTTTTATATATGCCAGGATATTAAGAGCCTTTACCTTTAGTGAAAAATATTTCCAATTTTTCTCTGCAAAGTTTACCATGCATGCTAAATACTTCTCAAACAAGAATTATTGTAAAAGGTACTAAGCTTAGCAGCAGAACTTTCTCTAATTAACCGTAATTTTTATTGTGAAGGAGCTCCCTGGTTATTCTGTATAATATTTTTACACTAAAAGTTGATTTTACTGTGTTTATATTTTAGGTATTTTGTCTGGATATGTCATCAGATATGGAAGATATCCCATTTAAACTTGGTGACAGGTGAGAGAATGGGCTTGTATTTATATGAGGCAATTTTTTAAAAAAAATACAGTATATAACCTTCAATCTCTAAACCGAGACAGCCTCATTTATTCTTACTTCTCAATTCAATCTAAGTAAATACAATAGAAAAACACAAACTTACAAATTACTAATAATAATTTATCAGTATAAAAGAAGCACTGCACATCTATAATAATAAAAGAGTCTGTCGATCGTGAAAGACCTACTTATACTACCCTAAAAAATTCTAAATTTTTAATATAGATTCCCTTTAATACCTATGTGTGCACCTGAGGCTTAGTTTTTTCATATTTGATTATGATTTTTTTATTAATATAATTAGTTTCAAAAGTAAGGTTGAGGGACCATAACAGGGCTTGAAAACCCATGGGCTAGGCCAAAACAAGGGCTTGACGTCTTCCGCCGATAAACGTTAAAATCCAGTGAGACGAGTCGTTAAAAATAAACTTTGTCTTTTTTCAAAATTTTATTTTTATTTTTCTTATCTTTATTTTTTATTCTATTTATTATTCTAAACAATGCGTTGGCAACGGGGGGAGGGGGGATTTTATACAACTCGATAGGCTCTCGCCGAATATCGCCAATAAACAGACCGGCCATTATATCATAGTTGTACCGCCTAATGAACCCATGTTTCTTCCATGGTCAGCTGTATGTTCAGTGGCGGATTTAGGATTGAGGACGCCCTAGGCCCGAGACGATATGGCGTCCTTTTTCTTTTGTACCATTTTCTTTGTACCCTCAAAATTTGCCGCCCTAGGCCCGAGCCTAAGCCTCTGTGTATGTTGGCGATTCTAGATTAGGTAAACATGAAATCCTTCATATTTTGGATGCAAACGGAAGGACTGCAAACATTGTGCATCCGGAAGATCTTCTACATAAAGGTTCGAATCTTTTTGAGGATGACAACCACTGTTTTAGGAAATCAATCTTATTAAACAGAGAACCCAATTCCAATATTTTTATGACAAATTTTTTATTAAGCTAACGGGATCATACTGCTAGTTTTTAATAAAAGCTTTTACACTGATTTTTAAATGAATTCAGAATTGAATTATTTTTTAAATAAAAGATTCTCTTTGTTAAAATGTGTTTTATTTCAGGTCTCAGCATTCTCCTCTTAGCATGGTTAAAAGAACTATACAGCTATTTGTTGAAAACAAACATTTTATTAATAGAAAGCATGAGTTTTCACTGATGGTTCTTTATGAAAATGCTACTTGGGTAGGTAATTTATTTGAATATCTGATATTGTAATGCTTTGAAAGATTCAAATAAGCAAGTGCACTTACGTTTAAAACTTTAACAATAGTGCACAAAACATAAAAATGGTATTGAAGTTTGATACAAGCCTTCCCACCCTGCTTTCAGATTATCTGCACCTATTATAAAAATGCTCAAACAAAAAAGAATTTAAAGAAAAAAAATTGTGACTTTGTCTGCTCTTTATAACAAAATAAGGCTGAGACAGTATTTTTTAGATAAATATTTTTTTTTCCGTTTGGACCAGGGTCTGTTTTTTCTTGAGATTTGTCCCCCCAAAATTCTTAGTGTTCTTTCAATTTGTGAACCTTTCTTGCTTGCATTGGTGAATTATTTTTAGTTCGTGTTTTTTTTTTTAAGGCTGTCCTCATACATCTGCGATTTTGGCATTTAACATATCCATAGGTATACATAAATTAAGCTACAGGTTGTTAGTGCCTTGGTAAAAGTGAAAATAATTAAACTTTATTTACTTTTCAAGTGCTGGTTTTCTTAAACATGCTTCATAATATTTTGGTATCCTCTATGTTAATAAGTAAGCATTAGTGTTCAATTGAAAGAAGGGAAATACTTTCATCTTGATTTTAAAAATACTTATAAGATCTAAAAAATTGAAGCATAAATGAAAATGTCATTATTTATAGATCACCTATATTTAAGAAATTAAGATACGTTTTTTTTCTTCTTCGTAACCCAGGTGAGAGAATTTACGAATGATCCTAAAGAACTAATAGACTCCTTACAAGACTTAACAGAAACACAGGCCTGCAATACTTGTGGTATCCTTTTTCTAAAATGAAACGATCTTTGTTATTTATTATTATTATTCATTCTAGATTACTTTTATGTTATTCACTAAGTTTTGAATCTGACCAATCTTTAACTGTTACACAGATTTAGCATCTATTGTTACATTAATGTAAGTATTTTATGTATAGTCATTTTATTTAACCTATGACCCATAACTTTTTGAATAGGAATGCCATTAACACCTTCCGAATAAAAACGCTGATTTAAGTTTTTTTAATTTGTTTTTCATGTAACTTGTCCTACATAAATTGTTCAGTACTATCTTTTTCCTTTCTCTTGTATTTTGTTCAATTAGAATAAACTTTTCAGAAATCTAATTTATCATGGCAAATTTTCTCGCCAATCTTCATTAATGGGTTAATGACACAGTACCCCCCCCCACCCCCCAAAAAAAATCTAGTATTTAAACTTCCTCATTACGTTTATAATCTAGAAAGATATTATAATTACTTCTACCTTTCATTATTTCCCAGCTATCCACATTCACAATGTAAACTACAACTGATAGAGAAGTGTGATACATCAGTTAGATTATTAAATTTAAAGAAAAGCAATCCAGTGTAGATTCTGATTTTAAGCTAAAAATTCTAAAGAAAGGTTTTCCAATTTTTAAATGCAATTTTGATTCTCTTTAATAAATGAAACCTCTCCATTATGTACTGACACCACTTATATATTAAAATATATATATATGTAAAAAAAAGTTAGTTGCTAAATAAAAAATATATTAATATATTTTGTACCTTACATTTTATTATTGGTGTATTCCTCTTGTATTTATTTTACTCTAATCAGTTGCTTTGTATATTGCAGAACCGAAAAATGTGAAATTCGAATCCCTCGTAAAGTATCTTTATTACCTTGTATATTCAGAATTATTCTTGTGTATGGGAGATCCAGATGTATGTTTCATTTTTCTAGTGATGAAGTAAGTTTTTGCTTAATTTTTTTTAATCATTTTATAATTGCTAGTCCCTGCATTTATTGTGTTGAAAAGAATACCAAAAAACACATTTGATTAACAATGAACTGTCACTTTTCTTTGTTTTTTAAATTTCTTATCAACCAACCACTCAAAACACAATGCTAGTTCCCACTCAAGAATATGAAAAGTTATATTGAAATTTAACGTGACCTGGTATGTAGTAAAAAATATATATTTAGATAACTATTAATTCTAAAACTTTATTGTTGGTTTCTATGGAACTAAAAATACTTAAAAGTACTAATTTAGCTATGCAGTCAAACATCAGCAAATGTGTAGTTTCATAATACAACACTTTGTTTTCATCATTAATATACTATTACTTTTTCCATACATTTTGATTTTTTTTCCTATTGCGTTATTCTTATTGTTGTAATTTTTATATTTTTCAGGCCCGAGAGTTTCTTATAAATTATCCTTTCTTCATTCTCGATATAGTATATATTCACGAGCCTCCTTCAAGTGAAAACAAATGCCAGGTATTTTTTTTATTATCTGTTGCTTATTTTATTATTCATTGTCATTGAACTTCCATGCAGCAATTTCCATTGCTAGTTCAATAGTCAAATTATAGTTATGGTTTCCTTGGAAATCAAAATAATTTAATCTCATAAGGCTCATAATTTGGAATTTGGATACCTTATTTTTCTTACTGGGTATTTATATTTTTTTAAAAAAAGTTTAGATATGCTTCTAAAAAATAGTTAAAACCAAGCTCTTGTATCTCAGTTTGTTCTCTACGTTTATATAAAGTTATACAAAAGGAATAAATAGGCCATTTCTTCCCTTACACAATTTATACTAAAATGTTAAAGTATATATAAAATTTGATTTATGAAACTTTTATGATTTCATAGCTAATAATTCAATTACTGAAACAAATCTGGTCAATCTATTTATATATCCAAGTTGCAACAATGTTTTTTTTGATAAAGTTAACACTATTCGTAACAGAATAGATATTATATAACATTTTTTCAGAATTTGAATGGTCCTTATATTCTTCCTTATTTTTTTAGGAAATATTTGAAGCGCTGTGTGATCTAGACGAACATGACAAGTCTTATATTTTTGAAGTGACCCGCAATACCACCAAATTACACAACTCTATGGCTAAACTGCTTACGCATCCCATTCAGCGATGTGCCCAAAAAGACTCATCCTACTCTATAAGAACACCCTTTTTACAAGACCTTGAATGAATTGTTTGTTGCTGCATAATTACAGCTAAAATTATTTTTCAACTTTTATGTGATAATAAACCTAATGCTTTATTGTATTGTTGCTTTATTTATCGAGTTTTTTTTATTATTATTATAAAATAGGGAGGATTTAAGATATCTGGGTTTAATCTAGTAACGGGTAACCCATTATTTAGGGGAGAGTGGGGGCTAATGGGACAATTTTTTTTAAATCACTGTATTTCAACAAAAATGTGAGAATTTTAATACTTTTTAAACACTCATAAACTGAGCTTTCATTTATTTAAAAATTCATTCAACAGATGTTAAAACATTTCCATATTTTAGTTATGGAGTACTTAATACAAACATGTAAGTGTCCCATTAGCCTCATGTGTGGTGTCTAATGGGACAGGGGCAGGGCTAGCGAGACATAGTAAATGGTGTCTTAATCGAAATTTAAAAAGTATATAAAATTAGAAAAGGGCCTGAAAATAAAATCTGAAAGCAAACACTAATTACGGAATTAATATAAAATGAAATTTTATTTTTTAAATAATTATTTAATACTGGAAAGTGAAAATTCAGAAGAAAGCTATTGCGCTTCATAAAGCCGTTACTTCCCAGATTTGTTCTCTAATTCCCACTTTTACAAAAACTTTTGATTTAGTGCTTAGGCAAACTCTTATGCCGATTTTCTTGTTTCAATTGCTGTGTTTCCATGGTGTAGCTTTGATTAAAAATTCACCCAGTTCACTCCATCATAAGAGCCTCATTTGTAATAGGAATTATTATCAGTAGCTTTTTTTTTTAATCGACACACACAAGCATACAATCTTCCTCATGTTTCAGTAAAACTGTAAAATTCAAAAGAACTAAAAAAATAATTTCTTAGTTTTATTTCCTGTTTCTCTGTCAAACGATCATGAGCTTATAGATTGCATTCAGATTTTTCTATGCTGTCTTTTCCATGTTTTAAATATGCATTACAATGAACAGTAGATAAAATTAATTCAGAAATCTATCGATATAAGGAGTTAAATTTTGAGAATAGATCGCTTCTACTATATCATAAAATTCAGGAATGTTGATACTTCATTTATACAAATGCAACATAATGTTTGATTTCTTAATTCTAAAGAGGGATGGGACATTGTGCAGTAAAATACAATTTGTAATCCATTGCTTTCTTGTTATTATTACTATGCATTACGTATTATTTTAAAATAAGTGCAATACGCATCATCTGAAGATTATTGAGGTTCTGAAAGTACGGAAAATTGCACTAAATTAAGAAATCAAAAGGTGTTATGCATTTCGTGATAGTTCTTAAAAAGTTTCAAACATCAATATAGGGCTGGGCTCAACAGTGAATTATTTACGTATTAACTTTTCGTTTGCACTTTCTATATTTTTTCGGAATTGTAAGATATTACCCCCTACGTCGGAAGAGTAATTACGGCCTATAGGGCTGGGGAACGTTAAATATTTTGCATTCCAAACACCTTGGTCGCTATAAGGTTACATTGGGATTTGGGAACCTTTTGAGGTGTTTTCGTCGTTACTTGACTATAGATCCAGTTCATGGGTTTAGTGGGACGTTTATTCAACCAAACTGAGAAGTGAAAAAGGCTTGTTGTTGATAGTAGCTATGAACAACTCAACTTTCATTGTTTCTGATTTCCAAGAAATGGGGACCGCGATCAGTTTTCTGTAAATATTTTTTTTTTAATATTAGTCTTTTAGTTAATAATAGCTCCAATTGCTTCTTAAAGTAATCAGAAATGTGGATACAACCATTTATAAGATTTCTGTCAGTGTGAGTTCCCTTGCCACTGTTCATATTCGTTATCAGCTAAGTTTTAAGTTGTCTGCTTGGTTTGAAGTTGGATAATTTGACATATTTTGTTGATTAACAGACCTGTCAGGAAAAAGCCTATCAATATTATTATGTAGATTTACACGAAATGAAATCTACTTACTTTATTTATTCATCTGGATAAAATTAAACCTCATTTGATCATGTTTAATGAACGTTTAGGTTACAAAAGGGTTTTTTAAATTTATCTCGATTTTATTTATTAAATGCTGTTTTCTAAATTCATTCTAGATATTTTTCATTGCAATGGTAAATATTAACTGGGATATTATATCAAAAAGACAGATTTATTAAATTACATGTAAAATGCTTAAATTAGTTTCTTATTGAATGATATTTCAACTGAGATATCATCTTCAATTTTATTTTTCACAAAACTTTTTTGTACAACTTTAGTATAACGCTGTTTGGTGGATTGATAAAATATGTTTCCAAGTATAAAAACATTAGGTACCTGATATATAAATCCATTTTTTTGCTGCTTGTGTTTACAACTTCTATCAGTTAAGCTTTAGCAACCTTAGACTTAGAGTCAATTTGCCAAAACAACATCAAGTATTAAGCAACTATGGCAGATAGTATATAATAGAGCTGTTCCATTAATGGATCTAGCCCATGAGTTGAATTAACTGATAATATATTTTGGACCTGTCTCCTGTCTCGATTTTGCAATTACCATTACGTTGCCAAGCAAACAAAATGCTTAAATTAAATTTGGGTCAACAGACATATTTTACTTAAAAAAAAACGTTAAGGAGCCACCCCAGGTTCATTTCAGAAAAGCATAGGTTTCAAACATATACACCTAAGTTCCTATATAGATATCTGAATGGAAAAAATGCATTTTCCATGCGGCCTAATGGTGTGTGGAAGTGATTGATATTATAGGATTTTTTTTGTTTGTTTTGGCACAAGGGCGCTTTATAAAAAATAAAAAATTTCCAAATGTTTCATTATGGCCCCTAGGTATAAATTTCTTACCACTAACACTTCATGCTAACATATTGTTCTAGATAAATTTAATGGTTAAATACGCGAAGAACGAATGTCGCTGAAACTAAATTGGACCAACATTTAGGAGATTATTTGACAAAAGAATAAGTTTGTGTAAATTTTATGTGTCCTAATAATTTTAGTGGTGGTGCAACAGAAGCTTTGAGGAAAATGAATTTGTATTATGATTTATCACCTGTAGGCAGAGGTGCTCCTATGCGCCTGTTATTATCATGTATGACTTATGTTAATGCGACCTTCAGAGGTCGAGATTCAATTTTAAAAAAAACTAGAATTTTCTATGTCAATAAATAAATGATTTACCTAAAAAGTGTACTTTTTGACTCAAAAATTTGCATGGTTTTTTTCTCATCAGGTATACCCTGGAATATCAGGTTAGTGATTTCAATAGCCTATTCTGTAATATCGTAATCAATCTTTGAATATCTGATTCAAATTCGACAATTTGCTCCGCACGTTGACAGGGAGAAACCGCGGAGGAGCGACGCTACGTCATCTGGCTCATTTCTCCGTGGTTATCAGTGGACATCTCTCTCTGGCGTTATTGACTTTTTGCTAAGTTTTTGACTTGCATACTGTATTAGTTTTGACTTACGTTTTTGATTATGACTTTAAAAAAACTAATGCTAATCTATTAGGGTATCTATAAAAACACCTCATATATTTAAATTTATTTTTAGGTTACAATCAGCAACATCCTGAATAACCAACCTCCCTTCCAGAAACCAACCAAAAAATGAACCTCAAGTACCTCCTATGCTACAAGCTGAGCCCTCCTCCTTCCCCCAATGATCACCATCTTCTGGGATAGATGAGACAAGCCCCGAGCCAGCCATGAGCGAAGTTGTGTTCTACCGTTCCCAGTACAAGTATGTCAAGAGCGACGACTCTGAGATCTCTCTGGAGGTTGGGGATCTTCTGGAGGTGAAGAAACCGTTCCAGTTCACCCTTGAAGGGACAGAGGAGAATCCAGAGGGGTGGATCTTAGGTAAAGTATTGGGTGACCACAGTTATAGTCTATACTAGGGTTTGGAATAACACGTTACCTGTAATAGTTATTTTTTTTAGGTAACACCGTTAGATTTTTCAAAATGTAACTAACTTAGTTACATTTAGCGGTAACAAAGTGACAAAACATTTAGTTACTTTTCTGTTACTTCTCACTCCGTTCTTCATGGATATTTTCGGCACAGTTCGGTGTTAGGCCTAAATTGAATTAAAATTTAATTTTTAACGACGTTGAATCTTTGTTCTTAACTTTTTCTGATTGTCCCTATTTCTTTAGTCTTGGTTCTCTTTGAGAATCGGTAAGATGGCTAAATTTCAATTTTCTTGTAACTTGAAATATCTAAAAGTAACTGTGATTCGTTACTTTTTGTACTAAGTAACTGTAACAGAGTTACTTTTAAAAGTAAATTTCCAATCCCTGGTCCGTACGATTACAATGCAAGCCTGCTTCCCCTATCCCCTTGTGAGGTTATCCAAAAAACAGCATAAGGGGCGATCTTTTCGTTTCACCTCCACCGTATTTGGGTTTGGAGAGCAGTTGCAATTAACCTCAAAGCAGAGCCTCAAACAAGGTAGGTTTAGTTTAGTCAGTAGGTTTTAACAAGGTAGGCCCCTGGAAAACCATACGACGTGGCAGGGGAAGCCAAGCTTGGGTTTTAATCGTACTAACTATAAACATACCATACTCAGGGCCTTCTACTGTGAACTGTACTATTGTGAACGTTAATCCGTCTTTTTGAAACCACTCTACTATTGCTCAAACTAAAAAAGTTACAGGCTTCAAGTTTGGTACATGAGTTCCTAGTACCTGTCGGATGTCATAATAAGGTTTTCAATAAAATCATGCATGTGCAAAGGGTAGCCGCCATAAAACTTTTTGGTTTTATAGGTATTACTGAACACAAAAAAATGCTTCAGACTTCAATTTTGTGAACTAATTGGTGGAATAATATTAAATTTTGTATAACCTCTTGCCACAATGCCACTGCTGTAATTTCAACCCACTAATTACCCTAAAACTAATTGAAAACTTAAAAATGCAAATATTTGTTTTTGCAATCGCAGTTCTGAAGTACAAATTCTTAAATCAAGAGTTCATCTGGGTGGAGTACTAGACCTCATCACCTTAATAAATGGCATAACATGGACTGTACTGACAATATTGAAGACTTTATGGTAATTTGTGGTTTGAAAGGAAACAGTGGCATCAAATATTTTCCTTTAGTAAAATTTGACAAGTTTATATTAGTTTGTGCTTTATAGAAGGTCCTGATTAAGTACTGTCAGCTTATTTATGTAGACATTATTTGGATTACAATTCATAGATTCTCAATTTAATGCATAATGCCCTGGCGCAAGAGAGTCTTAGAGTTTTAAATTAAAATTTTCAATTCCATTCCTATAAAAAATTTGACATTATGAAAACATATAACCTAGGTTACAAAAAGAAAAAAAATACTTTCCAAGTTTTTATACTACTTTTTTTTAAAACGGGCTGTTAGTTTAAATCGAAGTAAAAGCAGGGTGAACTAAAAATTACCTATACCTATAGTACAGGTTACCTATAGTATTTATATGAGAAAAGAACTGTGGATATTTTTAAACTTTCCTTAAGAAAGTGACTTTGTTATTGTATTCTTTTGCTATAGAGTTTTAAAAATATATAAAAAAAACTTTTTTAAACACCTTTTTTTTTAAAATCACCTTTTGTAATCTCAGGATTCTTTTGCAACTAATACTTCGGATTAGCAAGTGTGGACTGTACATTTAAATTTGATAAGTTATTGATAATTCAGTGAAACAAATGTTCAATACTTTATTTGTATTTTACTCCAGGGAGGAACCAAAGGACCAGTGAGTGTGGGTACTTTCCAGGAACTTTTGTAGAGTACTTGCGTACAGAGGTACTTGCTCCACCCACCCCAGTTCCCCAAAGACCTGTCCCTAGGCCGGAAATTGTGGCTAGAAATATAGAGGAGAAGGATGACTCAGGGTATATTGGTTCTCCAGGTATTGCATATTTTTGGTTTGGTAGAATTAACATCACAATAGAGTCGTCAGATTTTTCACTGAATGTGAAAATCGTGGGCACGCATCTCATATGCTTATGTGATGTAAAAGATCCTTTTAGTGGGGTTCTCTCGGCAAAATTAAAGCTCAGCATACTTTAACATCCACAGAGAGGTTAAATTCATTGTAATCTGAGCTTCAAAATTAGTAACCAGAGCCGTCTAGGTGGTGCCATAAATAAAAATGGCTCTCAGTTTTGTGGGAAATGTTGAATCTGCAAAGGCTTAGCTGCCAAAAAGCAACCCCTTTGGAAAAAAACATCACATTGCAGTTACATGAGGGCTATTGCTGACAGGGTTTCTTAATTTGTGAACCATGATCAAATCACAAGGCCGGCATATATACACAACACATACATAACACAACACAATCTCATAGCAATACTGTATGCAATGTCAGGACTAGACCCACAGCAGGTATAACATGTACCAGTCCTACAGGGCATATTGGTTTGATTTTTTTTCAAACCTTTCTTTTATCCATCCATCCTTTTATTTGCTGGATAAAGATGAGGACAGAACCTATGAAAGTATCCTCCATGGCTTAATGGTTTCTACCCACAAAGCTATGTCAGCAGAGTGAATATTTTATTAGTTGTGAATAATAGGAAATCCAGAAAAAAATTGACAGATGCGATTTGCTATTAAAATTTTAATACAGATATTTTTTACATAAATATATATGTAATATAGAATGCTTTGACCCCTTCTTTATCAACATTTGGTAATTGGTGATAAAGTTAAAGTAATCTCTGAAAATTAAAACTGATAGAGGTTAACTCCTGTCATTTATACTAAATCTATATTTTAATAGTTATTCGAAAAAAATATATAACTATGCATACTAGAAGAAGAAGTCAATTTGAAGATTCTTGACCACTTTTCTTGTTTAAGATATTTAAGACTACCAATGTAATTGAAAAATAAAGTTACAAAATACGAAGAATACAGTTCAAAAATAAGATACCCAAGTTCTTTCAATTATTGCCACATTAATTTAATCACCTCTAGTTGTATTTAATAAAAGTTTTTACAATTCGGTGCTTTACAATTAATTTGATAGCCACCTGTTGATGAATAAATAACCATTATTTCTGAAACCTTAAAAAGCTGTGTTTTAAGTCTGCTCTAGAAGGAGCTTACCTTATCAGGTGAAAATGGTTTAAAATTAGTGGTTACAAGACACTAAAATTAGTATTGATTAAAAATTATTTAAAAATAAAATATTATTATTTTTGTTTTAATATTCAATAAATATTCCTTAATCATTTGTTTAAATTGATTTAATCAATTAATATTCACCCAAAAATATAATACTTTTGGGTGTTAAAATATGTGCAGTCAAACCCTGTTAATGCGAACTCGAAGGGAGCACCGAAACACTTGGGTTAACCGAATTTCATGTTATCCGTCAGGCTTTTTTTTTCCTTGAACTAGTGAATAGTTAAAAAAATAACATTTAAAAAATATTCTAATTTTATAATGTAATATAATAATACATGTATACAATTAGTAATTCAATGTTTCTACCAAAAGTATTGTAATGTTTTATTTCATTTGTTCTTTGAAATTTTGAATTACTAAGAAAAACCCAAGTCAAATTCAGAATTTTTTGTTCAGGTTTAGCATGATTTCGCTTAAAGCAATTTCGCATTATGAGTTTTTTTAGCATAAGATCAACACTTTTATAGACCAGGGAAAGGATTTCAGTTCATCTTAAGAGAAATTTCGTGTTAAGCGAGTTCGCATTAAGGAGGTTCGACTGTGTAAGTTTTATAATGTTTCATAATAAATCTGCTTAATATTTTTTTCTAGCATCTTCTAATATCCTCCTTAAAAGACAGTATTACCAACACAACCTTACTGATGTGTTCTTCCTCACACCTGTTTTGTGTAGGCACTGTAAGTATTTTTTTTATTTCTTTATAAAATGACCTTGCATACACTAAACAATTGTTTGCCTTTCTTTTGACTCTCAAAACCTGAATCTACAATACATCAAATGTCTCATTATCATTGTAATAACTACAAAACTTTCCTTGCTTCTGTCATTGTAAAGTTTTCATTTTTAATAGTATTCGCACAATATCTTTGCGTAAAAAGTTTCGCTTTCCAATAACCTCTTCTCTCCTGAAAAACATCCTACAGATATATATAAATCATATATATACGTGATATACATATCCTATATTTTTAATATCCGAACATGTTTTTTAAACTATTATATGGTTAAAAATGTTTTGCAATTAATTTGGAAAATATAATAAAACTCTTAACATTTGCTGAGGAGCATGTCAATTTAGTGGAATTTAAGGTTTTGAGAGGTAATAATATTTTTTTTGGGTACCATGAATTAACAAACAAGATTAGTTTTTTGTAATTACATAATAGTCCAAAGTAACATTTGTTTTAATCCAAAATGCATTATAAATTTACTGCTGAAAACAAAATTTTTTTGAAAGAGCTCCGAAATCTGCTTTATCCTCTTGCTACATCATTTTTAGGTTCCACACTACATTTATAACATAAAAAGTGGAAGGTATTATAATTGTTCAGCCGGTCCGTCTGTCACCCACTTTCACAAAACTAACCACAAGTCTCACAAACAAGTGGGGTACGTCATTTTGAAGCAAAAAATCAGGCTAGGCTACATTCCAAATTTCATTTAAAAAAATTAAATTAAAAGTATATTTTTAAAAGTTAACTAAAAATTTAACCCTACATTAAAATAACATAAAAATTCCATTTTTATTCAATATTTACACTGTTGCCACTGCATCAAATGCACAAGAAACTTTATTAAAAATATAACTTTAAGAAATATTTATTTATGTGATATAAATCAGTTTGGAATGATGTCATAGTATATGTCATAATAGAGTTCTTTTGATGGTTCATTATTTATGTATGAAGAGAAAGATGCATAGAGAGTTCTAACTTTGCATAAAAAATATGCAAAGTTTTGTTTTTATTTTAAAGCAACAATTTTACTAAATATTTATTCTTTAAACTGTAAATTATTTTAAAAAACGATAAATAGTATGAATTGAATTTTCGAAAGAAAGTAATGAAAATGGGAAATTGTGGCAACCACAGGATGTCTATTAAGAAAACGACAGAAAATATTCTTTTTTCGCATAAAAATCATGTTATTTTTTAAATTTTCAAAATAATGTAAAAGTAAATGATATCGTGATAAGTTTCATTTTTACAGCAAAAAATTACACCATTATTCTTTGAACTTCAAACAAATTTAGCAAACGATGAAGACTAGTAATTAAATATGCAAAAGAAGATTAATGAAAATAGTTAATTTTAGAGTTTAAAAGTTTAAATTAAAACTAGAAAAACGCCCTGTTTGGCTAATTTCTTTCTAATTTGTACAAATTGTGTGTTTCCTGTTGACAAATCTTGTGTGGAAGCGTTTTAAGTTACAGATTCTAGTTACAAACCAACTTGTTTTAATGCACAACTTATAAATCATCTGCTTTCGTATTTTATTTTTGGAAAGCTCGAACATTCTAGTTTAGAATAAAAAAATTAATGTTAGGAAAAATTGTAAAATGAAGTTGTGAAATGATTTTATGCAACATTTTTGAAAAAGTTTAGATTGTTTTGTCAATTGACACATAATTTTCTCCTTTGAAGATAACCTGTTCCCCTGTTTTATTAATGTTAGGTTATGTATATTTTTTACCATTAGCAAGCGTTTAAAAAAATTAAAGCTCATTTTCTTGTTTCCACCTTTTTGTCACATAGCACGTTCTTCCTCTAAGCTCTTCAGGTGGGATGTCGGTTTTTGTAGCTTATCTGCACTTAATATGGTTTTTTCGAGAATTAAATATTTGTTACAAATTAAAATGCCTACAATTAATAAGTTTATGGGGTAGGGAAAATATATATCCAGGGCTTAATGAGTCTGTTCTGTTTAGAAGTTGCCTGAACTATGGTTGTTGCCTGAGATATTTTTATATAATTGGTGGGGTGTAGTTGAAAACTCAATATCCAAATTGTAAATAAGATAGGTCTGGTCTGTTCGTTTGGTGAATTTTGATAATCATAAATTCAATTGGAATGAACAGCTGTACCCTATATTTTAGTTATGCTTTGGAGAATGTGAGTTTTGCAACTACACCCTTCATACTTATTTTTAAATTTTTTTAAAATGAATTTTGTAATTTTATTTTTTATACCTTACCCATTGTGTTCATGACTGTTCAAATTAAGTGTAACTTTAATACAATCAAATATTATGCTCGATATAATGCTTAAAAAATTAGACACATGCATAAAATAATTATGTGTTACCCTTATTCATTATCTTAAAAAGTCTAGTTGGTTAAAACACGTTCATAAAAATGTCACGAACAGCTGTCAAATATGTAGAGATTTTTTCAAAAACATGGCACATTCTTCAAAATAAAGTGATATAAAACTAAGCAACCATAGATATTAACAATGTTTTCCACAAAATATCAAATTAGTTTGTATGAATTACAAAATTCTCACCAACATGATATTAAACTAAAAAGTTATTTATGCAACAAGTGCGTAAAGTGAAACTTTTCAAAACAAGGGGAGTAATATCCCTGTGTTTTAAAAAGTTTAATTTATGCACGAGGTTTGGATACATAATTTTTTATAATCACATGCAAAGCATATTTTTTTAACATTGTATACAAACTTTTAATCTTACTTAACTTGGCAGCACTCACGCTCCTAAGAATAACACCGTCACTCGCGAGGGGGTATTTTAGACCCCAGCACTGAATTTCGTTCAAATATCACTTTTACGTTCAAAACTTGCAAAATATTTACTTAAAAGCTATTTTCTAAAAAATATTTAAGGTATTTATGAGAATACATAAAAAATTTATTAAGAAAGTACTTACATGTTATTCGATGCAATTTCCACAAAGGGCATGGGTATGTTCTTTACAAATGTTTTTATAGCATTTCAAACAACAACTATTGTTTTTTTTTTTATCTTTTACACGCGCACACAAATAACATCGTTTTTTGCATGATACATTTTGTGTCTTTGCACTTGGTCCTGGATCTGCAAAATTCCTTCTTAGACTTTCTTCATGCCGCAAAACTTCCATCTCTCTATCTGCTGCATGGGATGTTATGAGTTGAAGTGCCTTTTATAAAGTGTCTTCTATTTTTGTATTTCAATAGTGGTTCCTTGACGATAGAAGTAAAGTTTTTGACTTATTTCCATTCAAAGGAAAAGAATACACCATTGCCATCTCTTTGAGATTCTTGTTTAAAATAAGCTGCAGCCATTTCATCCTTGACGTCAACTTGCATTTATCATATTGTAGAAAGTTTTAATCTCAGTTTGCTTGTTTTGTTCTGCACTTTCAGCAATGGCTTTCATTCATTATGCATCGTCGCAAAATACAACATTTTTTCTTCGGTACATGTGAAACAATTGTAGTTTGTTTTTGGAACCCGAATTTCGAAGTATATGGTTCTCTGTTTAGCTGAAGTGAATTCAAGTGGCAATTCTCGCTTATTTTTTCGCATGGTACCTACAATAGTCATCTTCTTTTTCAAAAGTTCTTCAGAAAGTGGATAAGACGTATACCAATTATCCACAGTCAAGTTGCGTGCCGAACCATACAAATTTGTCACGAGTCTTTTCACTATTTCAATAGCACTGTTATCCAATTTGAATGGTCCATCAGGTTGTTTCCCTGCATAAATTTCCATTTTATGAGTATAAAAAGTTCTTGCATCTACAAGAGCGTGAATTTTTATACCATATTTAGCCGGTTTATTGGGAATATACTGCCTAAACGGACATCTTCCTCTGAAAGGCTCCAATTTCTCATCAATAGTTACGTATTCACCAACAGTGTAAGCTCTTTAACAATTTTCTACAAATTTCTCAAAAAACTCGCGTATGGGGCAATTTTGTCAATTTCTTTTCGACTTTGCCTCGTTCTCAAGTCATCAAATCTCAGACATCGCATTATAAATAAAAATCGATTGTATGACATCACCTTTCGAAATATTTCTACACCAGTTCCATCTGTTGACCATAAGTCCTTTTCATTTACATGGGATGACTTGTAAAGACCACCGAGGTATAGCAAACCAATGAAAGCTTTCAACTCAGATTTAGTTATATCTTTTGCATCTCTTTTATGGAGGAATTTATCTCTAACAATGCCGATGTAAATGTTGGTAGAATTTACTAGTAAATCCAACATGGCCTCGTCCAGTATTATAGACCATGCTTGTGAAGGAGTTGATATATCCTTGACATACTTTGTATTTCCAGGAAGTTTTAGTATAATGTTTTTTGCAGGAGTTCTCACATTCGAACGAAATTTTTCTTTCATCCATTTTGTTTTGCCATCCTTTCCGAGGAAGAAAGTCTTTCCATTTTCAGATAAATCATCAGTTTCGGTATCGGGATTATAATTCTGGACCACATAGTTTATCACTTCATCAATCGTAACCACAGGATCACCAGTAAAGTCTTCATTTTCCGACAATTCATTCAACTCACTATCGGAACTAGCTCGATAATCAATTGTCATCTCATCATCCACAACATCACCAGCTTCTTTTTCTGATTCGTTTATCGATTCATCATCTGAAAAACTTTTGCTAGTAATTTTCGCAAACGTTCCGTCTCCTCATTGTAAGATAAGTAGCGTGACATTTTGGACTAGAATGAAGAAACGCGGACACTCGCTTGGGGTCTTTCAGACCCCAAAAACCCAATTCTACTAAAACCGCTTTTGGAATGTGAAAGATAAACATTCCTTTTCTTAGTGGGTGACCTTGAAAGCAGCTACTCTGGGTTTGACCCATTTTAAAAAGAGGGAAGTTATGAAATTTGAAACATCAATGTGCATGGGGTCTGATAGACCCCCTTGCGAGTGCTGCCGGGTTAATAGTTTCTCAAAGTTTCATGATTTCCCAAAGTTTTAAGTCTTTCTCAGAGTGAACAAGCTCATGGACCTCATTTAGCTCTGCTGGTCACAGGGATGAGAAACAACAAGTTTAAAAAAGTAATTTTCTTGTGGTCAATATGTTTTTTTTAACTATACAGTGAAAAATGTTGGTGCAGTGCACATTGAAACAGTGAAAAAAGCTACTTTTTTACACCTGTGCTTCAAAAGTAACACTTTTGCACACTGGTTTCTTAAAAGCCTGACTTTAATACTATTTATTGATTTGAATAAATGGATTTTTTGCATTATAAAATAAAATCTATACTTGACGAAGTATCTTTGAAAAGCAATTACAAATTTGTGGAGCATTACTGTAAGCAATTTTTCTGTGTCGTCTTGGTGTCTTCTCCCAATCCTCTGGTTTCCTCTTTAATGTTTTTAATAATTAAGTTTTCAAAGCAATTATTAAAAATAAGTAAAAAAGTCCTTATCTTATTTTGTCACCTGAAATGGCCCCCTCTGAAATTTCCCTCAATAATTTCTGCCCGCTATTTTTCAGACCAAACCCCTTCAAAAATTCTTTCCATCTCTTCAAAACAGATTGAAAACAAATATTTCAATTTATTTCTGTAACTCTTCTAATATTGGAAGAAAAAAGCAGCCGCGAAATGGGATACTATATGGATATATCTGTGGCGTCTTTTTTTAATTTGTTTTTATGAGTTGCTTTAACATGTAGTTCTTACGAGTGATCACAAAAAGGTCCTTATACATTTGTATGATGTAAAAGAAAACAAAGAAATCATACCCCCCTCGGAATTTTTTTTAAAGAAAAGTTCTGTTTTGAAGCCAAACTTTCAGGTGATAAATTTTACAACGACTGCAAGTTTTGATGTACAAACGAACACACTTTCGGTCAATTTAATTTCCTTAACTTCCGAAACTATTTGTTACTTAAAGGAATATGTTTTGTTTAACGTGCTTTTACCTTAATAAGTTTTTTATGTAGTATATATCGCACAGTGCGCGGAAAAGTGATGTATAACCAAAAGCTAGTTTTCAGAAAAAATCGTCTGCATTTTAATTTTTTCTATTGCATTTGATTATAAATAATAAAAAATAATAAAAGAATCTGCAAACTGTATCCCAACTATTCTACCAATCGAATTACGATTTGCTTTAATCATTAGATTATAAAATTTCGAATATTATAGCATTTTTAACTCGAAATGACACACTTGTCTGATAGGTCATTTTTTTGTGTGCACGGTGCGATATTGAAGAAGTATTATTCCAACTTGGGCACGCGCGTTTAGCAATTTCTACATTTGATATCAAAACCAAAGCAACCCGCTTTTGACTTCGACACTTGTAGTACTGGGTAGTGAAATAGCCCATGACGAATATTGCTAGTTCTATGGCCTCTCCTATACTTTAAATTGGACATTTTTTTCAATTCAACAAAAAAAATGTACTTGATACAAATTTTTAAAAAAGTAAGTTCCTGGTCTTTGTGCCGCAATTGTAGTTGTTTTCTGGTTTACTTAACAGTTACTACGAATTAGATATTTTGATACACATACCAGAGGCAAGCCTACTTAAGTACCGACTCGTCACCTGACTGTGGCTCTAAATTATGACGATCGTCGCCAATAGCTCTCGTGTAGCTGTGTAATGTTAATTCAACTCAACAGTCTGGAGGCAACAATAATAGTCGGTGGCGAAAGTGATATATCAATCATTAGTAGGCAAGTATTCAATTTTTTTTAGGAAATGTTTTAATTCCAACAATTAGTAAGTTTGAATTTATTTAAAAAAATTAAATAATGTTTACATTTTCAAATTTAGTTCTAAATTAAGTTTAAATAAATTTAAAGCAATTAATTTAATCACTAATTCTTGAAATCAGGGGATAATTATTAGTACTACTATACTAAATAATATAAATAATTGACGAGGCATCAAAAATATTTAAGTGGGCGCCAATACGTCGTCGGGATTTCGGGATTTTTCTTTGTAACAAAAGAAAATAATTTTTAAAAATTAAGATGTTAGCACTAAGTTAAAATCGACCGTCATAGGACAGGACAAAAGGATTAGATGGAAAAGTAATTTTTAAAATCGGACTATTAGAACTAAGTTAAAACAGATTGTTAGGACATGTGGACGGAAGAGATAAAAAAAGGCAGACGGACACAAAGTATAAAAAGATAAGTTTCTGATGTCATACCTTTCTAACAAAAAAAGTTTTAAAATCGGGCTGTTAGAACTAAGTTAAAACAGACCGTCATAGGACATCAGGACAAGTGGCTGGAAAAAGGTACAGACAGATAGTCATAGAGTAAAAAAAATTACTCTCTGTCATACTTTCCCAACAGAAAAAAAAAGAATTTTTAGTAGGATGCTAGATTAATCGCAATCGTCTATCTTTTGACAAATATCATCTTTCTCTCTATGAATCATAACTCTACCATTTTTGTGATCCCTTTCGAACTTATTTTTCACTTATAAACCTAAATGATGGATATTCTTGTGTGCTCTAGGTCTATGTAATTCCAAACAACCAACGACAAATTAATTTTTTTTTTTGTATTTCTGCCTCAGTTTGCGAAGGTTTAATTTTTTTCTTCGAATTTCGAGCATTATTTAGTGTCTTCTAATACTAAGGAGCTTTCCTCAAAAACAAAAACTCTTTCGTAAATTGGTAAAATCAGTTCGTGCATTTCAGCTAATAGCTTCCGAAGTGGCCCTCTTTCGAGCCAAGCAAACCAACCATGAAAGTGTTGTCCTACCACTTTCTCACCATACTCTACACCCAATTTATCTCCCAAACAATCCCCTTAAACTGTCAATTATTTGTAGCGGTTGCAGACCTGGCGGAGCGTGGTGTGAGATACTTCCATCTATGTAAATCGTCGCCAGAAGAAACCATGGGGAAAAGGGGCATTATGAAGCCGGGCACTTGAATATTCATTATTTCTTTGCCGATTGAGTAAGCTGCTCAGCCAAGCGTGTTATTTGAAAGGATGTTGAATTAATAGCTAATTGTTTCCACGTACTTGTTCTTCCACAAACTGACTAAATTAAACTCAGTGGCACGTCTGTCCCCCATTGAGGACCAAGGCCTGATGTGCCCATTGCAGCTCATATGACCGTAGGCGATGGGCTTCAGGTGTTAGGAACAGTTGGTAAGACTGAAGCCGAACAGCCATTCTTTGGTTTACAAGCAAGCTTGGTCCTCATGTTATTACACACTGAAGAACAGATGAAACTCGTGATCCTTTTCCAATGCGTTGTTCGAACCCCGTACCTGTGGCATGGTAGCGCGAAGCCATATCACCCAGCCACTAGGCGTAAATTATGTTGTTAATATTTGATAAAATTATTTAGAATAGATAATATTTTATCGAAAATAAACAATGCTATTTCAAGTTATTATTACATTAGTTCAATAAAACTCCCCAGGCTTCGCACAAGAACTTAATTAGGGCTCTTGTTATGGACTCGTGCGTAGAGATCTGAACTGTTCCGCGGATCAGAGCTTTACAGCGCTGCCGAAAATCCATAAAATGTAGACTTTGTAGAAATGGATGGTGTATGTTAATTCAAACGTTCAGTCAAAGAGTTATGCAGTTGTTTTTACTTTTTACATGACTTAAGCTATCGTTAACAGATTTTTACGTTGGAACGGAGCTATATTTAACAGAAATAATGAACAACTTTACTCGAAAATTAACTTAATTCTGTAGTTCCCATTGCCTAGACTAGATGCATTGTGATAGATTAAGCTGTCCATGAAGCTTCTTAACGACTCGTTATATCGGTAATTCGCGATTCAAGCGCTTCCATACGCCCTCAGTCAGCACATATGCTAAAACTACGCTAATAGGAGAGAAAGTATTTTTTCATAGGCACGTGTATTTTGCAATCTTGTGGTCTTTAAGTTTGTTTTGTTTAATAATTCCATTTTAAACTATCAACATTGTTCTGAATTCTACTGCAGGTGGAAAGTTTCCCTTTGCGCTGTCCTATTTGCGTAGTTTTTGTTTAGTAACATCAGCACCGCCTGGCGAAAGCTTGAATCGCGAATTTCGTTGATGTTTAAAAGTCCCCATTGAAAGAACTTAGGATTTTTTTTCTATTTAGTGAGTTTTAAACCCCTTGGTCGAGGATTTATTGGTGGTTCTTGATGTTGTGGCGTACGATAGTCAAGAAAGGATCGTTATTTGTTTGCTTATAAGTCTTAAATAACTGTGACGATTATTTTGATTATAATCTTCGCTTTTGGAATCTAATAAATTATGATGGCTCGTGCCAAGTTTGGTAACCATAGTAGTCGTCAACCTTTTCGAGTGGTTCTAAATTATGTCGCCCGTCGCCAATAGCCCTAGTGCAGGTCTAGTGCGACGATAATTCAAACTAACATAACCCTTTTCGAATTTGCAGGTCTTTATGGAATAATATTATTGGCTAACTTTTATTCTCATTCCTTAATTGAAGGACTTTTTAGAGAAGAAGTCAGTTTCGCGTGCATAATGGTTTGATCGAATAATTGTGTATCCGCAAGCATTTGGTCTGCTAAAACTTTTCTTGTAAAATCCGCTACCATTAGTTTTCCGCACTAATCCAAAATTTTCTCCGACGTATAGTGTTTTCTATCAGAATTAGGTTCCACAAGAAATTATATACATATTTTATTTAGCTGGATAAATATTAAAGCTAATTAAAATATCCAGGGACCCCTGTGTGTGAGTTAAAGTCTTTCTATATAGCCATGATGCACGTATTTTAAAATCCATATACTGGGTAGTCTCCCCCCCCCCCCCCCCCCCCGAGGATACAATCCAGACTAGAGAAGAACAATTTTAAACCCAATCAAGCAGTAACTGCTGGGTATTAGCTAGTCAATGCCACTTGAGCGATGCGGAATCAATGGCATTAACCCTCCAGCTGACATTTCACGTTTTTAGAATGGTTAAATTTAGCTTAAAAACGTAAAAGACCCATTAATGTTGATTTGTTGCGTGTGCCAGTGCCATAAATTAACAAAAGATTCCATGTATGCTCGACTGGCAAAGAGGATGATTCTTCTCGTGTGATTTGGAAATCGGGTTATGCTTCTGTTGCTGCCATCGGTCAGGCACGTGTCTGTCACATAGAGCACGTCGCAATATGGAACTGAACTCTCCAATCGAGGTTTTTTTTTGGGTTTAGCTGAACTATTATACTAGATATTTCTTTTGTAGCTGTATTATCATTATGATAAGGTTTTTGGTTCTGCTCAATTGTGATGTATTAGAGTTTAAAAGTAATTTAAGTGGAACATAAAGCATAGTTATATGAACCCCCCCCCCCCCCACACACGCACAAAATAAGCCATTGATAATTTTAAATAGCTTTTACCTACTTTTACCTTAGCCTACCTAAAAGCTTAAAAGCCTGATGTGGGTAAAGAAATCCTTTTTGTCTATTTTCGTAAAACTCTTCATACTTATTGGTTATAGACTGTAACTTATTTAAGTTGCTAGCACACGAAGGCAATTTCGCTGTGTGGATGATTTTACGCTCATAAATTCTGACTCCCATCATAAACGACCCGCCAATAACCATATTTTGGGAGAGCGTACGAGAGTTCTCTATGCCCAGCCACTTCATCAAAGCAGTTTTCTTTGGATAAGGCCTTTACACTGAAGGTAGATATATCTTTTCAAAAATGGCTAAAAAGGTAACATAAGCTAATATAAGGAAGGAATTTAATCTTGCAAATTGCGATATTTTTTTATGGAGCCTCCAAACTGGTTAATATCGTAAAAAAAATTAAAAAAAAAGTTTTACATCAATTTTGTAAGCCCCGAGTATAAACTGAGTTCTCGGAAGAACCCTAACATTTTCTAAACTTCCTTTATAAATTATGCAGCTATGAAAGGAACACAATAGTCTGTTGGGGGAACGTAACTGCCCGTGAAGCTTTTTCTTCTCAGAAACTTTGACGAGCTCCCATTCTTTACTTTTCTAACGATTTCAACCAGCTGTTTCGAACATTACAGTCGTTGGGGCCGATCAGATAAAACACTTTTTTCCCGAGTCCTTCCTTGCTGCTTCAAGGCCCATTGGTTTCATCATGGTTATGTAATCGGTAGATGCCGGAGAAGTGAACCGTGGCCCTTTGGTCAGTTTATATTGGAAACAGATAAGGATCTCTTTGAATTCTTCTACCACAATCATAAAAAAAAAATGCTCAACTTTCATTTTTTGTGGCATTATGCAACAAATAGTGGCGTGTGTCCAACGAAAAGCATTGTTTTTATAGCCTTTTAAGTTAGAATTGTCCTTGGAGTCATTATGCAGGAAAGTAAGAGGTTCCAAATCAAAAGGACACTAATGCCTTGGGTGAATTGGATATAAGCTATATAAGTCACATGGCTACTTGCCCGTAAAATTGTGTAAAATTTTTTTTATAGTTACGGCTACTGTCGCAGCTTAAGAACCTTCTTGGGTTCCATTTTTTTATAAGATGTCATGCTATTTTTAAAAATTGAAATGGGCTGTGTTCGTAAAGGGAGTGTTACAAATAATTTATGCCGCATAAATACTAAATTCTAAAATATTGATAACTTTGAAAGACAGTATAATTCCTCTTACTAAGATGTACGAATAAACTAAATAAAGTCCCCAAATTGAAAAAGATACAGCACCCGCATGACCCACATAAACTCAACATTTTAGACTTATTTTATATAAAAAAAATCGACTAATTCCAATGGAGGAATCGCATAGACATTGACAATTTTTCCCCGTGAGCCAACGACGTTTTAAAAATCTAAATTTACTTATCCAGTTGAGAAGGTAATCCCGAACTTTAATTACGCCTCCTTGTCGTAGCCATAAGCTTAAAAGGCTAATGAGAAGAATGACAAACTCCTTTTTTTTGGAATAGGAGGTAGGGAAGAGATTTTTTCCCCCCTTACAGCAGATAGCATCGAACTTCTTTTAAATATCGCCATCAATGCATAAAATCACGTCCTCTTTAAGGCTGGCCGTGATGAAAAGAGTCCAATTTGCATCGAGTTTAATATTCATGATTC
Organism: Oedothorax gibbosus; assembly: GCA_019343175.1. Taxonomy (NCBI): domain Eukaryota; kingdom Metazoa; phylum Arthropoda; class Arachnida; order Araneae; family Linyphiidae; genus Oedothorax; species Oedothorax gibbosus. The sequence continues at coordinate 23,711,603 of CM033278.1, forward strand.
CCTGTATTCAGGTTTGGATTGTCACGGTAGGAGGATGTGTCGTAATTTTTGTGCGGTTATTTCCCCATTATTATTAATTTAAAAAAGGATTAGTGGAGCAGAATTGAGTATAGGTCGGAATAAATTTGCAGAGATTCTCCCAAAACTGAATTCGTTAGGAGATCCAGAAAAAACAAGAAGTTCATAAAGAACTAAAATAGCCTACTTTCCTGTTACTTAAATACTTACTGAAGTTCTAATCGGGAAAAAAAACTAGGTTCCTAAAGTAAATATCATCAACAGCCGTTTCTACACTAGATTTATACACATTAGAAAAAAAAATCGAAACACAGCACCCAGCTATAATTTAAACTTCTAAAAGCCAAAATCAACTATTTTCCTTAATATTCTTTCGCAAATTAATTAAATATTATTTATCATCTGCTCGTGATTTATTTGTAGTTCAAAGAATAATTAAATATTTATTAATAACAAAAGTAATGAAACTACTCCGAACTGCATTAAAAAATAAGAAATGTAAATTAAAACTAAGCATAATTGCATGCAAAAGTATGCCTTGCCGCTTTCTTGGTAGATAAATAATGAATAATCAAAGAATCAAATTGTGCTACATTTTATGACGTCATTCCAAACTGATTCATGAAAATATTATTTTGCTTCAAATATGTTTAAATAAATAAAGTTTCTCATGCCATTGTTGATTTGGCAACAGTGATTTAAATGACTCAAAATTGAATTTCAATGCTAATTCAATGGGAAATTCGCCGAAAGATAGTAGATTTATGTCCGTCCGGACGTACAGACAGACGGACAAAAAGTATGAAAGTTGGGTATCTGAGGTCATAGCTTTCTAACAAAAAAAGAATTTTTAAGATCCGAGGGATAGAACCGATTTTGGAAGGGAGGTACGGACAGACAGACAGACGGACATCGACCGCATGTCAATACCTACTTTTTCATTTTTTTAATTCTTTCGAATTAAAAAAAGTAGGCTAAAAAATCAACATTTGATAGCGAATATAATGCTTTAAAAAATTGCTTTACGTGGGATATGCTTAAAAAGTCAATGAATCAACTTTATGCAATGCATTATATACTGTATGCAAGTAAAATGATAGTACGTTATATAATTAAAGTAAGTATAGAAGCCTTTGAATAGGTTCAACGCAGGAGGGCCCAGTCTAAGGCTTATTTTGGTCAAGACGGCTTTTTTTAAAACCAAATAACACAAACTTAAGACATCGCCTTTAGTATTTAGCTGTTGTATAAGTTTGGGTTTTCTTGGCTCTATAATGTATCAGCTTACGCCGTGCTACTTTAAAAACAATTAAACTGTTCGTATAGTTTAAATTGTGCAAGTAGTTAAAACTGTCTATCAAAGAATTCTTTTAAACCAGACAAAGTCTCTATTGTAATTTGAAACACTAAACCTGAATAATTTCCTTCCTTAGAATTTTTGTTCTTTTTTTGCTTGTCTAATCGAATCTAAACCAACCTTAATTCGAAATCTGACAAGTAATGGATTAGTTACTCCATCTTTTTTCAAAGAAGTTATTCTTTTTCTGACCACTACATTGCAGACTGTACACGTGAATTCGCATCAAGTTTAATTTTCACTAATGGTCTGTCCGTCTGGATTTTTGCGTGTCTGAGGATTAAATCAGGACTCGATCCATGGGTTACTAGTTTGGCCTTTGTGCGGCTGCATTTGGCGTCTGCAGCAAGTTGCAAGAGAAATTAATCTATCATAATATGTATTTTTAAATTGGACTTTAGTGTTATGCGTCTTCTCCTTCTTCAGTATTTCAATTGGAACTTTCTTTGTAATGTGAACTTTTTATTCAAACTGTGTTTTTGTAATGCTTCGCATATTATTTTGATCTCGGAAAATTACAGTAGTGCAAGTTTAGGTGTAATCGATAAATCGTACCAAGTCCCACTGAGCATATTCAATGCCTTGCGAATTCCGCTAAGGGGCATTTAGAGGATAACTTTTGCTCCTGGACCGTAGGATTTTCTTCCTCTCATAATTACTTTAGCTGCTTACTTAAAAATCGGTGCAAGCATTTTTTTATCAATACCAAATCCACGAACTTAACATAAGGGCAGTAAACGCAAATTTTAAATGCTCAATTCATAAAAATAATAATAAAGAACTCGATTTTAAGATGAATGCAGTTTAAATCGATCCCCAAACAATATAGAAACTGTAATTTCATTTATGAATTAAAACAACAACAACACTTGAACTTTAATAGTTAGTCTAAAAGTGGTGCATTCACCCTTCTTATTGAACACTAATCTTTGGCATGCCATTAAGTGACATCACAGTTACCATATACGGATTTATAATTTTGATTTTTTTTTTGCCTGGCAACCTCGTACCAGACAAATAGTCAGTGCAAAAGAAAGGATCTGCGAGAAAAGGCGGAATTCGTGACACCTGGTCCAGGACAATGATGCATTCGATTATAATAGCTTCCCTGCATAATAAACAACGTCTGGGGCTTTATTAGTTCCCGTCTGCTTCATGGCTAATAGTTAGGCTCGCTGGGGCGGTGCAAGTCGAAGCCAGTTCCCGCAATTAACTATTTAAATCTAAATGTGTATGAGACGAAAGCGCTTTTCACCTTGGCCGTAGGGCGTCGCAGGTTGGCGGTGTTAGTTGGCGATGAGTGGGACTTTTTTGTTGGGAAATCCTCATATTGGCGTGATTGGGTGAGGTGGGATTTTAATGTGTGTCTGGCAAGCAGAAGCTGAAATTCGCCAAAAAAATTTGATGAAATCTTTTAAATTTGAATTGACATGTCTTATAATGTAGATACATAAATTATAGAATATATATATTTTTTAAATTATCTAAAGATTCTATTGAATTATACTCACTTTACATGTTCTCTTTATAATTTATTTGACACTAGAAGTGTTAAAGTGTACATAAAAAATTACAAACTTAAAATTAATTTGCAAAAAATGTGTAAAACTGTAAGTCTTGCTGTCTTATTTAAGTAAAAAATATATTTTTTTAATTCTTAAAATTTTACTAGATATTTTCCAGTTAAAAATAAAAACACACATTTTTTGGGCCCGAAATTAAGAAATTTGCAATAAACTGCAAAACGACTATCCCCATACAAAATATTAGTTTGTTTATAACGATTTACACCTTTTCAAAAAAAGCATATTTTGAAATAAGTTTGCTCAGGGAAAGCCTTCGAACTCCAAACATTCTAGAGCCAAAAACCAACAAGAAGTGGTGACTTCAGAATTAAGACTTCTTTACTATTGTTTCAGAAATTGGCCTCATTTTCCGATACTTATTGGCAAATAATTGATTGATAATTGCTGCGAAGAATTTGAAAATAATTTGCTTTAGTTTTTGATACTTTTGGTAATTGACATCAATTGCCATTTTTTCATTCTCATTTGCACAACAAATTATATGAACATGCCAAAACGTAAAAAACCTGATACGCTACAATACTGCAGAACTTAATGATAAAACTAAAAAAAAGTAGGATGAGACATTCTCAGTGATTCACACTGGTTTTAACTGGTTTCAAATACACCAATGCAACTCACGGAAACAAACTTTTGCAGATAGGAAAAACTCTATCTATGGGAAAAACGTTTTTTAAAAATTCGAGTTTTGTGGTGCTATAAAATGGAATGATGAAAGACGAGTTCATTTAAAATCTTTATTTGATCTTTAATGCATACGCAACTCGATTCTAATTTTATTTCGGAAATCCATTTAAGCTTGAGGTTTACAAATTGAAAGATGGAGAAATATGCATGAATGGTGAGTTTGAGATGGTGCATTATTAAAAGTACACCCATATGCAATGCCGGGTATATAAAGCTAGTTTTCTATAAGTTTAATTTGTCACTTGAGCGAAAAGATTTATTCCTTTTTTCTACAACCTGAAAAATGCTGCAAAAGTGCAATCAGTCATTTTCATTTGTACGCCATAGATCATGCTCGAGTTCAATGAAACAAAGATTGAGAGATTCTGTTCCATATCTCTTGCAAGGGATTTATAAAAAAAATGGAGTCTTGTGATCATTATCATGAAATATTATACTTTTGAATGGAATAAACCCGTTATTAGTTTTATTTTTCTGTCAGATCGTAGTTTCTCAAAGGTCCGCCTCATAAGCCCAAGTTTGAGGGTTCATGCCCCGGTTGAGTCGTCAGATTTTCTGGATGGAAAAATGATCGGTACGCATGTCGTATGATTATGTGGTATGTATAAAAGATTCCTTAAGTGCCCATTTGGCTTGGATTCTCTCGCTTTAATTTAATCTCGGCATACTTTAACATCCACAGAGAGATCATAATCATCTCCTCATTGTAATCTGAGCGTCAAAATTGTAACGATAGTCGCCTAGACAAAAAATTTCTTTCAGTTCTGGAGAATATGCCGAGTCTGCACAGGCTAAGCCGTCAATAAATCAGCCCCGTTGGAAAAAAAAAAGTTTATGTTAAGGACTTTGAGTAAATAAGGCTATAATAAATTTTATATTTTACTGTTAATTAAAGAGAAACTACTACCTAGTCAAAAGAGTTAAACTTTACGAAGATACAATGTACAGTACAATCTTAAATTTTAAACTTTCAACTTAGCAAACGTAGACATCGGCATTTTCCCCTCTCCACCATTCAGAAGTTTCCTGGGCGTTTACATTTAGTTAGTTAATTAGTTAAGAAAACGTCTACTCAATTTTGATTGATAGTGTAGATAAAATATATTATGCAACAGATGTTTCGTGGTATGATACGCCCCTTTACCTGTGCTGATTCTGTAACTATAGAAACTAGCAACCATACAATGTTAAGGCCTTCATTTGCATATTTATTTATCACAATGTTGAGTCACTACTAGTTAACTAAAATACACCATAATCTGTAAAGGTTTTTTTTTAAACTAGTAATTCTTTTCACAAAAAATATGGAAGTTTCATAAAACCCTTTTTTTTTTAATCTGCCAGTGCTTGGATAATGTATGTAGGATGAGTAAGAGGATTGCGATTACGTATTTCGCTTGACGCGAAGAGCCTGTTTTTCTCTGAGAATAGCTTTTTTATGTCTTTTGTTTATTTTTAATCCCTTACGAATTCCAAAATACTTTGTACATAACGTTATGATTCAATTTTCATTTTCAACTGGTTTTAAAGTGAGATTTTTCAATTATAACATTGGGGAATTCGTCAAGAAGTATAAATGAGAAAATAGCGATGTGATTTTTTTTGTAGCGACATAGGCACACTGGAAATAGTCTGCGATAGTGGGTATGTTGTACCCAAAATTTACTCATCATAAGGGCATATATTCCAGACCATTTAAGTCCATAATTGATTAATGTCCGGTTTTACATGTGCAGTACTTTGCATAGACCAATCTAATTAGCCTTTGCGTTGCCAATGAATGAAAAATCTAGCACTCGTAAACAAAAAAATAACCCCATTCATTACTCTAAGAGTGAGAGAGAGAGTGTCCTTATCAAATATCTTATTATGTCAGTCACAGTACTTCTCACGCTATAGGCAATTTAAAATTACAACTTAATAATAACCACCTTGCTTAAACAAAATATATGAACATTTGTCAGTCTTAGTCGGCTTATGTATTAAATTTAAAGGCAATAGAATAAGGTTTATGAAGGGACTGGCTTAGAGAAAATATACCGTCTCCCTTTCATAATATGGCACCAAAGTCTTGCCTTCATAGACAAACTAACAAAATTATTGGATGATGAAATATGAATTATGATCGATAACAGATTTATTTCTTTTAATTTTTTAAAAAATTGAATATCCCGTCGCCTTTGCTAAATATAGAATTTATCTACGGTAACCTACTATCTGGTTTGAGTGTGTTATTTATGCTAAGAAGATATAGTATTTTTTTTTGCGAAAAGTAAAAATGTCTAACCATTGATTCTATTTGATGTTATGTATATAATGTATTACGGAACCTGTATCCCCGTATGAACCATTCAAGGAAATGCTTATTATTTGTTAACTAAAAGAATAGGTAAAAAAATCATTGAGTTGTTTTACATAAGCTTGCTCCACACATAAGAAAAGATGAGAAAGGAAGCCTTTCGATCAGGTGCATACCCGATTTCGTAACGACATTTTTCTCGTTTCCTTTGTCTGGGCTTTCTGGGATCCGTTCCAAAATTCATATTTTGTTTCTAGAAGTTTTTTTTGTGTGTGGGATTGCCTTTCAGAAGGACGTTCTTTTCGAGTCGTTCCAGACAGTTTGGCGCGAGCTTGAACGATGCCAGGTGCAAGTCTCTTTCTATATTCAAATTGGAAATTCGTGGAAATGGGATATTTTTAGTTACTCCCCTTTCATCCATTTTCACGTGTTACTGTAGATTCACACTGAAACCGGCGTGTATAGGGCTGTTCCATGCCCGTATCACTGATAACTTAAAATGGTCATTATTCCCCTGAGGGATAAGCAAATTGGTTGAAGTGTAAACTTTTTTTCACTGTATGATATTTAAATTAAATTTTTTAACTAAAAATTTAATTTCTTAAATTTTTAAAAAATTATATTTCTGTAGCAAATAGTGAAAAATGGCCCCTTCATACTTTAAATTTTAAAATTGAATAAAATTATTAAATATATAATTTTTCAAAAATTATTTGTGTTGCTGGAAAACTTGATAGCTAGGTGACGGGTTTAAATACGTCTGTATCCCTCAGAGGGATATTTCACTTTCGTTTTGCGTTTGTTTCTTGGGGACATCCCTGCATACAGCGACTCTCTCTTAAGTTTTAAAATGTTTTTTTTATACTGTTATTGGAGATACGGATGCAGTCTTTTTCAGTTACTGAATTTCTGTAAATCTACTTTTCCTGCGACGGAGGTATGTTGGCCGATAAATGCAGGAAAAAGGAGGCACTGCTGTTAAGATTGAGTTTCTAAACTATTCGAAAATTTAGTTTAGGAACTAGGGGATAGGGGGATTCATTGGGCCACTTTTAAAATTTTTTTATTTATTAATTTTTTTCGAATAAATTTTCAGTAGAGTTCTATACACTATTAGTTAGAATACTCTATTATCCTACTTATGCATGTTTTGCAAAGCTCTTCGTATTAATATATATATATTTTAAATATAGCTGCTATTCTGAAAGTTGGCGATTTGATCCAATACACCACGGGGCGCATTGGATTAGACATGGGGCACATCCTATCACATTATGATAGCTACTTTAATTGTACTAAAAACAAAATTTATTTTGTATCTACAAGAACATTGTTGTAATAACAAATGATTTAAATATGAAGACGATTAATTGTAATTTAGTAATTAAGTTAAGCTTACTTAAAGATACATAGCCACTATACAGTAAACATTACAGTTTACTTTTATAGTCGGGTGCTGAAAACAGCTTGGATAACTGTTGTTGAGGAAAAATATTTTGTAAGTTTTCTACACTGTTAAAAATTTTGGTGCAGGATTGCACCGGAATCCTGGAACTTTCTAGCTGCCACCACTATTTGGAGCGCTGATTCACCACTTTTGCGGTGTATCACAGTTATGCTTTCACCACAAAATTGGTAAAATCCCGTTCCAAAAAGTGGTGGCAGCTAGAAAATTCCAGGATTCCGGTTCAATATTGCGCCAATATTTTTAACAGTGTATTAGTTTTGAAATTGTTAGGAAAAAGTAACATAATATGTCGACTTAAATTGGATTTGTAATTGGTTTTATTGATAAGTTTAAAAATAGTATATAGTTTATTATTGCATTTTCTGAAAGTAGACAAGGTTTACGTTAAATGAACAGATTTGGATGAAGGGTAATAGCTTTATTTTTAAATCCAGAAACACCATATTTTAAAATTTAGATCGCGTTTAAGAAAGATATATTTAGAACTCTGTGACACGTGTCAAGTTGGGTGAAAGACAACCCCTATATTTTTCACGATTATATTTTACGATTCATAAATTTTGTTTACTTGGGCGTTTTCTAGACTGGGGAGGTGGAAAGTTGAGGACTTTGGGCAGAGGTACCAGTGTATACACGCTGTCGCAATTTGTAATCCATTAATCGTCGACAGAAAGCTCATATATTCTGAAAAGTTGCTGGAGAATTTTTACGTTTTTTCCCCTTGTCAATTTGTGTATTTTTCTTGGTGAGGATACCTGTTTATGTGTTTATTTTTTCTCGTTTACTTTTTGAATGAAATACTTTGATGGTGGAAATTTATTTTTCTGGGTATCCTTTTCAGGTCTGACGTAGGATGTTAGAAAATTACGGTACTCATTTGTTTAATACCAATTTGAATTTGATTCCAGATTAGGATTGCCCAATTATGATGGATCGTAGTTACTATCTCATTCTGCAATTTCCGAATTTGTATGATAAAATAATGCGTTATATTGATAATTCAACAGTAGATTTTGCTCTGTTGCATACTGTGCTGAGTGTTCTTTTGTTTGTTTGTTTTCGTCTTAGATTACTATTATTAATGCATTCATCTTTACGACACATTCGCCATTTTTGAAATTAACAAAAACAAACATTTCGGTATATGAAAAAAAACACATTAAAACTACATTTATCACCCCAAAATCGAACTCTAAGAATAGCTTTGGGGTATTTTAATGTGTTTGAATTCGCATAAAATTACTGTATCCCAAAAATGTCGTTCACTCGATATCTCCATTTCACACACTTCTATACATAATTAAACATAAATTAAGTCCTACTATTAAGTTATTTTGAAAATTCGGAAAAAACACACCTTAAGGCACATGGGATTACTTAATTCTTACGTATTTTTAAGTGATTTAGCCCATTAACGACTCATTCGTTTATACCATTAAAAAGCTTACTTACCAAATAAAAAGGTTAAGTTTTTAAAATCGTTTTTCGTGTGACTTAATTTGTCCTACATAAATTTGTCCAGCAATATATAGTCTTCATTTGTCTAATCTTTTTTTAATTTAGATAAACCTAAGCAGGAAGTTTATTTTCGTACGGAGCCTATTTAGTAACCTATGAAAATTATCACTTGCGTTTAGCATGTCAATTATCTTAACCCATTCACGACGATTTTGGGAACACCGCTAACGCTTTTATTTCCGAAAAAACCCGTTAAATTTAATTTTTTTAAATTCGTTTTTTGTATAATTTAGTTTGTTCAATATAAATTGTTCAGGAGAATGGTCTTCATTTGTCTAATCTTTTTTTATTTAGATAAACCTAAGCAGGAAGTTTATTTTCGTACGGAGCCTATTTAGTAACCTATGAAAATTATCACTTGCGTTTAGCATGTCAATTATCTTAACCCATTCACGACGATTTTGGGAACACCGCTAACGCTTTTATTTCCGAAAAAAAACCGTTAAATTTAATTTTTTAAAATTCGTTTTTTTTGTATAATTTAGTTTGTTCAATATAAATTGTTCAGGAGAATGGTCTTCATTTGTCTTATAGTTTTGTTTACTCAGATAAACTTAAGCAGAAAGCTCATTTTCGCGTGGCAAATTTTCTTACCAACCGTCGTTAATGAGTTAATGCTCATTATTTGGTATTGGTAAAGTTGTCTTTTCTGTAATACTGAAACAACGTAACCTCTTTTCCTGCTAAAATCTATCGTTGAAATCGCAAACTAATGTTTCGTAATAGTAAGATATTTTATAAACCTAACATTTGAATCGTCTTTTTACCTCTGAACTAGGCGCAGCGAGTGTACATTCACTATCCCTAACTCTAAATTTAATATGTACATTTATATGCTGATATCGCCCATACAGTTGCAGTCTTCGGCTGATACCGAAATCTGTAAAGCTACTTTTCCTACGACGGTAGTATGTTGGCTGAGAAATGTAGGAAAAGGGATTTTTCGGGATTTTAGTTTAGGAAGTAGGTAAGGTAGTACTCTTGTTAAATTTCAGTCTTTAATAGAATAACATATACTAGTAATAAGGTTGAATATGTTTAATTCGGCAAAAGGGGGTTTATATCGTATTAAGTCGTAACAAAATACTAGAGCTTTTGTTGTTGTTGAAATCATAAAATTGCTTACTGGCATTTTTATACATTATGGGACAAGGTTCATGACTCGATTTTAAATCTTTACAGTCGACAATCAAAAGTTGGGCACATTAGAATAGGTTATATAACGACTGTTTTTTGATAGACTGCGGGTTATACTATCATGGTAGAAACTACGATAAAAACTTCCTTGGTTAGAATCTAATTTTTACATCACATGCGTAGTAAAGTGGCTAAAGTAGCCAAATAACGGGTTAAAATGTCTAAAAGGGGTTTCGTGCTCAAAATTGATGGTTAAATTAATCAAGTAGATCATAATTACTTTATCAGTGTGTATGGTATATATGTTTAAACAGTAAAAAATTGTTTCATATAATTTTAATTATAAATAAAATAAAATAAAACTTTTGGCTATCTTGTCCTAGATACTATAATAAGCGTGCTTTAACTAATACTATACATAATGTTGATTATTATTTTTTTTCTGTTTCCCCATGATGCTATTTATTCACCTTCAGACATGCAGAAAAAACTGAAATATCTTTTTCCAAAACAATGGAATATCTCTCCCTGCATATAACGATTCAACTGTAATAAATTTCTTTGTCCTCCCACGGTTTTTAAACTAGTCTTTTAAAACAATTAGAATCTTCGCACAAAGCACTGCAAATTTCTTTTTCCAATCTTAATTTAAAACTATCCCCGTAGAACAGGTGCAAGCTCGAAACCTGAAACCCCTTACCCACCAAAAGGAAACGATTAAAAGTATCTACTGGGTTACAATTGGAAGATTACCAAGAGGAAGAAAAAATACAAGATCTGCTCTAAACTGGGGATAGAACTGAAAGGGGTTCAAGAAGACCCTCGAGATTTCGTTCGATTGCATCACCCCACCATTCAGCAGTGGTGTAGAAATAATCTATAAAAAAGGAACCCTCAGTCCCATGTAATGTGCCTCCCCTTGACTTTAGCAGGATAAAATTAACTTTGTTCTGAGATTAAGACAGGCGATGATGGATGAGTTTCGTCATTTAGAAGATAGCTGTGATTTCGAAGCAGTAACGACTACGAGTCCTAGGAATGAAAAGGAACGTGTGACGTTTGTCTGGTATCCCTCCTCCTCCCACTTATTTTAAATTTATTCTCAAGTTTAATACATTGTCTCAACTGAATGTACAGCTGTGGGAAAAAAAAGTACCCACAAGTGATTATTTCGGCCGTTAGTCATCCTATTGCTTTACTTGCTTTTTGAGAATTATATATATATTGATATTTAACATTTTTATAGTTATTTGGATAAGCCCTTATTAAAAGTTAAGATTCTGTCACACCAGTGAAGTTGTTTCAAACGACAAGGTCTGTGAATACTTGAAAAGAAGCAACTCAACTCAAAAACATCCTTTCTACCCTCTCATCCAATTAGAAAATCAAAAAAACCCAATTTATATTTTTTTGAAGCGTCACACAACGCTTCGTCAACGTGTGAATTTTTCACAATGCACAGTCTTTACCTTGCGTCACCCACTAAGTCATTCTAACTTTCACTTTATTTTAATAGCTTAAAACAACCAAAATGACTCGCAATTATACAGACGCCTCACTTCTTAGAAATGTCTGAGGATGATATAATAGAATTCAGCAGACATCACCTTGAATTCTTTCTTTTTTGGGGCGGTGAGTGATTAACGCATCGAAGGTTAAACGAGAACACCTGTTTTGTGGATGGACACTTTTCCTTTGTCCTCAATTTCTTGAAAGGCGAGGGATGTTAATGGATTTTATGTCTTCCGCGTTTTTCAGTTATTAAAATGGAATTATGAGTTACATGAGCATCGGCAATCTTTTAAACAAAATATAACTTGAGATTGGTTATCAAAATCGTTATTCTTCTGAGCGTTGATATTTGATATTCTATTTGTTTCATTTGGAAATATCGAAGCAACTTGTTTAAATGCTGTGTTTGGCGCTTTTTTTTAGACCCATGAAGGCATGAATTTTCTGAGGAAGCAGTTCTATGTGACAGTTTTTGTCGAAAACCTGCTTGTTAATTTGAACAATTGTGTTTTAGAAAAAGATATACATTTTAGTATCAAAAGTTAAGGAAATAATAACGATAAAAAATACAAATGCTCATTTAGCGATGTCATCAGAAGCAGGGTTAGAACGTTCTAAACTACCTGTATTGGCGCACGTCACACAATTTTATTATATAATAAATTTAAACATTTTTGTCATATGTTCTACTACCGGTACTGTATAGATAGAATATATTTTTAATGTAGAAATGCACAGTTGCTTTACATGGTTTTCTTATAACGCAAAAAGATAGTTGTTAAGCCTCGCTCTGCCTATAGTTGGTATCTGTGACCAACTACTATTGCAAACCAGTCTACGAAGTCTGAAAATATTTTAACCCTTACGTTCTCCACCAAAAAAGAAATTTAAGCAGCTAAGATAAGCAGCGTTTGACATCCAGATCCCAACTGATCACTATCAGCTACATACGTAAGTACTCTCAAGTCTTGGGGACATTTACCCCCATCTCTAAAAGCGAAAAGAGTCGAGACCCAAAAGCACTATAAATAATCGCGTTATCTGCCTACCAGTAATATCCTCCACGAATGCACACCTTTGAGATCTGGTTGCCTTCCAAATCGAATAAGAATCACGCAATTTTCTTCTTTTTTTTACTCGAATCGAATAAAGAAAAGCCTCCTTCAGAATGTCATACTCGTGTATGACCCCTGTGTGTCGTTTTTATTATCAGAATGACAGCGGTTGCCGTTACCTGCTGTTATAGCCCTGGAATGATAAATTGCCGCAACTGGATCCGCTATATTTAACGTTTGGTGTTATATTTAAGTGCGGGTGGTGGCAACGGGAAATGGAGGGAGAAGTTCTTGAGCACGTTTGACGTTTCTGGCAAAGGGATCTCTATTCAGAGATACATGGCTTAATTTTTTTTTTCTATGAGTGCCATTAGTTTTTGTACACTCATTGGGGATTAGAAAGATATTGAATTTTTAAAAGATAATAAAATTTAAACACCTACAAAACATATCCTGAACGTATCAACAAAGCTTTTTGTTTTGTTCTTGGCAAAATAACAGAAAAGTTGTATAACGAAGAAAAATATTGCATGGAATGTATTACACTCATTACATTAGTAATTACAATTATTACATAAGGAATTACACTTATTACATTAGTAATGCATACTCATATTACATTAAGTTCACCGCTTTAATTTCAACCCTGAAGTATCATAAACGTTAAATTTCGATTTCTAAATGAAATTTTTACGAATGAAAATAATGATTTGTTTTTGCATTCCTTGTTGTATTTGTGTTATGATTCTGTATTAATTTATTATTTATGTTATCAAATAGCATTAGCTATATATTTAAAAGTAGATTTTACAAATATTAAAGGTACATAAAATTTAAATAATTCATCTCATGTGGTGCCTTTTATTTGCAGGTCGAGACTATGTTTGGGGAACGGGAAAAGTCGGAGTAAAATGTGAAGGTATGTTTGCGTCTTCCATAGTTTTCTCCGTCTAAGTAACAATTTGTTTTACAACGCTTTAAAAAGCTGTAGCTAATAATTCTTAAAACTAAAATAAAAGAGTGCATTAAGTCTTCTTCCGAAAAGAAATCTGAAAAATTAAATCGTAAAAGTGTCGGAAAAACTCACGAACCCTTTAAAATCAGCTTTACCTAATCATACGGAATGCGGGTTAAGAACGATAAAATAAAAAAAAGTTCGGATGATAAAAACTTATCAAACAAATTAAAATTATTGTTGTATAAGTGCTATCTGGTAGTACTATAAGTAAAGTTATATATTTTTTTGTTTGTTAAAGTCTGTCTGCTGAAATGGATTTACCGCAGAACACTCAAGAAATACTTAATGCTCGTTTTTTTTTCATTATGGACCTAATTTAACGAGAAAGTTGATACATATTAAACTAAACTCAAACATGTTTAACTTAAGGATAATTAATGAGGGATAAATTTGTATTGGGTAGGAAAAATCGGTTATGTAATATCTAAATTTTTTTTATCATCTTAAAATGCTAAATTGGATCAAAGCACTTTTCCTTAACTTGAATAAGTATCGTATAGTGTTACACATCCTAAAATCTATACTATTAATGTGTGACTATGTATCTGTTAATTAAACTAAGCTTGTTATATGTATTAAGTTTTGTTGAAGTAAAATGTCTATCCTATTCGTCACTTTTCATTACTTTAGACAAGTCATCGAAATAAGATTTTTTGTTATATTATAGGTGTTTGGGACATTATTAAGGGTATGCGACGCCGGGTATATAAAACCAGTAGTATATTTAAATGAAAAGTAGGAGAATTTTTCAATGTGTAGTTGGAGCGTATCAAGTCTTCTGGGCTATATTCGCTTACTATTAATAAAACCACGAAGTCTAATACGGATGACCTTTTGTCCACAAAGAACTTTTTAAACTCATTGTTTGGATAAGCCATTATTCTATTTGCTCTGCTTCAATGAAACATGAAGCATTTGCCAACTCTTGTTCATATTTCTTACTCAAAAGTTATCAAAAAGCTGCTAGACAATTACTGCCAACTTCAGGATTTATTTCATTAAGTTTTCTTAATCGTGACACATGGCCATTCAATATCCAGCATAATTCCCTTTTTATCCACTTCTTTTCCAATGGCGTTAAGAGCTACTCAAACAAAGGAACAGAAATATCTTAAGAAGATTATGATCCCAGTAATCGTCATAGTGCTGCAAGGTCTGAATCTGAATCTCTGCATATGGATTCATATCACGTAACACGCCATAGAAACTCGTCAGGTTATATTTGGCGTCAAGTCGCCGATTTGGTTTTTTTTTTTGTAAGCGTTATAAGTATCTTTTTATAGTCTTTTGTATGATATATATTTAGTAGGACTAATAAAAGATTTCAAATCGTTGAAATTTTATTTAGTTATTTCGTTAATAGTGTAAGTAAAGAGGCGGTTTCCTCATTTTAATTTTGCACCGAATACTCGTATACCTTGCTTTTATCAGAAAGGAACACTATTTTTTTAAAATAGTATTTCCTCTTTGCATAATTTTAAATCCTATTTTTAGCTAATGTCCGAAATGGACAATAAAATTTAGTAAGGTCACATTATTTTAAATTTATTTTATTCTCATCGTTTCGTTTTTATTTTCAGAAACTTTGATTAGTGATATGATTGATAGTGATTTGATTAGTGAATATGAAAAATGAGTTAACCGCTTCTCGAAGTTATGCATTTAAAAATAGATTATTTACTGTAAGAATTGAGGCACTTAAGGACGTAAGCAACAGGCATTCTCAATTTCTATACTTTGTTCACATTTCTGAAGATTAAAAACGGGACAAGCGAGATGAGAAAGGGGGTGGCGGACGGAATATTTGGGATAGCTAATTATCATTTGGTAAATTTTTTTATCAAGTGCCTAGTTTCGAAAATTTCGTGTAGATTCCACAGATAGACTTCAAATAATTGTGATTTTTTAAAATTTATTGCAAAAAACGTTCTGAGAAAAGAAATCTAAACAATTTCTAACGTTATGGCAGGACCTGGGATATGGTCAAATTCATTGAAAGGAAGAATCGGAATGGCCACAGTACCCATATTACAACAAGTAGTAACCCGAATCATGGCTCAAAAGAAATACCCTTACATACAACGCGTGTTCTCAAACCATACCATTATTATAATACAACCAACCCGTCTATAATTCCTTATTCTATGGCCACTGTGTCGACTACGCCTTTTTTTTCATGGTAGTAACACTAATAATAATAATTCCGACCCCGATGCTATAATGGTCTGCGTGTCAAAGATACCGATGCACTTTGGTGGTTAGTGATTATTGGGTGTTGTCTATTAAAGCTCTTTTTTATGTGTGTTGCCCCTGTGGGTTCTTGTGGTAAATGGATTGGGCTTTGGCCCATGTTTGAACCCTGGGTAATTGGTATCCTACGCAGTCGTGTGTGACATGGCGAGAAGTCAGGTAGATTAGGATATCCTATATCAGTAAATTGAAATGGCTTTGCTTCTGTCTTACTATGGTTAAGTCAACTAACATACAGGTACTGGGTATTTTGGAAGAATTATTCCCTTATATATTTTATTAATGTTTATAGATTTTAATTTGGGTTTTAATTATATAAACGATTCCATTTAAATCTGATTTGCCGAAGTAAAATATAGGTAATTCAAATTAATCGATTTTTTTTATCGTTATCATTGCCGGACTGCATTGTCTTCACAACAACAGAAATAGTAATAAAAGTTACCTGTATATTAACTATCGGAAATCTGCAAGCTATTCTTTTAGCAAACTAATTCCAGTTTGACACGTACTCTTAATTAGCATTTAGCGTGTTGCAAGTGGAGAAATAGTTTAAAAAATGCAGTGTCTTGTGCTCAGTGAGGTCATTCACTTACCAAAATATCAATACTTGTTGGCATTTATTTACCCATCCAGGTTACATACCCTGTACTGGTTGTTTCCCCTGGTTACTGAGAACGTTATTCCTTAAGCGCAATTTACAGGTCGATTAACGTAATCGAACGCCTGATTTGGTTCCTTTTCTTCATGTATTATTATAACATTGTACGTTATTTTGTTTCAAGAAGTGGTTTTTGTAACAAATATGTAGCATGGGTATAATAGTATTTCGAGAGCTTTTTTAAAACTTTTTTTTAAAGGTTATGGTTTTAAAGCAAAACAAAAAAGGAAGTTTCCAAAATAGGCCAAATCACTTTTAATCTAAAATTAAAAATATAACGCGTAGGTAGTACTAATAAATTTGTGTGTAGGGACAAAAGGTGAAAACTAAACTAATTGAATTAAATTTGTAATAATTTTGGGAAACATTTCAATCACTCCCTTGTCTATAGTTGTGCCACTTTCTGTGTATTTGATTGAGTTTTAAGACTGGTAAGTATTGGTGCCTATTATCCTGTTAAGGGAATACGGTACCCAAAACATTATTTCTAGAAGTAATAACATAAACTTGTAAATTATAGTGGTTTTATATAATGTTCACTCTAAATAAACATTTTCTAGCAATACAAACAAATATTTACAAGTAGTTTTTCATTTATTTAAAAAAAGTCAAAATTTTGAACTTTTTTAAAACGCTACTCCTCTTTCAATTTTGAGAATAACTCCACTAAACTTTCATAGTTTGTTTTTAGTACTATTTGTTTAAAAACCGTGCATGGATTTTAAAATGTGAGCTACAGTTAAAAGTAAAATGCATTTGTACTGAAAATCACAAAAAAATTACAAGTTATTGAATTCGACATTTTTTAAAAAACAACTATACATAGTAGACCTTATTCCATGCACAATTTTTGCACCATATATATAAAAACATAGGTTAAAAATTTCAAAATTCTAACTTAATTAGCAAAAAAACCTTAGGGATTAATTAAACACAAGGATTGAAAAACGCGAAACACAGGGAAAAGGTTGAAAGCAGACGAAATACGTATTCAAATCAAATTTATAGGAATGACTCCAGAAAATATTTAATAACTTTTTTCTACAGAAGATATCATTATGAAACTTTCAGTAAATGTTCAGAAAGATATTGTGAATAATAAGTAAACAAATAGGGGTTTGTTACAGAATCTGTCACTTGAACCGCTCCCACACAACTTTGTGCTCAACAGGAAACAAAATATTTATACACCTCAGAAAGAAATTCGCCAAACAGAGCCTTTAGCTAGTTGTAATTAAACATTTAAACTATAAAATTAATTATTTTCATTATCTTCTTTCTCAGATTTAATAATTAGACTTTATCGTTTGCTAAATTTGTTTGAAGTTCGAAGAATAATAATGTAATCTTTTTTAATAAATATCTTTGTGTCGCCACAATTTCCCATTTACATTTCTTTCGAAAATTCAGTTATTTATCGTTTGTTAAATTAATTTACAGTTCGAAAAATAAATAATTAGTGCAATTGATGCTTTAAAAATAAAAGCGAAACTTTGCCTATTTTTTATGCCAAGTTCAAATTATCTATGCATCTTTCTTCATACATATATAATAAACCATCAAAAGAACTCTATTGTGATATTACAACAATCCATACTAAATTATATCACATAAATAAATATTCTTTCAAAAGTTTTTATTTTTATTTTAAATAAAGTTTCTCGTACGTTTAACGAAATGGCAACAGTGAAAATATTGAATAAAAATGGAATTTGCATGTTATTTCAATGTAGATTAAATTTTTAGTTATTTAAATTTTAAATAAACTTCTAATTTAAATTTTTTAATAAAATTTGGAATGTAGCCTAATCTGATTTTTTGCTTCAAAATGACGTATCCCACTTGTCTGTGGGACTTGTGGTTCTTTCTGTGAAACTGGGTGACGGACGGACGGACGGATTGAATGATTATAATACCTTCCACTTTTTACGTTATAAACGTAGTGTGGAAGCTAAAATCGATATTTTGACCAATTTTTGGGTACCGTATCCCCTTAAATTGGGAAGACATGCCTTTTGTGATATGCATGATTTATCAACATTCTGCATGCAGATTCAAATAGGAATTAAAATTTACAAAAAAAAAGTTGTTTGAAATCATTCTTTGATGCAATACCCGAAGGTATATTACTGAAGGAATTCTGAATAAGTTTCTTCGATTTGTTAAGTCTTGATCTCACGGTTTTGGTCGCGGAATAGCATAAGCCAATCAGCCTATATATAAAAAAAAATAAACATTATCTTCAAGAAGACTAGTATTGTTTATGTGCACTTAAGTGTAAATGTGTGAACTAAACTATAAAGTTTAGTTCACGCTTTTATGTCATACACGTTTATAGCGTTTTAAAAAAAGAATTACGGCTGAAACGTGTTCATCTTGAATCGAAGTTTGAACCATTTATACTTATACGTTCCTACATCTAATATATATGCTATTTTGTTTTCTATTTTTGTGTGTTTATATAACTTTTAGACGCATCATAATTTTTATTTGATTTTTAATACTGTATTTCCATTGAGGTGTATGTATGCTTTGGAGGACTTCAATACTTTTATCTTCCTATGAGTTTGAAGGTGCATGTCACCCGGCTGTCAAAACATTTTTTACTTCCGATAAAGACTCGCTCTATTGTAGATATACATTTAATTTTTATTATTTTTAACTATTTCATCCTTGAGTTCGCATTTGTTTCTAAATTATACGTCAATCTTATATTTAAATATAAAAGTATAATCAGTGATTGCAAAAAACAAGCTATAATGGAGAGTGGACGAATATAATGTCGATGGAATGATAGAGATTAATATTTTCTATATAGCACCTTAGCACCTAAAAAAGTGCATGTCTTACTTGCGAATAAATCTTTGAAATGTTAATGAAATATTGTTACTGAAATTATCAACGAAACTATTATTAATCGTTACTGTCATTAAAAACAAGTTAAGGGTAGGAAATTTGTTCGATATTTCAAGCAAATTTTTATTCGACAGAACATCAGATATTGTATTTAAAATTTGAAGCTTAAATTTTTTCTGTGTGAATGTGTACTAGCGCAATGGAGTGCCAGTCGCAGTTATGCCCCTGAATTATGTTTAATAATTAATTTGAAAAAAAAACTTATTTATAGCCATTTTGTAATTTTACTTCAGATTCAAATTTTCTAAAAGCCTATGTCCGTTCATACTATTCATCCGAACAAAAACGACCCTATTATACTTTTAAAAATTACAGGGTTATGTGGAAATTCAATATTTATTTGTTCAAAGTAGTGTTATTCAACAAGAAAATAAAACCCTCGTGTACCTATAGTGCGACGTTAATTCCACCAAACTCCTTCCCCCGTAATTTTTGTTTAATTAAAGAGCCTCATTTTGGGAGGCGTGCAAAAGGCCTTGCCTCTACTAAATATTCTGGTAATGAATGCTATCAAATTCTATGCCGTCAAATTATATAAAAATAAAATTCTTAAAATCATTCTTTCTTTTTTAGTTACGATCCTTTTGTTGTAAGGTACAGTATTAACCCCTCTCCAAACGAATTCAAAACTCGAATAAAAATGCCCAGCAAGGTCTTCGGCCTTGTGGCAAGGTCATTGGACTTCTTTTCACTCCATCTTCTTACACTTTTTCTTCAGTATCGTATGTATGATTCAAATGCGTTGGCGAAGGCCTAACAGAGCCCTGAAAAACACGAATGTTTATCCCACTCCGGGACCGAATTGGCTAGCTTGTTGTGTATGAAATCCTTTAGAAGCGATTTGTATGTAATTCCATGCATGTAATCCTATTGTCATAGAAAACTGTTCTTAGCAAACTATAATTTCAAAACTAACACACTTTTGTCAAAATTACTTTGTGGCCAAAAGTAAATTTGTTGCACCAACTGTCGCGATACAAAAACAACATACTTTCATGATAATTTTTTTGCTTCTGCGAGTTGTGTCTTTAGTCAATCTTCTATTTATTTCGAATGACGAAATTACTGTTTGTGGGTCTTTCAAGGGGGGGGGGGGGAGGAATCAACGACACTCAAAATTTACCACACATTTATCATTTCCCTTTACAATTTATTGAGGGATTGAAGAAATTAACTTTCTCTTTCATGTCCCATGTTGTGGGCTAGACGATGGACAAGGCAAGTGTGATTGCCCTCAGCACTCTGGGTAAAATCCCTGTCTCAAAGTCCGTGAGTTCTAATCCCGCTTCTATGTTTGTAACCACTCGGAATATTAAACAGTAGTTCTTGATCTAATTAGACTACGCTTTGCAAAAAAAAAAAAAACAGACCTTAGATCTATCTATCAACCCAAATACCATAGTGGGATTACCATTGACGCGGGCGAAGTAAATTATCTACCTGTTGCGGGAACGAGTCCCCTGCTCTTGTAGTCCTTTTCCACCTGATGCTGCTGCCTACGCGTTTAGAGAGTGGCGTGCAGGCAAGGTTTTGCAGAGTCAAGGTCAGTGCTAGGGATGGTTTCTATGGGTGGCATTTTTTTTTTACATGACGCGGGAGAGATGCAGAGGGAAAAGGATGAAGATGATGAGACTGATGTCGGAGGCACACTGATTTAGTGAGTGTTTTACTGATAACAAAAAACCGTAAACAATGTTAGAAATTGGATGCAGAAATTTAGGAGCAATTTGTGCTATCAACTAAAAAAAATTAGGAGCAAATGCCCTTTTTCTGGGAGCATTTTTGAGAAAAATATTTATGGAAAAAGCTAGTTTCATGTAATTTATGCGCAAACTCTTAAGATTGCAGTAGTTGAGCACCCAAAGAATCACCGGTGTTTCGCAATTTAAGGAGAGCTGAAGTTCCTAAATTTTAGTAATCACACACAATTAACAATCGCATGAGTTTCTAGATTTTAAGATCGTCTGAGTATCGCAATTTATGTACCTCCGGAGTTTTGCGATTTAAGGATGAAGTCGCAAAATTGTAGGATTTGGTTGCATTTTGAGACTAGCGACTGTGAATTTCGAACCCTGGTAGTAATGTTGTATACGATTACCTATATTAAAAATATACATGGGGGGTTCAGAATGCAAGTGAACCAATTCCACATTTTGTCATTTTCGAGTTAGCAGAGCGATTGCATGCTTGCAAAAACTATGTAGAATTTCAGTGCAATAATTAAAAAAGCTGTAGTTCAGATATTATCGCTATACTGGCAACATCAATTTAAAAAATGTTTTGAGGTAATTTTGTTTCTTTAACTTTAAACCTCTGTAGCACTAAGAAGTTTTTTTTATGGACTTGGTTTATTTGTATTCTGAGCCCCCCACATGTTCAAACCTTCTCTTTGTATTTATACGTGGTACTGCGATAAAAATAGTTATATCAAAGGAAGCAGGGGTAGCGTTTTTTTTAAATATTGATCTTTTGTATTGAAATGATAATTAACATAAAATTCTAAACATTTCTTAACGACTATCACCTCAATAATATATCCTCATAATATCTTACCGAAAAAATGCTCCAAATCATGGTCATTAAAATCACATCTCCGAAAGAGATTTCAATTCTTATAATCTAGCCAATAACTCTAAAATAAGTTCTCTTCTCCTTCCTCTAGAATTTAATTATTTTAAATTACTAATTAAGCTTTAAAAGAGCTATACAAGAAGTAATTAGCTAATTTTATGCTAAAAGAAATACTCGAGATACTGAAATAGCAATGTAAAAAACAAAATGCTTATTTAAATATCTTATGACAACGCCTTTTTCGAAAGTCTGCCCACTTATCTTTAAGAAAGTAACTTTTTTTAAACGAAACATGGTTGTAACAAGAAGCCTTAGAAGTTTTCCTGCTTCTTCTCTTAGAAGCCATAGACTTCCCCACTTACATTGAAGATGGATCGCCTGCAGATAAACCCTTTAGGACGGGCCAACTTTCTTTTTACATTTTCAATAGCTATATAAGCGTAAAAAGGGATCATGTCCATAGAATAATTTTCCACCACCCACTTTCTTTCAACGTTTTATTGGAAGAAGATGCGTATACAGAAACACTCTTATGGACATGACCCTTTTTACATTTAGCAATTCTTTTAACTCTTACGATCTTGCAATGCTAATTTTATGTTCTGGATTATTTTTTTACCGTTTCTCTGTCGAAGACACACTTGCGATAACACCGAATAACTTCGCCAAAGTGCCATTGTATCTAGTAAATGCTACATTGAATTATTTATCGATATTCCCCATTTCTGATGATAGCAATTTTACCTTTGTCCTTTGAGAGTTAACCCTTTAAGTCCCACTGAACATGGTATGTATGAATTCTATCAGAAAGTGCCGATATCGGCGAATCGAAATTCAGGACGAGATATCTCGTTGCTGGCCGTCAATGCGTTAACGGTTTTAGGATTTCAACACCAATACCGCATTGTAAAAATCAATAAATGATTGTAGCACTGAGTCACTTATTACATCAAAGATGTACTTCTGTACTATAGTCCATTCGCGACAAACTGAGAGCTAGCCATAACATACAGGTATCGCTAAATACACTCCACGTTTAACATTTACACTGTTTTCGCCCAGGTTCGGGATCGAGCATCGCCCAAAATAACTGCCGACCTATAAACGGCCCGTGCAGCCAAAAATGTCCGACGAATAATACCCCGTGTGGCGGGAGTGCACGTTAAATATCCTTCAAAGTCCTAACGCTACGTACGATGTCGCCCTTAACGGTTGCGTTGAGTGCCTGCCTACTCAGGTGTCGGCTCGTCACTTGACTGTGGTTCTAAAATACGACGCCCGTCGCCAATAGCCCTAGTGTAGCTCTAGTGCGACGATAATGTGTATTGGTGAATTTCCCGCTACTCTTCTTCCTTTAACATTATAGGAAAGGAAGAAGAGTATATGGTAATTTTTCTGACTTTTCTTCGAATCTTAGTTCTTTTTACTTTTAGTGATTCATATGAAAAAGCGTATTACATGTTATCCATACAAAATGAAGTTTCCTTAGGCTAAAATTATTCTAATAAAACCTCAGAGGATAAAACACAAAAGTTTCATAGTCTGTCATTATATTCTTTGAATAGACCTTAAGCATAAGTATTTTTTTTTCTCACATAATGACCACTCTTTCTTTAAGTTATCTTCATTTCCACTAAACTTAATGAAGTATTTAATTAGTTTTTTTTCTCAACGTTATCTTTGGTTTCTTAGTTTTCGGATCCCAATTTCAAGTCTGAAATAATGAGTTCATGCATATGTTTTCTTGTTAGCGAATGATAATGACCATGTTTTAAAAAGAAATACTATAAGGAAGATTATATTTAAAGAATAAGAAGTATGGGTTTAATTATATAGCAAGATACTGAGAGCCAAGGTACATGATTTGCACCTAACCGGTTTCAGTTGTCCATTGCGGATGTATGATATTTCGCTCGTAGGCACCTGTACTTCTTTACTTTGAAATGTTAAGTTTTATCGAACGACTTTTAATGAACTATACATATCGTCCATTGAGTGCCATACTGGCCTAACTTAAAAAATATGTAGATCGAAAAATAGTATTATAATTTCTTTTAGTTGAAACCAATGCAAATCAAATTCATATATCAGCAGTATGACGGTAATTTTTGTAATTATTGTTAAAGGAAACCCTCTATTCGTATCAACATTAAACCCTAGCATTAAATTAACACATATTTCGAATATCTGTTTATAATATTTTTTTGTGCAAATATAGTTAGTTGCGAGTTCTTTTTAAAAAGAATTATTGAGTAAGTGTGTTTGGTTTGGGGGGGTTGAAATAACGGCTCACAAGAGCCACACAAGGGGCTCTTGCGTGTCGATTTCCATTTATTGAGTAAATGGAAAAAAAATCAGCTGGTGATAAAGCGATGCTAGTAATTACAATTAAAAAATCGTAGAAAAGAATGAATATTTTATTTTTAATTTATTAGTTTTTATAATTTTTAAAACTTTGTGTTGGAACTGTTATGTTCAGGTCTTCTACCGAAGTGTTTCAATTGTCTACTTGTAGATTAAGATTCGACATGCGATTGGAGGAATAAAAAAAATGGGATGCCTTTATTTAAAGCTGATGGAAGAGTCAAGAAGAAAATATTTGAGGATGTGATAAAAACATTATACATACATTGACATGGTTTTTTTTTTTCATTTCCATCATTAAAGTTAATTATGTAGTAAATTATGGCAATTGAGCCTATACTATTTACTACTAAGTTTCACTCTGTCTTTGGTTAAAATAATTTAAGACTGATGAAAAGTGATTCATTTAACTTTTGAATTTATTATTTATTCATTACCATATTTTTTAATTGCAGCTGTAATGGCAGAAAATGCGTGTAAAAAGTGTGATTTTATTAAACAAATTTTTTTAAAAAAAATTTGTAGTTAATTATACTTAAATCGAAAATTCGTCTGATTACTTATAGCTATAACAAGGTCCTAGTTTTTATAGCTTTAAATAAGGCATTCATTTTTTGAATTCTGCACAATCGCATATTGGAATCTTAATCCATTAATAAACAGTTTATAAGAAACACTTCGTTAGAAGATTCAATTCAATCAGCTTTCAACATTATCTGAAGAATTAAAGAAAATATAACCAATAAATTAAAAATTCTTTTTCGTGGTTCTTAAATTGTAATCAATTGCTTCGTTTTGTCACCAACCAATGCTTTCTCATTTTACTCCATATAGCCCTTGTGCGCCGTTTTTCAACCAAACCCATTTACTCAATTATTTTAAAAAAGACTTATAACTAACTCTTCAATTCAAAACGATTTCTAAACTTTCACAAATATAGCAAAATATATTTCTTTAGAAACAATACAAAAATAACAAAAAAGTTTTCAAAAAAGTTAAAAAACACAAAAATATCTAATATTTTCAATTCAAAACAATACATTCTTTGTTTTAGAGTTGTTTATTAAAGAGTTAAATGTAAATTGCCAAAATATACACTGTAAAGTAAGGATTATACTTCACTATTTTTCGGTATCCAAGTCATATAAAATTGGATGTTACACATTGGCCAATGATTATTATTTTACATTTTCTTAATCATTGGGTTTATAAGAAATTTAATTTATTACCGTTTTTCTATTTTTCAAGTCGTATAGCAATTGGGTAAGTTCATATTGCATTTTAATTTTGAAGGATAAGTTTAAATTCATATTACAAAGACTACCCAGAAGGGATTACATAACCATTTTTTCATAACACTGCCGTTAATTACTCGCATATTAATTACATCACATTTCGTTGATGATTCAACACTCTTTGACTTTTATTGGTGTGATGCAACTAATGTCATCCGACTGTTTAACTTGTCTGGAATTACATAACATTTTTTGCACAACCAGGTTACTTTTTAATATGCATGAATAATATAGATCTCAGTTTTCTTTTATGGAGCAACTGCAAACATCTTTTGAGTCATAAGATTATGATTAAAAAATTTTCTTATTTATATTCAGTTTCTTTGTTGTAGTTTCCTCGTTTTTATTACATAATGTTCTTGTTGATTGACGTACAAGATAAGACTAAAAATATTTTAATTTGTTACACATTTTTGCGAAATATAGATTACTTTTAAATTTTAAAGCAGCATTTTCATACGGTTTATGCTACCAACTAGATATTTTTTGGCCTAAAATATTAATGTTATCGGATGAAAACTTAACGTAATAATGTGATTTATGGCTATTTGGTCACGTGATCGTAGTGACGCTTATCGCGTTTAGAACGCCTTCATATAGAACGTTATGACAGATACCTGTTAGAGGAATCCCTTTTAATTATTTTTTTGTGAACTGTCTAAATGTATTTTGAAATAGAAAAATACGAATATGTTGTACTTAATATATACGACCTAATTTATAACAGTATATATTTTTTGTGTCAATTGGTCTTTCTTTATTTCATTCAAAACTAGTTTATAAAATAAGTTGTTGTTGTTCCTTATCCTCCACTTGTCTGACGGAGTCAGACAAGATCCAATAAATTGTTGACCCCCAAAAAGTCGATGACAAGAAGTGGAGAAGCGTATAAGTCCTCCTTGGAAAGACCCAAGCAGTCTAGTATATGTTCGGCAGAGGCCTGCTGAGCTTCACATTTGGAGCAGACAGCGAAAGTTTTTATAAAATAAGTGAAGCTGTTAAGCGTTTAAAAATAAATAACTATCCTTGTTAACCGTCATACCATATTTGAAGAACACTATCAAAAGAAAAGCAAAAGGATTTTAAGAGCTCTTCTCTCAAGGCTTTTTGAAGGAAGTGTCTTTTTAAGTATCTACTTCCGAAACAACCAAAATATTACAAGGACATCTTTTACTTTACAAATTTTAAGTTGGATTTCAGTGCCACTTTATACCCATCTTTACCTCGAGTGTTCTGGCGCCGTCAGTGACAACTATGTTAGTAAACCAAACAAAAAGGCATTTCCGTGTTGTATGTACTGTACGCCTTTCTTTTAAGGGCGAATAAGCCATATTGACCGCGGGTATCCAAACCCAAGTGCATCTGTGTTAATCCAAATGAAAAAGTTTTTAAATCACAATTCTCCGGCTATATTGAATATTTTTTACAAACGTTTTTTTTATTTGATAAATGTACGTGAAGTACAGGTCTCTGTAGTCCCACTTTTCGAAATCAATTCGAATTTTTTCATTTTATAAAAAAAATCTTTAAATATCCATATTGCATACCTAATTATATTCAATATACTCTTATGTACGTTTTAAAAAAAATGATCGCATTCCATAAACATTTATTGGAGTTTTACTATTTTAAGTGCGGGTACGTTTTTCCAAACATTATAAAATGCGTAAAATCAATATAAAGAGTTAAATGGCAGTAAAAGATTCAATGAAAAGTTAAAACAAAAGAGCTTTATCTGTGAAAAATATTTCTCCAATTGTTTTGAAACTTTGAGGAAATGTACTAGAGGGTTTAAATAGTATTTTATGATATTAAAAAAAATCGACATTTTCATCGATTTTGGGATACTGAAACATGATAAACTCTACTACTACTCCCCGAAGTCGGAGAGTTAGCCGGTTTGGTTGAAATGACATCGTACTAGATCCACAATTGGCTGTCTGTATTATAAGAAATATAATATACGCAATTTATCAAGTTAGCAATGAACCTAAACGCATCGCAAGTTTTTGAAATGACATAGTGCTGTTAATCTAAAACAAATTCAGTTTTCAAACTGTTTCCGTGTACGTACATGTTATAAAAGTGGATTGTGGTGATTTAACTTCTCATAGTGATTGGCAAAACTGAAGAAGGTATTTAGATTTTTTTTTAGTTGCCAATTAAACGAATCAATGTAAGCATATTGCACTAAATTTATTGAGTGTCTTGTCATACTTGAACTGCATTTTTGAGATAACTTTTGGCAGATTGAAGCTCATTATAGCTCTATTTTGTCATTTTCTCTTTGATAAAAATCATCATTTTTTAGTTGAATACACCGGGTTTTTTTAAAACGAAGTCTAGAAAAAAAACTTATGTCATTCAAGATGTATTCTATACTAACTTGACACAATTGAGTTTTGTTGCCGGGTCATGCTGCATGCTTTTATACTTGTTAGTTTTACAAAGTATTTGAAATTTTTCTGGTTCATTGTTTTGAAATCCATGATCGTTTTAATGACAAGGGATTAAGCCGCATATAAGCAGTTAAAATAACTTATATAATATATTCTCCAATGGCACTGATGACAAATGTAAAAAATATATTACATAAAATTTGTTTAAAACGTGACTTGTGACTTATGCTTCAGATATTTTTTTCCTTGAATGGAAAGGTGGGTAAAAAAAAACTTGCTGGGACAATTATTACAACATGAATGTTCAATAAAAACATTTTACGTTATTTTTGATAATATTTAACATTATTTGTCTCTTCTTAACTCATTAACGGCTATAAAATTGGCCGGATTGGCAAGCAAATTTGCCATTTTTAATAAAAAACTAATTGGAAATTTGAAAAACAAAAAAAAAGGCATCGAGGCATAAGGGAGACACACCTTCCAGAAAAAATTTGGACTTGTAACATCAATATTTCATACTGTTATGGCTGCTGATGACACTTTAAAAGAGCTTACTTTTTTTTAATATAGAGAGATAAATAAAACTTCTTTCTATTACGATTTATCTGTTTGGGTGCTGTTCGTTCTTGTTTATTGACAAGAGCTTATTGCCTTCGTTTCACAAAAAATTGAACTAATAAATGTTATTATTATTTTTATATCCTTTACGTTTCTTAACACCGTTAAACATTCTATTTAAATAAATAAATTCTGTTAACCATTATATTAGTTAAAAATAAAAATGATTAATTTTTCTCTCTCCATATGGTAATTTTCCATTTTTCAACCAACTTTATTAAATACACACCCTTGTTAAGCATCTCACATACCACGGTTTGTAACCAAAAACTTTTCTCGGCTGTGATAGGATATCTATAGCATGTGATCTAAGAAACAGCCAATTCTAGCCGAGAATAAGTTTCTGTTATACCAAACCGTCCGACTAGGTAGCTTTAGTGAGATTATTCTTCAAAAAATACTGTAAGCTCGAGTCGAAAATAGTTTTATTTAGTAAATTCACATTTTTTTGTTGGCCACATGTCTTGCCCTATCTTCATCAGAATACGAGTTAGTCTGATAACAGACGAACGAAGGGCAGTCCGGAATGTTGAAGAAAATGTATGGATGAGATGGAGGGTTCAATTAAAACAAACTATTTGATGCCGGAAACAGAATAATTTGATGAAAAAAGGCCATGTATAGAAACAAGTAGGTTTGTAACAGAATCTGTCACTTAACCCGTTTCCGCACAACAATTGTAGTGTTTAACAGGTAAAAAGGCACCAAACACAGCATTAATTCTATATTAAACTTTTTTATGGTAAATTTGGCTAGTTTCATTTAAATTTTATTTCGAAAATTCAATAGTTATTACTTATCGTTTGCAAAAATTAATCTATATTTTAATGAATAAATATGTAATATTCCTCTCTTTTAAATAGAATGAAAATATTTCATATCAACATACGAAGAATCTCGTAGTGAAATATATTTGACGTCATTTCAAACTGATCTATGTCGCCAAAATAAATTTATTTTAATTTATTGTCTAAAACAATTAAAGTTTCTCGAGCGATTGTTGCGAATGGCAATGGTATTTGAATTCTAATAAAAATGGCTTCCTAAGCTTTTTTAAATGAGCATTAAATTTTGCAGTTTTTTACATAATTGAAGTAATTCGAATTCTTTTCTGAAATTTTCAATGTATTCTAATTTCGATGCGCTGAATTTTTTGACGTATCACAATTGTCCGTAGCATTTGTAGTTTGGGCTATGAAAGTGCGTGACGGACAGACAGACTGAACGATTATAATACCTTCCACTTTTTACGTTATAAACGTAGTGTGGAAGCTAATATGTAAATTTTCGTAATAAAACTTTGCGCCTAGTTAGCTTTAGTTACAGGTTTTTCAAGCCATTCAAAATGAGATGCCTGAAAAACGTTAAACGTTAGATACTGTCACTCCCGTGTCAGAATTCGTGTGTTACTTTGTCGAAAGCGGGATGTCTTATAAATCCGAATTAAGAGTGTTTTGGCGAACACTTGTTTTTGCATTCATCGTTTATATTCGGGGCATCTGACATGATTATGTTCGCTGTTGCTGTGGGCTGGAAGCAGGGCATGGTATGATCTTGGGAAACTCAGGCTATAGACCCAAGAAATGGGGGAGGGGGCGCTTTACGAAAAAATTTGTCTATGATTGCCCGTAATGATGGTGCTAGTTGGTCGTTATATCTTATTTTTTGCCACTATTTTATCGGATTTCTTATAACATCGATCAAACCAATCCCGTTAGGTAAATGTGTTAGTCAAAGTCAAGCTAAAAAAAAAAGTTGGGTCTCCGATTTTTTTTTAATTTTCTGATTATTGGGGGTCTACAGTATTGAGCATAATAGAAACTAAAATTTAGATGCCCAGGGCCTAACAGGCCTTTGCAAGCATTTGTTTCCTCTGACAGCGCTATTCAGGGGTTTTCTTCTTTGTAGCCTTATTCCATTACTCTTACTGTACTTTTCCAATTCTTTATCGATTTTCGCCAAAGAAAATATATTGCTCCACAGGTGTTCGTATCAAGGAATTAGTATGATGTATTGCAAAAATTTAGCTGATATTTAGACATACTTCCTTTAAAAAAAAGTAGTTTTTTCGTAAAAAAGATCAGGGTGGTTTAAAACAAAAAAATACGTGTTTACTTTGGTCACATTCTACGTACCGTCTAATTGCAATTGAGACATTATTTATGCTTGAAAAATATATATAGTGCGTGTTACAAGTGCTCAATAACTATTTCCGTACCTTTAAGTAGTTCTTTACAAGAAATGTCAAAAGATCGGACAAAAAAAATAATAAAAGATAATTTTGGACATAAGTGTAAAATTAGCAACAACACATAACCGCACTAAGAATAGCCGATTATTTCTCATAAGCAAACCTTTAATCTCACAATCAGGAGATAAAGGCTTAAAAAAGCATTAACCAAACCTCAATTCTTAATTCGAGGGCACCTGACCCTGCCCGTAAGTATCCTTCTCCGCCTAGCAACACGCAATTTGCAAAAAGGACAATTCCTCCTCGTGTTCCTTTTCTTTTCGAGGGATGCGGTGATGGACGAGGTTGGCTGGGGTTGCCGCTTTATCGTCCATCTTGGCATGGTTGTATTCGAATTTGGTTTTTGTTAGGTTTCGGTTTCATGTAAAGAGGGAAGGGGCTGCCAAAATGAGCCCGCTGGAACGCGGGTCTCCAAACCAAAGTGCCTCAGTGTTAATCCAATGGAGAAAAAAATAAGCTTTCTAAGCCACATTTCTCTGTCTGTATTGGATACTTTTACAAACGGGTTTTTCTTTAATTTTGTGTAGTCTTCTAAATTTTTCGATCCATGGTAACCTTTTGATTTGTTGAGTTATTAACTGTATGTCGGTTCCCACCATATATAACTTTAACTAGAACTTTGTAGTAAAAAGATGATACTATTTCTTAGTGAATTTAAAAACTTCAAGTTTAAAATTTATCGTGTTTTCTTTTGATAACTAGACAAGCGCCTCTTTAACTTTGGACGTGGCTACTTTAGTGAGTTTGAAGATAGTATTTGTGTTATCATTACCAAAAGCACATATTAAGCATTTTGTTTCGAATATGATTGTAAAGTAATGCATAGTTTTTGTCTGAACCAGATTTCATGCGGGATGATTAAATTAGTGCGTTTTCAGATGTATATGTGAAGGATTGGATAATAGGATTGAGTACTCTAAAAGGACTATATTTACTATAGTAATATTAGATGGTTCTTTTAAAAATACCTTAATCTGTTAAGTTGCTAGAATTTGCAGCTGTCCGTTTAGTTACAAAAGATTTTTATAAATTTTTTGCAACGTTTTAAGAGTAGATTTTTTCTTTAAAAACACCGACAAAATTTTAATTGTATTTTCAATTAATAAATTGTAATTATAATACTAGTGTGGCTTTTGACCATTTTCTTGGGAAGCACTTAGTCTTTCGTACACGTTTCCTTTTTTTTATCCTTCTTAATCTCTGAAAACTCAAGTGTCGTAATTACCGCCTGATTGTGGTCTTAAATTTACGAGGCCAATCGCCAATATCCTCGCGTTGATCTAGTGCTACGTTGATGGCACCAAACAAAAATCTTGAATGTTTCAGAGTAAAATGGAGCCAAGACAAAAGTAGACTTGTGTCTTAGTCGCTCTGACTCGCCCATGTATCTGGTTTTCAAAAATAAAACACTGTGTTATAATATTGAAACTATCAGTTATCGGTCCATCTCGTTTTCTAGAACTATTTCATATACAAAAGCCCATTATAATAGGACGTTTCTTGGAACTTACTTATGATTTTTTTGTTTGTTTCCCCACTCCCTTTTCGTCGAATGTCTGGCATGTTTCCACCCATACTGCCGAAACAAATTGAAAAAGCTCTTTAATACTTAGAAACACACTTGAAGAAGCCAGACAAATTGTCGTCCTGGGCTGGAATTCGAAAAGAAAAAGATTAAAAGTTGTCTAAAAGCCAAGCGTTTTATCTCTGTTAAGAATAGGAATTCCAAGAAATTTTTTAAAAATTCAATTTAAAGACATTAATTTTATTCCATCTCTAATCTCTTTTATTTATTTTAAAAATTTCATTCGCGTTTTTTTTTATTTCGTCTTTCAACACGCAAAGCTTAAGTAATAATATATTTTAAAATTAGTTATTCCTATGAGAAATACCGATGTCTGTAATCATAGTTCAGTGCCAGTTTTTCTTGGAACACATTGCATGCACTAATTTAAAAGGAGATCTTTTATTTTATAATCTTTTTTTTAAAAACCGTTAAGGTGTTTTTTGCATCATTTATTACTAAAAGATATTTTTTTTCGATTACCAAAAAAAAAGTTCTTATAAAAGAAATCTATCGTGGAAAAAAGTTTACATGCTGTTTTTATTTTTCGTTTTAAAAAGAATTCAAAAAATTCAACGGCAATCATTCAAAAGCATTCAATTAATTCAACGGCCAGTTTTTTTTTTACATAAAAAATATTTTTTTAATGTAATTTCTAAAAAGAGCATTGCCATTGTTTTAGGGATTTGTTTTTTTTCATTTAACCAGTATATTCTGGTTAGATGCCAAATTTATGATCAAAATATTTCCCGCAAATAAACGAATATAAAAAAACTATTCTAATAAACTTACTATTTTTTACTAAGACTTTTGTCTTGTTTAAACTAGTTGAAAAATATTCGAATCCTTAATTAACATTTGATATTAAGACTTTTTTTATTAAAAAAATAGTGGTATCAATCTCGTTAAATAGAAAAAAAATTCGATTTCTTAGTTGTGAGTGTAAAATTTAATGCAACCAAAATTTTGAGTACGAGTTTAAATTAAAATTAAAAATTTATCTGACACTGAATCATATGAAGTTATAAACCGATTGTGCAATGTGCATACAACACAGAAACGCACCTACAACATTCATAAGCGTATGAAATGAAGAGCTTAGTAGAAGAATGTGCTAAGTGACAAAAAGGTGAAAACGAGAAAATTTGCTTTAAAGTTTTTCGTTTGCACTTAAATACGTTAAAAACGATACTTGCAAACGGTAAAAAATATACTAAACATTAAGTTTATGAAAAATGGAAAACTTGTTATCTGTAAAGGATGGAATAATATGTTCTTGACATAAAAATCTCATTTTTTTCAAAAATATCACTTAACATGTTTTTCCACTAAGCTCTTCAAATCGAGTCAATGGCTTAGCACAGAATGCTTATACATAGTACGCCTGCAGCAAAACTTTTATTACAGAAAAACTCCCCTTTGTATGGTACTTTAATGGCTATTTTTACAATCACGGCGTCCTTCCTGCGTTTGAGCAATAAAATCGCGGTTGATGGCTGCTTTTGTAGGAAGTGGATCAGTTTTTTACGCGATTTGCTAGCTCAAAAAAAAAGAGTAGAAATATAAACGCTGAAAGGTTTTACTGATTTCAGCCTTAGAAATATATCGCGGATGTTTGATATTTTATAGTGTTTGGGGGAAGTAGTTTGACTAGGAAAAGCTGGAAGTGTTATAATGATATTGTGGGCTTTTTCTGAGAAAATATGCCCTGAGAACTTATTTGTCCTTCAACGATTAAAGTTATAATACGCATTTTAAATTCAATTTACCCCCTAAATAATATGCATAATGTATGTTTAACGATGACTTATTATTTTAATAATATTAATAGCAAGCGTTTAAAAATACGTATTACAATTTCTTCAATTTCCAATTGTTCAATGTAAATCTAATTTCCATTAAATATTATTTGAGCGTTTTTAAACCAAAAGTTTGTCTGCAAAAACGACGTTTCCTATTTTTAAAAAATATTTTTATGGTGGGTTTGTTGGTTAATTATGTTTTAGTAAAAAACAAATTTAACAGGGGTAAAACTATTAAAATGTTACAGATAACATTTGCCCTTCTTATTATCCGATTTAGTAAAACTTTTTAAACTTCAAATCATCTTTGAACTTTAAAAAATTCATTTTTAATCTATTTTGGAAGACAGCAGAAGAAATTAAACATTTGATACAAATATAATTTGATATAATAATCATACGCGTTCCGAAATCCGTTATGATTAACCAAATGTCCGGAATTAAGGTTATATTCATGTGTTACTTTAAGAAGGTCACAATTTCCTTTAATGTATCCTTATAGTAACGCGGGTTTAAAATATCATTTCTTCTCCTATTTCTATCTACGCGACTTTCTCAGGTGACTTTAAAATAATTTGAATTCAGGCGAATAAAATTATTTGACCTTGGATTGACCAATGCATATATTCGGTCTATAGCGGAGTCTGGTCAAGCAAGTAATGTGTGGATTAACGTAGATTTATAAACTCTTTTTTGACAACGATGTTGTTTGGCCTGCAATATTTTCACAGAGTTAGTGTCTACTAAAACAAATGTTCACACTCCGAACGCGTGGCAGTCGATTAAAAAAACCAATAGTTGCATAACATTCATTAAGATTTATGAGGCAATAAAAAAACTACTTCTGTAGAAATACTGGCAAAAAAAGTCAGCCTCCTTAATAATTCCAAACCAATTAATTTCCCCGTTGCCATATGCCTTGTCACATTAAAACGTCCTTTGCGGGGCCTTGAATTGAACTTGAGGAACAGAGTCAGGATCAGGGATACCCCTGGCAACAGAGCGCGAAACGGTTGGCAGAGAAATTTCCCTTTGGCGAGATTGGCGCCAAAATGAACTCCGAGAGGAACGTAATCGTGAATCCGGTCCTCACTCACTTTCTGCGCGATCGTAGAGTCGTCACGTTTGCCTGGCTGTGAGCGGAAGTTAATATTCGGGACCCGTTATTTAAATCTGCCGATAAATCGGCTGGGTCCACGGAATAACTGAACAGTGCTCGGAGAGGGGATTTCAGAATGCTGCAATATATATATAACAAAAAAATTACAACTATTTAATGCTACTAAAAATCGTTTACTGAAGAAAAATTTACAGTTAATAAATTATTCTATTAAACATATATTTTCAAACTATCATTTGATTAAGAATGCATACTGGATAACGCCACCGTCGAACCAAGCAAAAAGAACTCCAACTTCCGCCACCGATGTGTATAGTTGACGCCACCGTCCCCAAAATGCGCGAAACCGATACTGCGTCGACCGCGGTCATCCGGCCCCGCGTCATCCGGACTGTCCCGAGTACCGAGGTCGTCGAACAGGACGGACTAAAAGATTCATCTTCATCTCCTTCCACAGAGTGCCTGGGATGCTTCCACGATGTGTGCGTGCCTTTTGCCCCTTCGCACCTCTGCCAGAAGAACACCGGCGAACCACCTCCGCCTACATTGGATCGGGATATCGTAAGTCAATTTCTATTTATTATAGTCAAATGAGAAGGGCCTGATCTTTCATTAGGCTCAGGCCTAGGGCCCCTAATTTCAATGTCTTTTATGCTAAATATTGCAGATCCTCAAAATTTTAGTACATTTAAACAAATTTTGCGCCTTCGTATTTTTTAGATTTTGACTTAGACATTGACTCAACATGATTGGTCTGATCAATGTTATAAGGAAGATGGTAGTAGAAAAAAAACTTAATTAATTAGCCAAATAGCACTGTAATTAAGCGCAATCATGCATCAAAATTTTCTTAAAGGGCCCCCAAAATCAAGTGTACCATATGATCTGTGTTTTCCTAGATCAGGCCCTGCAAATGAGGGCCAACTATGACCCTTAACTCATTAACGACGGTTGGCCAGGTAATTTGCCACGCGAAAATGAGCTTTCTGCTTAAGTTTATCTAAGTAAAAGAAATATATTAGACAAATGAAGACCATTGCCCTGAAAAATTTATCGAAGACAAATTATGTTACACGAAAAACAAATTTTAAAAACTTAAAAGTGAACTGTTTTATATTGAAATGAAGGTGTTAATGGTGTTTGTAAAGTCGCTGTTTATGAGTTAAGGTATCAGATTGGGTAAAATCGTTATTTTTTATGAGAAAAAAAGTAAATAAATAATGCTAATATGATCTACTTTTATTACTTGTTTTACTATTAGTTTTCAAAACACTTTTATTAATAAGTCTGCTAATTAGAAGGTATAAGATTTTGAAGTAAGCTCACTTAGATCATTGATCACTCTGATTTGTAACAAATCTTTACTTCAAAGTCATTTCCTGAAAAATGAATTTTTTACAGTTATGTGTTAACGATAATCGTAGACCAAAACTTTTTTTAAAAAAGTCTTCACACCCAGTCGGATACCTTAAGGGTAACTTTGGTCCAAGCATTACACCCTATTACTTATTTTCTAGTTGACAAATTTTGTAACTTATTAGAAACCCAGTAAAATTCTACACATATATTTCATGTAAACATATTTTCAAAGAAATATATGTTTTAAAGTAAGTAGGATTTACACGATTTTTTTTTAAGTATTAATAAAATTATTTATGAAATTTATGTTTTAGTATTTTTGATTAAAAAAATTATGTAAAATCTCTTTATGTTATAATTTACTGTTGAAAAAAAACTTTTAAAATTTACAGCTAATCGTTTTTAGTCCGCATACTTTTTTACCATTTTTTTTTATACACATAAACGACTATTACCTGAAATCAAAGGCTGAAAAGTGATTTTCAGATCCTCCTTTATCGAAACATTTCAGTTCTTTAAGTTTTAAATAAATTTTGGAGTACCAGGTACTTAAAACATCCATTTAAATTGGATACCGGTCTCAGAAGGATGAGTAAAGAAAAGAAAGGTTACTGCCAGTTAAAAAATGGCATAAAATTGGTTAGTAAGAGAAAAGCTTGAACCAAAGTTACCCTTCATTAAGGAATAGTTTGCCCATTTCACGTTATTTATTTTTGCATTTTATAAATATTTATAATCTGAAAACTGTAAATTAAACTATTTAGTTTAATTTGCAGTTTTCAGATGTAGTTGTGCTTTGAAATGTCCAACGATGAACTTTTTTTCTAAAAAAGTAATTAAGACTAAGATTATTTGTTTGTACTTTAAATAGGATTACAAGGATAATTATCTGAAAAAAGTGTTGCTTGAAAATTTTAAATGGGGACTCATAAGGGTCACGTGCATTAAAACTATCTGAGGGATACAATTGTTTTGTCAGCCTTTCGTATAACCTAGTTTTAGCTTCCACACTACGTTTATAACGTAAAAAGTGGAAGGTATTATAATCGTTCAGTCCGTCCGTCTGTCCGTCCGTCACCCACTTTCACAGATTGAACCACAAGTCCCATAGACAAGTGGGATACGCCATTTTGAAGCAAAAAATCAGATTAGGCTACATTCCAAATTTTATTAAAAAAATTAAATTATAAGTTTATTTAAAATTTAAATAACTAAAAATTTAATCTACATTGAAATAACATGCAAATTCCATTTTTATTCAATATTTTCACTGTTGCCATTTCGTTAAACGTAAGAGAAACTTTATTTAAAATAAAATAATTTTTGAAAGAATATTTATTTATGCGATATAATTCAGTTTGGATTGTTGTAAAATCACAATAGAGTTCTTTTGATGGTTTATTATATATGTATGAAGAAAGATGCATAGAGAATTCTAACTTGGCATAAAAAATATGTAAAGTTTCGCTTTTATTTTTAAAGCATCAATTGCACTAATTATATATTTTTCGAACTGTAAATTAATTTAACAAACGATAAATAAGTGAATTTTCGAAAGAAATGTAAATGGTAAATTGTGGCGACACAAAGATATTTATTAAAAAAAAGATTACATTATTATTCTTCGAACTTCAAACAAATTAAGCAAACGATAAAGTCTAATTATTAAATCTGAGAAAGAAAATTAATGAAAATAATTAATTTTATAGTTTAAATGTTTAATTACAACTAGCTAAAGGCTTTTTTTTGGCGAATTTCTTTCTGAGGTGTATAAATCGTTTGTTTCCTGTTGAGCACAAATGTTGTGTGGAAGCGGTTTAAGTGACAGATTCTGTAACAAACCTACTTGTTTATTTTAATTGGGCGATATTTAAAGTTTAAAAGTTTGGGAGTCCTTAAACATCTACAGAAATATTCATTTCTTCATAAATAAAAATTAAAAAGTAGTTTTTCTCGAAATATTTTAATTATTATAAACCTTTTAATTAAAATTCTATGCAGTAAATGTAAAAAATCTAATTCTAAATTTAAATGGTTGTTGCCAAAGATTAGAGTTAAGAACTTGGAAAAACGACATTAAAAGATTACTTATTTGTTTTCAAAAGTTTTACTTTTTTAATTGAGATCATCTAAAAATATTGTATTAAAGTTGCTTTTCATTTGCATCTATACTTCGAAATTTTTATTAGTTTCCTTTTTTCTTTTATAATTAGTGGTGCTAAAAAATAATTGCGTGGCCCATCTATAATAATAAAAGAATGAGTC
The DNA here is from genome assembly GCA_019343175.1 of Oedothorax gibbosus. Lineage (NCBI taxonomy): Eukaryota > Metazoa > Arthropoda > Arachnida > Araneae > Linyphiidae > Oedothorax > Oedothorax gibbosus. The sequence goes on from CM033278.1 coordinate 23,750,696, forward strand.
TGTCTGTATGTCTGTGGATCGTAAAAGACCTACTTATGCTGCCCTCAGAAATTCGAAATTTTTAAGCTAGATTCCTTTTAATACCAACGTGTGCACCTGACGCTTAGTTTTTTCATATTTGTTCCATTTTTAGAGAAAATTATAATTTTCTGAAAAAAATACACCACTTTCGCTCAAATCCGATCATTTTTTCCCTTTCGTGTTGCCATTCGACAGAAGAAATTAAAATGAACACAAAAATTAATTAAAATTGAAATTGCTTTTATTTTCTTGCCATTCCCTTCAGAAACTAAATTAATGATTTGAAAAACAATTGAACGTGCCAATGAGCTAAATGTTTTTTTAAAACCCAGAATGGAGGTTTTGACGTGAAATAACATTGTTATACAATTATGGTTAATTTTGAATTTATCAGGAAAATTGCGATGACAGTAAGTTCATATTGAGGAAGATTTTTGTGATATGAGGATGTGCATTTTTGTGATGCATTTTTATTTTGGAATTTTAAAGCAATATAAGTAACGGGATTTTATTCTTTATAATAAACGGGAACAAAGGCAAAGCTTATTATCCTAAATGACACATATACTTGGATCGATTTGATATTCTTTTAGTCCGTGCGAAGAACGGGTATTTATTTGCTAGTTACAAATAAAAATTTCTTTGTCCGTATAATTTTATTGAAAAAAAATTTACATAACTAGAGGCATTCTCATTAATATTTATGAAGGATTTACATGAAACTACTTCCTTGTGAGGTCTAGATGACTTACAATATTTAAAACCATTTTTTAGATCAAACCAAATTTTTTTAGGTAATTATTTAGATGATTATAGCTCATAATTACATACTTTTCTTATATCTAATAATCATAGTTACCAGGTTTCATTTACCACCAACTATGATTATTCCATTTAGTTCTTTTACCCTACATTACTATTCGGTCAAAATGAAACCTAGCACTTCGTTAATAGTTAGATTAGGAATGGTTTTATCCAAAATCGTTAGCCATTGGATGGGAATTATCATTATCTTCATTAACCAGGCTTAAGGCAGTGTAAAGCCTCTGCTGTAGGGTTAACCTTACTTGATCATTGTCTCAGGCCTAAAGCAACTATTATTAGTCTAGCAAACTATTAGAATCACGCTCTTCTGCCATTCGCTATTCGTATCATAATTAGGTTTATCAGAGACATTGTCTGAGAAAATTCAGGATCTTATCATCTTATCGAATAATTTTTGCATAATGGTAATTTGATGATTAGAGATATTATTAATAATGATAATTTTTTTTAAAAACTAAATAATGAGTTCAATCAAGCAATCGACATGCAATTACAATATCACGCAAAAAAATATTAAATTCTAAAAATAAAATGGTAAGGTAGTATTACGTTTTCAAGCTATATGATCCCTCAACGAAGCGAGTTAAGTAATCTTGTAGATATGAGTACATATATACTTGGATTCACACATCCTCATAATGTGTGGACACACTTAAATTATAAATGTAATAGCACTGAAACAGCCCTATGCATCGTAAAAATATTATTTATAATTCGTTGTTCCCAGTATCGGTAACCTTTATGTCCAAAATTTACAAGCCATAAAATATTCAATCACGAGTTTGTTGTACTGTCGCTGATTCATACTGTGTACTCAGTTCTTGGTGTGCCTGTATTTTGAAAAAAGTACGTATCGGTTATCCTCATTCTAACAGGTGCGTAGAAGGAAATATATTGCATCTCAACTTCTTGTGATGTGTGACTTTTTTAAGACTTAGCTATTGCATTTAAAATATTTCAATAAACAGGTTTCAGATCTTGAGTGGCAATAGAAATGCTAAATGAAAATAAATTCTTCCGCGAGCCTCGATTGGTTAATCAATGTCACTTGGGAACAAAGCATCATTCGGAACACCGATCGAAGGAAACGAACTAATGAAAGCTTGAAAGAATTACGTAACCTTAACAAGCCAATTTATTATTTCAAGCTTTATTGTTTAATTGGTTTTATTTTGGAGTGACATGAAATAAAATCCATATCTGAAAAAGTCATCCATATCTTTGAAAATGGAAAGGTCATGTTTCCTCAATTTAGTTTGGGAATTTGTGTTCCTTAACTACTTACCCATAATTTTTTGCATACTTGACTTCCATTGACTTTAGTGGTATGACAATGGTTTACATCGTCATTGTTAAGAGCTTTACTTAAACCACCATTAAAAAATATGATCTCTACATGCTTTATCTCTACTGCTTTTAAGACTTTCGCTCTACTCTTCTTTCTAGTAATGCGACATTGGCAAGTTCTTCCTCATCCGGAATTGTTAATCTCCGATCCCTTGGGGATTCTCGTCTTGAGCCTGCCGAGTTAATTATAACCATTTCGCATATAAGATATAGAAAAATGTCCTTCCACTCTTGGCATGGCGTCTGGTAACTTGCATTCCGAAGTATGTTCGGTTATGCTCTCGCACCGCGGGAGTTCCAGAAAGTTTCCCAACAAAAAGAACCTTTACAACTGTCAGGCGGACTGAAAAAGGTGTTGGTCAAATTCCAAGTAGATCCATTATAACCGTTCATAACGAAAGAGATAATAAATCGTTAGAATTTGGTTTCAGTGTTTCGTTTATGTAAAATGTTCGGTTTCTTTTGTTGGCATGTTGTCATTCTTCGTGTATATGTTACTGGATTCGTACCAGTGGGGATGGAACTGACAACTTTATTTTAAAATTCAATTTTGAATATAAGAGCCTTCTATAAAAAAAAATCACACATTTGATACTTTGTAATTCGTGTGAACATAATCATTGGATAAATACAAAACACTATTTAAATAGGGTAAAAAAATAAGTTTGCTACTAAAATTCAATTTGCATACTTATTTTACGCATTTCTAATATTTTTTTTCAAGTATATCAGAATTCTAAATTTGTACAAAATTGTTAATTCCAATGACATTGAAAATCTACTTAGTAACAACTTAAAGTGCTTATGTCCTTATGAGAATGCTATTTAAAGACGACTGATGCTTTGTTGTAATACTCATTCATCAAGATCAATTCTTAAGATTCTATTCCTCAAGATATTTTTAGTCTATGCTAACAAAACGAAGATAAAATTTCAAACTTTTAAACCTGTATCAGGAATCGTAAAATCGCGTTTTTAATGGAATCGTCTAAATTTAGTTATCTAATCCTCGATTGGCGAAATGATACGACTATTTAACTTGAATTAGATATTCAGTACTCCGAAGGTCAGAGGCAAGAATTACTTTCTACGTTTTGCAAAAAATATATTATTTTTCAACTGTTATAAAAAAAATTACGTTGCCTTTTTGAAATATTAAATACAATTATATGTAGTTTTTTCTTTATGTATTTTGTTCACATAATCCAGGAAATTACAAAAAAAACAACAAAAATTTTCGGTGTATAATCTGATTGAAAATTTAGGAAACTTTTTTTACGTTTTTTTTAGGAACTTTTTTTTTGAAAAAAAATCTAGTTTTACAGCCGAACCCAATTTTTTAAATTTGCATTTATAACTATATTCAGATGATATTCTCTAGTACATTTGTAAATAATTAACTCTTAACTTTTTACCTTTAAAGTAACTTTGAGTCACTAGACATCGGCTTGTACTACTACGTACAAAGTCACGACAACCAGATGCTTTGGCGAGTTGTCGAATGCTTTCTTTCACCGCCTGAAGAGATTTAGTGCAAATTCAAAGTGCTCTAAGCCGCAGGTTGTCGCTAGTTGCAAAAATTGCCACGACTCTTTCTAATTTATTATATTATATATAGTTATATTTATTGTGAAAAGCTTGCACGAAAAGAGTCAGAATTCAGTGGTCTTTCCGGATTTTAAGTTTATCTCAATTGGTTTGAAATATGATTAGATACTAAGCATAAAAAGATAAATTGAAATTGGTACGTAAATTGAAATTGGTACGTGCAGTGTAAATATGTTAAGCTTCAAATATGAAACATCAAAAATATATGTTCATTAAAATTTAATTCTTTTATTTCAGAACAAAAGACCAAATTTAATACGGACTTTTTACATTCCAAGACTTCGATTTTTTTTTTTTGCTCAAATTTTTTATTTTCAAGATTTTTCTTGACAAGTTTTCACTATCTAGCTTTCTCATTATCTATCTTGCGCCCCTAAAGCTAACTGGAACTGTTCTTCAAATGGAACTTTATGATATCCCATCCTCGTGCATTAGGACGAGTTGGTTAATCGACCGTTGATGTAGATGCAAAAGTCAGGTCACTCAGCAAGGTGACCTCGCTTTTGAAAAAGCATGCCTTTTCCGTTCTTTTCCATTGTTCCTGTAACACTGGAGTTTGTCAATGGGCTTAAAAGCTGAAAGCAGGTTTTTTTTAAATTTAATGTGATGTGAATGCTAATTTTCTCAAAATATAAGTGAACCTTACCCGCTGTTGGAAAATGATTTCTATTGGGTTAAAAAATTTCAACTACCACCTCCTCTTTTTCTGTTCTTTTCATCGCCTAAGTTCCAATCTCTCGTCTGACATAGATGTTCTTAGCCTTTTCGATCGTAACGAAAAAGGAAATTAAGATAGCGAGTGTAGTACTATAAACATTAATTTTTAATCATACCCTTTAGGCCGCTAATTTTCGCTGAACTGTTTAACTCAAATGGGGTTTTAATAAGCAGAATTTCAAAGTCATTGTATATTTCTTTATGATTATAGAGCACCGAATTAGGAAAATATAAGACAGCTATCCAATTCGTATACTTGTAAATATATTTGTGGTGTTTAGAAATTTGTTACATTTTTGAGGTTTAGTTTCCCATCCTACCAATTTCTGACCAGATTTATTTTTCGGTCGTAACAAAAAAAAGGTAGGAAAAAAGTTTTTTGTTTGATAATCAGATCTTACCTAAAGAAGAATTTTTTTTTTAAATAAAACTTTTAGCTAAAATCATTGTTGTAGAATGTAAAAAAATTGTATTAAAATCGATCTTTTGTTCTGAAATATACAAATTAAATTTTACTGAACGTATACTTTTGGGTCGCTTTTCATATTTGAGCTTAACATATTTTCACTACACGTAACAATTTTCATGTATCTTTCTATGCTTATTATCTAATTAAATCGTATTTCTAACTAATTGAGATAAACTTAAAATCCGGAAAGACCACTGTATTCTGACTCATTCAAGCTTCCCACAATAAATATAACTGTATATAGCTAATCTAATCAAATTTTCACGTTGATTTCTTTTGACATGAGATTGGATGCCATTGTCTAAATTTGAGCTGCATATCTGACATTGCATGAGCTGCAATCTAACAAGAATTAGTTTTTTTTCCCATTAGAAATGCAATGCTGTTTCCGATCGTGAAAATGAATCAGAGTTCAGTGATTTTTTTCAGGTTGCTTTTCGAAGGTTAAATAACTTAAAGGATATATACTCTTTATTTAAATACTAATTAAATGAATTTGTTACTGCTATTGATGAATTTTTATTATTCATTAAAACATTTCATTTATGTTTTATATAGACCTGCTTCTATAAATAGTCGCTTTAATGAAACTAATTAAATTTGTCGCTATAGTTTATTTTATGGATAAATACGTGTATTGCACTGTATCTTTATATACCCGGCGTTGCGCAGGTGTAAACCTTAATAATGCACCCTCTTAAACTCCCCTTTATTCACATGACAAATCGAAATAAAAGAGCATGAATAAAATTTAAAATGCTGTTGCCAATTTTTTTTTCAGAATTAAGAATTTTGAAAACCGATGTTTTAAATTAAAAAAAAAAGTTGTAGAGACAGAATGAAAATTTCTAAAACCTGCTTGAGAGTGACCCCAAAATCTATGTATGTGCGAATTTTTCGGATATTTGGTCGCGTTTATGAGCCTATTCGTTAAAGAAAAAAAAACTTTTGCTAAATATATGTATAAAAGATAGTATTTGTGTTTTCATTATTATGTTAAACTATGTTCAAGTTAAGGAATATTCTTAACCAAAATTGACAATTTCTTCTCTTCCATATCACTTCCTCTCACATTGCAAAGTACGTCGTTGCTAAGCAAATTAATCATAAACACGCAAACTTTTAATTTATGCAAATGAATAGCCCTTCTCGGTTATCATATCACCTTTTACATTTTTATTTGCTACGTGATATGCATATGTGATTACCAATTTAAATTTGAGAAACATGTCTTGAAAGTACTACAGCTTTTATTTTTGCATCCTAAACGCGTTAAAATTTGAAAATATTTTACGTCACGATAACATTTCCCAATCTTCAGAATTTTTCAACTCATAAAAATTATAATAAATAAAAGGTATGTTTTCACAACTCTGCTTTATTGCTGTAATAACCTCGGTTTCTTTCAGTGATGAATATTGTTATTACTGTACAAGGAGCTAATGATTCGCGGCCACCAGTATAGTTAACTTCAACTCGCCATGTGTAGCTTAAAAACTATTTTAATTCTAGGTATCCCAAATAGCCCGTTCTGTATTGAAATGCAAAACGTTCTTAACAATAATTATTCCATCCAGCATACAATTTTCATAGAATTTGCATTCTTACGAAATATTGTATTACTAGTATTGACGAATACATATTTGAATTGAATAATATATATATTTTTTAATGTTCTTAATTAAGTCTTGGTTTTTAGAAATTATATATATGATAATGTTATAATTGCACCGATTTCATTTACAATTTCTGTTTTATAAACTCTAATCGCACAATTTCATGCATATTTTTTTTAAAAAACTAATTTGATAACTGAATGAAACTGTAAAATGGTTGAATGCTTTTCTTTTTAAACTATCCAGGGCAACAATGTAACACTTCAGACAAAATTCCTCTTAACAAAAAAACGTAACACGCAACCATAAAAGATAAAGTCAAAAACTCAGCAACGTTGTATCCTCTCCGACAGTTCCTACGTGACTTTAAACTCGGAAGAAAAAAATTACCCAACCTGTAAAATAAAAATCACCTGAATAAGCATTAAAAAATCCTTGAGCGCGGATAGCTCGTGGATGCATAACCCTTTCCTCTCTCGCTGCTGCAGAAAAGAAGAAAAAAATTGAATCGAACGTATGCATTTGGGTCAGGGGAATACATTGAACCCTTTTTTCAGTACTGTAACTGTTCCTTCTCTGTTTCATTTGGCCGAAGGCTTACTTTGGTGAGAATATATTGAAATTTTTCAACTAGTTGGATGCTTATAATTAGGGGCTGGGATCGGTAAAACGAAGGGTTTTTTGTCTTCCGGGATTGGTGATTACAGAGGAGTGACGCGGTCAGTTTTTCTTCCACAAGTCAACCATTTATTTGGTCATTTCCTTTGGTCAGCCATTTATTGAACGAGTCAGTCCAGTTTTTCTCTTGAAAGGCTGTCACAGGTGTCTTCGTACTGGGCCTCGCGCTTGACGCAAAAAAATACATAGCTTAGCGTGAATAAAAAAAATTCTCAGAAAATAATTTTAAAAAAAAACACGGCTACTCCTAATTAGACTTACTTTAAATAACTCCCGTTTATTGAAAATCGCATTAACTTTTATTTAAACTGAAATAGAGTTAGAATAATTACGTTACGGGCAAAGTAAAATAAAGCTTAAAATGACTCATTATGACAGAGATTATGCACCATGCCGTAAGAATAAAGTAACAGCAAGGGTATTGCTTTTTTACATGCTAGAAAACGCATCTGAAATCTACTCTTAGTTTTAAAAAAATCAAATCTCATTGCATTTTCAAAAATTAAGTGCTAAAAGTTAAAAATATTTTAATCTTTACGTACTTTTTGTTATATGGTTCATTGGAAAAGACATTTTCTAGCCTTCACTGCAGTTGTGTTTCCTACTTGGTTTGAGAAATAAGACAACTGTAAAAACGTGCTGCGTTTCTGTGTGAAATCGGTGGAAGCCTAGCTTCCTCTGGTTTTACGGAGTAACTGCAGCAATCCCGAAAAATAAATTCGGTGTAGCGTTTTACATTTAAGCTTGATTAACATTACAAAAAGGTTTTACAGTGTAAGATATAGACTAGGGTATAAAAATCGATTATCTTGATAAATTGCAGACCAACTGTAGAAATCGGGGCTATCCTTTTTCGACCGTCCTATCATTCAGGAAATCATATATAAGTTATCTGCTCCCATATGTCTCGAGATAAAAATGGGATTTGCTGATTGAAACTGTCAGCTTTAGAGAGCGATACGTTATGAGAGACTTCTCTGTTGTCTAATTGTTATCATCCAGAGATAACCGATCTCGTAGTCGGATGATCTCACGAGGCTTCAAAATTAGCTCTACTTTTAAAAAGTCGCCAGCTGTAATCTTAATCTATTTTAATTGCACTACTAAAACTCTATTAAGTTTTAGTGCGGCAGTTGTACTTAGGCAAAGTATAGGAAAGCACATAAAACTCGTGAGAAGTTGTGGGGTCGAGAAGTTTCTAGAAATTATATTGAAATAATTTTTTCTTATTTTTCCAAAATTTGTTTGTTAATTAAAACAAAAGCATTTGCTCAAATGTTGTACGAGGTATTGCAGAAATATTTGAGTGCAGCTAGGGTTGAAATATTTCGGGTCTAAAACCTTACCTCTACTTCCAAAAGGAAAAAGGTTAACATGATAGCCTTTTTAAAAAACTCTGTGAAGTTACAAAGTTATGGGATACTTTTTTAATCCTTCGAAGTTACTCTCCTCCATTTTCTTACTAAAATTTTTAAATATTTGTGGATGCTAAATTACATGCGTGTCTTACTTCTTTAACCACTAAGTCAAATGATTGATTGTGCGCCATTTTTAGCTCTGAACTTCGTGCAAAGAAATGACCCTGTTTCCGCAATAATTGATACTATCTCTTGATATCAAAAAAGAGAACTTGTTCTCTTATCTTTTGGCAGATAGTTATTGTTGACTAACAAATTGCCGTCTCATAGCAGCGTCCTCTATGAGTGCAGAAAGAGGAACTTTAGACATACTTACATACTTTGATACTAGACTAATGAAGTAGCCTTCTGTTTGGAACATCGATTAAATATCAAGAAATCAATTTGTAGACGATGAACTTTATCAGACATTCAATGTCGTATAAACCAGTACTTAGCAGTGAACAAGTACTAAGTGAAGCAGTACTATAGTTTAGGATCGACTTTGGTTAAGGATCGTGTATAAACATATTTCATTGATCGAATTAATTATTCGGACGTGGTGGTTTTTTGAAGCTGTAGTCATTGAGAATGTAGTTCATAACGTTGAATTTCTTTTGTCAATTGGTTTGAATAAAATGAATAGCCATACGGCTTTATTTATCAGGCATAATTTTAGCAGTTTTCGTTTCACTATAATTAGAATTAAAAGACCATGATCATAATTCAAAATAGGATATAATTAGCTATCATATTGTGGAATTAGATTTGTTGTTACTGTCCTTTTCTACTATCCATCACGCCAAAAATCTTGTAAGCAGTCCGAAATCTACCAACATTTACTTAAAGTATTGAATGTTTTATTTTCGAAAAATGAGTGTACATTTTAATGAATATTCGCGTTAAAGGTTTTTTTAATGTCAAAATTAACGAAAGTTCAACACATAAAGTGTTAATATAATATAAATTACTTTATTGTACTTTAAAAATCATCGTAGCAAAACTAAACATTTTTCTTATGAAGCCTAACTTTCTTAACTCAATTAGATCATTAATATTTGAGACTCTTGTGCAAACAGGAACAGAGCTGCAATTTATTTAATTTAGGTTATCCGACTCCGAAAGATGCTGTGTTACGCAGACTACCGGAGTCTGTTGTAATTGTGGAAAAGGATCCCAGTATTACCAATCATACTCAAGTTACTCAGGTTTTCCACACTTAAGCCCCATTACTCTTTGAAAATATCCTGTTCACTTAGGAGAAGATACCCGAAATCTAATTATTTTTCTTGGAAGACTTCAAATTACATAAGTTTCTTCATTTATAATGATTTCTCGAACCTAATAAAATCCGATAATGAGCCAGTGGATGACGGGGTTATCATGCGCTGCTATTTGGGAGATTTTGCATAGCATTTTCGCCTTTAGGCTAACTAAAACTTTTACTCTAGTGGTGGGTAACTAGACCTACCGCTAACACAACTCCGTCGTTTCTTTTTTAAACTTACACTTTCATTTTTTTTTAAAAGTTCGAACAAATTTTTTTTTTAAAAAAAAAGTAGGTTATTAACATGGGTGTACAAAAGAATGCTATGCACAAGCCCCCGTTCTAAGAAACGATATCACTCGACTGCAAAATAATAATGTATCAGTTAAAACTTTTTAAAATCGTTTCTTAAATTAACGTTAAAAAATTAACGTAATTTTGCGTTAGGAAAACGTTATTTAAAACTAATTTCTCTAAGGGCAGATTGTGATTGTCGTAATGTGCAATTTGCATACTGATAAGCCAGTTAAAAATCTAAACTGTATATAATATTTGAAACAATCTGTGCTTCTATCAATCAAAAATGATGTATCTAGTCGGAAAAACTTGCTTTACTTTTTCCGCCATTAAAGAACAAGTTTCCTCGAGCCGAGGACTAAGGGTAGATTTTTCGTTCGGCCTTCCTACGCGCAAAATGAATCCTGGCGCCGACGAATTTCGTTTGTTCTAAAAAGGGTTATTGAAATTCTAATTCTGTGCGCTTGATCAAGAACAATTCACCGGCCGAAAAAAAAGGGGGGAGTTCGACGGCAGACATTATAACCAGGTCATCCACGTGCTGCAGCTGTCTGCCAAATAATTTATGCTTTCTTTGCTTCGTTTCACCTGGCTATTAATTTTCTCTTTTCTACCATTTTTTTTGTGTTTCACCCTTTCTTTTCATAATACTATACTCCTCCACCCTCCCCGCTTTTTTTTCCTCTCCCATTGCATTCAGATTCTCAACATTTATATTAAAGTCTTAGTTCATTGCAATTAGGTTCGAAATCGGAAAAAATTCAATAAGTATAACCCGGTTATAGCGTCATTAAGGTCGTTATAAACAAGGTTAAATATTAAGTGTAGCAAATCCCGTAAAATACGTATTATATACTTATATTATAAATTAAAGTTATAAAATGACATCTATTGAATAAATTTTAACCCTTGTACTACTATCAGTGCACTTTAGTGTCTCCTTTTCCGGTTAATTATTTATACTTTGGTGGGAAATAAATTTCAAATTTGGCGACTTTTGGCAACATTTGGCGAATAAACATAAATTAACATTGAAAACATATATAAACGTATCATTTTAGTACTGAGGATTTAATTAAAAACTGTGTTGATCAAATTGCAATGTACTCACTCCTGTAGTTCCAATTTTAGTCTTTGATTACTTGTGGCTTGTGGGTGATTTGACATTCACATGTTCTGGAAGAGAGAAATGGATGTGAAATTGGATTTACAGCGATTTTGCTTTGCAATAACATGCTAGTTTGGTACAATTTAGTTTTTCCTTTATTAACTTTCCGGAAATTGATTAATCAATCGAGTTATTGCTCAAAACGAACAATAAAAAAATATAAGCTCTTAATTCAACAACTTCCTCAAGCTATTTTTCTCCACAATGACTTTATTGCTTTGCCTTGAAATATGAACTGTGTAGGGCTCAGCCGAATTACTGTTAAAAATCATAATAAAATATTTCTTTAGTGTGTGTTGGTTTCCTTTTTCGTACATTTGAGGGAGAGGGTACCTAATCCATTTTTCTAATTTAACTGTACGAAAATTTACTGTGTTATGGCTATATCAGTGTTTTAAACTTTAATATTTTCGGAACTTAAAAAAAATTATATTCCATACACATGATATCAGGATTTTTTTGGAGATAAACCTTCCAGCTCTAAGCTAGAATTTTCCTATTTTGAATTTCAAATTATGTTAGAATATGATTTTATCTTAGGTGGCCTCTTTGTTTAAAAAAAATGTTCTGTAAATAGCAATATTTACAGTATAGGGGGAAGTGCTGAGGTTTGGGACAGATTTAGATTTTTAATTTTAATATTTTTTTATAAACCGATTATTTTAATGTTTTTAGTTATTCTCCTTTAACAAAATCTTGGCTATACTAAGACATTTTTTAAAGATTTTTTTTCTTTACTATTTGACTCTGGTACGATGTCTTCAGGTACGTCCACTGTCCTCAGGTACAACTTCAATGATGTACCTGTGGACAAGATGCAATGTACCAGTGGACAAGGCACGATGTACCTGAGGACAATGTTCAAAATTGGCTAGAACACAATTATGTCGTACAAATAAGAAATCAATTACATTTTTGACTTTGTGTATAGAGTAACACCTTTAAATTCTTCTAAAAAAAATATCAAACTTTTCCTTTTTCTTAATTCGAAACGTTTTTCCAAATACATATAATACAATTGACAAATACATTTTCCAAATGTTTTTTTTAATTTATAAAAAACTAATATATGTCAGTAATTACCAAGAGTCGGAAATAGAGTAAGTTTGTTGTAATTTTAAATAATAATTTTTATTTTTCAATAACATAATTTGAAAAGTGACTTATAAGCGAAAAAAACAAATAATTAAATCTACCCAAGATTATAACCATCAAAAGACATATGAAAAGATAACTGCTGTCCACGTCTTGTGGATCGGCCAACAACATTTAGTGCTTGGAAGTTTTAGAATTATATCATCTCTATCGACTTCAAATTTTTCAGCATCTTTTTCAGTTTTAGTAAATTTATTCAAATTTTCAATATTTTTTAGGTATTCTACAATAAATTCATTACCATGTACTTCAATAATATTGGCTACGTTATATTTGACAGTTGTTTTTCCCAGAAACCTCACTAAAACAAATCCCCTATTTGAAGTTCATCATTATTTGTTGATTCATTCTGCAAATTTAATTCTTTAATCATTTTCAAACATTTCTGTTTCAATTAAGTTCCCGCATTCAACATCTTTCAAATGTATTTTTGCTTTCTTTTTACTTGGAGCAGACTTTTTGCTTTTGATCGTTTCCAGTTTTTCTTCTTCTGCATCATCAGTTAAAATGAGGGATTTCCCTTTAGGTCTGCCTCTCTTGGTTTCTTTTCGTAGTAGGTGTTTTGGAAGTGGTCAAATTTCTTTGAGAGATACAGAAGAGTAGGTCTGTGGCCTCTGGTCGGAACTTGAAGATATTTGAGAAATCGAAAAAACAGTAGTAGGTACAGTACACAATTAAATGCAGTGCAGCAGAAAAATCGGTTGTACCTAGGGACTTCCCTGGGTACAACCTAAACACTGTCCCAAGGAACAGCACATCAGGTAATTTTTTAAAACGCGTTGTTACCCGAAAGTGTTAAGTTTTGCAAAACAAAAATAGGATTAAAAATAACTTCAAACATGGCTTATTAAGTAGTACTAACAAGAGCCGCCAACAATATTAAACCGACACGTAATACAAAATATAAAATGATGTTAAAAGTTACTCACGATGTGTGAAATCAATAAATCCTGTTTATTATGCTAGTCTTAGCTTTCTTCGACGTCTCTTCAACAAGAGAAGATAAAGTTTTGTTAGTAGTGTTGCCACTAAAAATAAAGGATTTTTTCGTTTTCCCTAAAACGAGTTATTCCCCATGTCCCCAGGTACAACTGTCCCAAAGCTGAGCACTTCCCCCTAATATTCGACTCACAATAAGAATATAGAGATGAGATTTAACATGCAAATTTGGGATATTTTTATGAATTTGACTTACTGTTACTAACTTAACTATTAATTTATAATTATGATTCTTTGTATTAAATCCATGTTTCTCTTTCCTTGTAGCCCCTAACCCTGTGGACCTCTTCCAACGTTGTGGAATGGATGGCTGCCCTCAATCTGTACAGATACGCAGAGCTCTTCAAATCTAAAGATATCAAAGGCTGTGATCTTATGACTCTTGACAGGGATAAACTAATGGTAAGTCACTGTGGAAGACATAATTATGATATTGGTGTTTAGAAAGGAAGGAGCTAAAAAGAATGTGGAGAAAAAACTTAGTTTGGTGAAAAAAACTTTAGTTTAAACAATGGAGAATCTCTTTTATTTACCTAATTAATTATAACCTATTAATTAACCCTTATTATTTATAATTATTACCTAACTAATAATCCTAATATCATGTCTTATTATCCTATTCAATGAGTATTCTTTCTAAACCTTCTAAATGGCCTGGAAATAATGGGCAAATTTTTTTACTGCAAATTAAAAAAAAAAATCCTATATTGGTCTAGAAAGTCAAAATTAGGTTTATATTTATAGTGATGATCCTGACCCCCCCCCCCCTAATATCCTGTCCTAGTGAAAAAAAGTTAAATATCATTAAAAATATATTATTTATAACATATTGATATTTATGTTTATTGCTTGGAGGACCAGCACATAAAATATGGAAAGAGCGGGTATAATGCTAAGAAAGTTAATATGTGTTTTACTTCTTAGTTTTTGATGTATTTTCTGTTGCTTCCGAATTTAAAAACTGCTTGAGTGGTAGGAACCTGAACTTTTTAATGTAGGTTTCTGGTAAATGAACCCATGATTTTAATGTGTCATATAGTTTTATTGTGGGAAAATTAAAAAAATTATTAAATTTTTTGTGTCCTGAAAAATTCTCAATTTTCAAATTTTTGTGCGTCAGAATCTTTTAATTTTACAAAAAATATTTTAAAGTGCTGCACTTAATTTTTTTTCTCTTTTTAATTGATTAGTCTCTAATAAGTAGTTAATAATATTTTCATAATATCTCCCTAATTGAAAATTATATAATTCATGAATATGTTACCTTTTAGAACATGGGCGTTAAAGACGAATTCCACCAGAAAGCCATCCTAGTTTGTGTAGATGACCTTTGTCAAAGAAATAACCTAAATGTAAGAAAGTTTTTTTCCCCCTTAGTATTTATTATATTATAATAAATTTAATGTTTCCTCTTGAAATTAAATTTATACAATTACTCAAGCAATATTTTTTTTAAATTATGGGTTTTAATTTTATATGTTATTTTTAGAAATTTAGCTTTGATTATAATTTCAACAATAGTTGAAGCTTGAATTAAATTGATAATTGAATATTGAATTATTAAACAATATTGCTGTTTTTTTTGCAATTATATAACTTTTATTTATGAGTTTTATAATTTTATAGAACTTAAAACATGTTTTACTTTTTCAGAGGTCATTACATGAGACGAAAGCAAATTCATCACTTAGAGAAAGTATGTTATTGATTTCATATTTCTGATAGAAATTAACTGTCTTTTTTTATAGTGAAAAATTAGTATTTCACATTTCTTATGACTTTTTATTAAGAATTAAAATGCGTTGGCAGTTGTGGCTTTTCTGTTTGTTTGACTCAATATTATTCGGATATTTAAAATTGAAACTCTATTTTTTTATCAGTTTAAATTTCAAGTGTTGATTAAACAAATACAGTTTTTTTGGTGTTTTGGCACATGATAACATGGGTATCAACATTCAATTTTGCATTATTATGTACATAAAAATATTTTTACTTTCAATTTTTCCTAATATGAAAAACATAGTCATGATATTATTCCATAGTGGTCGAAAAATCCAAAATGGAGAGTTTGGTTTTTCAACGCCTTTTGGAAGATGCTGCTTCTAAAAAAATGGCTTTGAACATTGACCCATCTTTCTGTCTATCTGAACCCACTCTACAGTTTGAACAAAAAGTGCTAAGAACTTCAAATTTGGTACATGACTTCTTAATTCCTGGCGAACTAGGAACTCATGAAGGTTTTTTTTGTACCCTACCAAAAAGGTAATAGGTAGCTCCCACCGAACTTTTTTGGTTTTAAAGGAATTCAAATTAACTTATGGTTATATAATTACTTTTAAATGTATTTATTTATTGAGTGGTACAAGAAAGTATGTGGTACCACACACACCTAGTTTTAAATGTTTTATTTTAACACCTGTATTTTTTCTGCTTTAGGTTCTTCACCTACCAGTAACAATCATCAACTTCTAGAACAAAGCTTTTCCTGTGTATTGCAATGCGACAAGTGCCAGAACTATCTTCATGGTCTGATACATCAGGGGGTCGTTTGCCAAGGTGAGTTTTTGAACAGGCACATTTTAATTTTATTAAGTGGTTGATTGACTCTTATTGTCAGCATGTCTGACTTTGAGAATCACTAGATATTTGGCTCTTTTCCTAAATTGGCACTAAATAGTGCTCACCGAGACTTCGAGTTGTTGTGGCTCTGGTGTATTAGTACAAGTCGATATTGAGTGACACTACTGTCCTCCAAGCCGTATACTTGGTTTAGGAAATGAGTTGGGTATTTACTTTTTCCAGTTGCAAAAATAAGTATCAATCTTTGGGAAATTAAGTTAGGATTCATCCTCAAAATACCACAGCCGCTAGCATTAGGACCTTCCACTTTAATATATTTTTAGTAAATAAATTGAAATTTTTATTCTATTATTTTATCATGCAGAATTTTCTAGTTTTTCCAACTAAGATTCAAGAAAGCTAGATAAATTCAATAACTTTATGATTTTTAAAAATTCAAAAGCTTAGGTAGTCTTTAAGGTGTTATGCTTCAAAAATATAGATAGTTTATAAAATGTTATTTATTTTAAGGAATGAATTAAATTGGCATGCATTGAAAATAACATTGAATATCTAACTATTTGATCATGTCTAGGGTGGCTAATTAAAATTAAGATTTAAATTTTATGATTTAAAAGTTTATCACATTATATCGATATATTTTATACAAAAAAAGTTTCACATAGCTTTTATTTAATATTTGGATAATATTTGGCCTGGATCAATAAAGAACAAGCTAACATAAAAAAAACTACATCCCACATTCTGACTCGCATTATTTTATAGCTACTCGCATATCTTCTTCCTAATAATAAAATGTTCCAAATATCTCAGAATTTAATTGCTTTTACACATAAAATGTTCTTTTTAAATATATATTTCAAAATACATGAAAAATGAAGCTAATTTTGAGCATATAAAGAATCTAACTAATAACTTTTTCTTTTTAGATTGTGGTTTGATCTGGCATCGCACCTGTGCAGCCATTGGGCTACCCCGATGCAATTCCGATAACCTAGAAAAGGCCAACAGACGAAATTTGATTTCAGGTATGTATAACCAACTTTTTTTATTAGCAATAAAAATATTCAATCAGTTTGGTTTAATGACTGGATCAGTAATCTTTGGGATAGTCGTGATTTTTCAAAAGAATGAGTTTGCAGGTGTTTAATCCTCATGTGACATTTGGAATGTTTTCTTTTTATTTCACATGTTGCTTCGGGATTATGTAATTTAGTTTGCGAGTCAGAATTGTGAGATTTTGTGCCTTCATTGTTGTTCAGATCATTCTTATTTGTTTTCACAATTCTAAGATTCCAGTTGATAGAATTCAGATTATTCAAAAATTAATAGCGTAAGTGTTTGCAATGTAGACTTGAGTGTTGGTTCAGGTTATTAGAAAATTTCTATAGAATTTCATTGGGACATTTTTGGTCACATAACTTTTAAGTTACCTATACTATAATTATTCATTTAATTTGCATTTTTCATATAATTAAGTTTGTCATATATGATCATCATTTAAAACCAAATTGTGATAATATTGTGAGTGTGTTGGAAATTATAGTTACCATTGGAGTGTGTTTTTTGAAATCCCACAATGATTGCTAACAATAAATAAGTTTATGGAAAATTGAATGTTTTAAAACAATTTAGTGGCTCTAGTTATTGTTATAGATACTGCTTTTAAATTGAATATTGTGAAAGACTTGTAAGTTAACAGATGCAGTTGATTAAGCTTAAAAAAATTAAGCAAGCAGAGTACCCAATGCCCTTTAGTTACTTATAATTTCTAAGATACATTTATGGTCATAAATTAATTTTTAATTTCTTTTGCAGCCATATTTGGGAAGGACCTTAGCTGCCAATTCCTGCCATCTGTCCAAAGTGCCCCACTCCTAGTCATCCGATGCATATGTGAGATAGAGGGGAGGGGAGCTGCCATGAACAGTTAGTATATAGTTTCAGCTCCTAACCTTGATATCTAGTTATTAGTACTTGTAGTGATATTTTTGAAAATTAGTGCTTATTACCAAATGTAAACCACCAATTTGGTAAATATTATTTATTAAAGAAATATGCCTTAAATTTTTTTTTCATAAATATGAAAATAACTTGCAGATGGCTTTAGATTTAAACTAAATAAAATACAGCTTTATTATTGTCATTTTTGTTGATTTCTTTCAAGTTCTATCTATTTAAATACAATTAAAATATTTTCTTAAGTAATAGTTTTTTAAACTTATCAAATAATTTTTTAAAACCTGTTTACAGATAAATATTACAGTATAAATTCTTAGCAATGTCTCAAGTTTTCTAGCACCATCAGTCCATTACATGGATTTTAGAGCATTTACATTAACAATTGTGTGTGAATAACTACATTTATAATATGTGTAATGCTGTAAATAGCAATGCTAATAATTTATAGGAAACTGTGAATAACCATTTTTCGGTTTTTGGACAGATATGGACTTGTACAGGGTATACAGGACATCTGCCCCTAGTGATGTTGTAGCAGAACTCAGACAGAAACTCAGCGAAGATGTTGAGCGCACAAATTTAGCCAGTTACGAATTACATTGCATCGCCAGTGCCTTAAAGAAGTACCTGAGAGAGCTACCCAATCCAGTGTTTCCTGTCCAGTTTTATGATAAATTCATTGAAACAGCAAGTAAGTATTGTGCTAGAAATATAAACTGTTTATTGTGGAGTTAAGTTTAAAAGTGAAAATTACTGTATCTAGCTTTTTCTGAATTATCTAGCATTTTACTAAACTAGTTTTTTTTAATTATTATTTTGTCCATAAATAATTACAGCAATTAATTTTGTAAGTTTCATCTATTTCAGAATCGTAGCTGTTTATTTGTTAATTGATTTAACTGAAAGTAACTTTTTTGCACTGTAGTCTCCTACTTATAAGAGGACGTACATAAATTACGTCCCGCTCAGAGGGGAAAGGAGGGGTGTGCACCAATGTGACGGATCGTGACATGGAGGGGGGGGGGGGGGGTAATCGCTTCCGTGACGTAACGATTTGAAAATTTCCAATTTTGCAAGAAAAATATGTTTTGCATAAAATAATGTTTGAGAGAAAAAATTTAAATCTTTTTTTATAAGAAACACTTTATTTCAGAAAGAGGACGCGGAGATTATTGTATGCAACAACGTTGGCATTATTAGTCTCCAATATTTTACAGAACTTTTCGTAATGGTAGTCGGTAACACGCAAAATTTCGAGACTATTTTGGCCAATCACTGGATTAGCAGCTACCTGGATGAACACCAAAGGACCCAGAACTAGACAGTTACGATTACTCTCAGACCCCCTTTTTTAGAACACATTAGCGAATGGCTAGTTAGACCTTGGACAATGGAAATGTAAATACAATGTTGGTATATTCCTATGAATAAATTATTTAAAATATATAATTTTTACATTTTTTTCTTTTCAAATTAATCTATATATATAAAAGGCAAAGTCCTGACTGACTGACTCACTCATTCTCGTATCGACGCCCAGACAAAACTACTGAAGGTACAGCTATCAAATTTTAGGAAAAAATATTCTTTTTATATCGTAGGCCTCATTTAAGAAGTGATTTTTCGAAATTCAAACGCAAACGGGTTTAGGAAGGCAAAACATAAGCCGATTTCTCCAGAGGAATAGCATTGTAAGATTATAATTTATACTTTTTATTTCAATTGAAAAGAAATTTCAGCGTGAACGAAAATTAGGTATAAACACGTCAGAACATGTGAGTTTAATTTGAAGGATTGTTATTTGAATATCATTATTTTACTTTATTTATAGAATTCAAAACTTTTGATTTTTTTGTTACCGAATTTAATTTAATTGATGTATACAAATGGTAAGAAATGAAGATATTGCTACCATGTCTCATGACAGTAAAGACGATAACTATTCTAGATATGATGAATACTTCGAAGAAATGTCAATTCTCTCTACGTATAGCTTAAGTACTTTATGTTTATGAAACTGGAAATTTGATACAGCTATGATATAATGGCCGATTGAATTTTTGCATTGGCAACTTTTGGCGAAGTTGAAAATTTAACGTAAGGTAGCTATTCACATCCAGTTGTATGGGTTAGTTTGAATTATCGTCTCACTTAGAGCTTACAAGGAGAGAGTGATGTGTCGACTCTCTCATGGCGGCAAACTGTATCACACCTGTTAAATAGTGAGCAGGGTTGGACACATAATCCCCAAAAAATAGTACGCTTGTCAAAAGAAATCGCATATTCATCCGGATCTCAGAGAGGGTTAAGGTCGACAGGTTTCTGGTCCTTTTTTTCTGTGTTCCCAAACAAAATATATTTATACATAATTTTTCCTTCTTCAGAGATCCAGAACAACGACCAGTGTGTGGCTGCACTGGAGCAACTTGTCCACCAGCTCCCCATCCACCACAAGTCCACTCTCCAGACCCTGATGGCCCACTTCTGTAGGGTTTGCCGCCTGCAGTACTCCCGCGGTATCAAGGAGCCCCCTACCATCCTCATACAAGTTCTGTGCCATATTTTACTGAGGCCCCCATGGGAGAGGATAGTGTGAGTGCCAACGTATTAAGTAATTTTAACCCTATAACTTTAACACAGAGACAGAAAAAAGTAGATTTGTAAAACTCCAGGATCAGAAACGGTATTGCCTTGTCACTTGACTGTGGTTCTAAATTATGTCGCCAATAGCCTTTGCATAGCTGTAGTTCGAGGATAACCCTAACCAAGATCGGAAACACAAAAATGAACTTGTCCATTAAGCTCAAAAGAAACTGCTATCCCCGTTTAGTTGACTGTTGGTTCAAATGGAGTGAAGAATTAGTAACTATCTCTTTCTAGTAAAATTGCCATAACTATACAAAAACGAGCAGTGTAGATTAATAATAGTAACACACAGTCAGTGTTTTACAGCTATGCTTTACTTAAAATGGATTATTCTAGTGGAAATATTTAATGCTTGAAATTTCTATCCTGTACGTTGGTGATACCTGATTTGGTTATTGCTTTTATTTCCTATAATGTTATGTGACTTATTTTTTATTTATAGCTAATATATTGAACATTCTGAAGTGTATTTTTTTTAAGTGTTGCTTGATGTGATTAAACAATATATTTTTTGTGTTTCTCAGTCAAATAGTTTACAACACAGAAGCACATATCAGGGTTGTGGAACTGCTGCTTTTGAAGGGGAAATGGGGCGAGCACATGCCCAACTTTGATTCAGCGCCAGGTATGTTATTTATTGTTTCTCAATATAGTACCTAAAATAGCCTTCTTTTCTACTATTTAACTCACTGAAATTCTTATTAAAATAACAAGTATATTTGTAACAGTAACTGTCACTTAGAACCGCTTCCCACACATCTTTGGAAAAACACCAAACACAGCCATGTAGTTGTAATTTAAACTTTGAAGCCGAAATTGGCATTAGTTTTCTTTTGCATATTCAATTCATATTCTTTTTTATTTTCTTAATTTATTTGCATTTCGAAAAATAATTACGTAAAATTACCGGAGTCAAGGGGACATTAGGCATATTTGGAAAATGTTGCTAATTGCCTTATAAATGACACAAGCTTCTTATTCTTAAATAAGTATCAACATGAAATTTTTTAAACCTGATTTTAAAATATTAGATATAGAAAGGTGAAAATCCACTAGCATCACGAAGCCCTTTATGTGATTTAAATTAGAATATCTCAATCAAAGTCATTTATCTAATATTATTGCATTTTATCTTTCAACACTAATTCCACCTAACCACAATTCAAAATTACAAGGCCTATGTGGCTTTGTGAGGCTCTATGAGGATGATAAAAATAGACAGCCAAAAGCATTATTACCTAACCCAAATCACCATTTTTATTTAATATTTGATATAAAACCATTGCCATATATCTATTTGTCCCTTTTCTAGCCCTACCACCACGTCGCATATCCAAAGTCAGCCAGCCTTTTCCCGATTCCATGTTGCACAGTGGCTCAATGAGTGTTTCTCCTAATAATGGTGGGGGTATTCCACCTAGACCAGCTGAAGGACCAAAGAGCCTTGCTGAAGCCGAATGGTACTGGGGAGATATTACTAGGTATGTTAATGGATTTTGGAAGTGCTTTTGGGTTAAACTAATAAGGTTATACAGTTGAACCCCGCTATAGTGAACCTGGGATATAGTGAACCCTCGCTTGTAGTGAACCTTTTTAGTGGTCCCTTTCGAACTCCTATTTAACTAATGTTTTTTTTTATATGGATATAGTGAAGTACTTAGAAATGAAGAGTTTGCTTATAGTGAACTTAAATTTCCTATACTTAATATTTTTTTTGCTTCTCCATATATTAAGTAATACTATTAATGGCAAGTGGTAGGGAGATGGCAATCTTTAACAATGTGTCGATTTCAACCTGTCCTTCGGATCTAATTGTTCTCAAACTGGACCTGTGTCAAAGTAAACATACCCCTTTCTTCTACCCCTCTGGGTTCCAGGAACCACCCTTTCTTTCCAACCCATTATTCATATCCCCCACCACATTCATACACAATTCTTCTGGATTCTGGGAAGGCGTGTCTGGCCAAACTGCAGTACTCATTTGTGTTGCAACCTACCCCCTCCCCCCCCCCTCCGGAGTTGAATGAAGCCATTATTCACCTCCCCAGCTACCTATTCTTTATTTTCAACCACCCCTTGAAAACTGGGCATAAGTGGAACTGTCCAATTGTCCGTTTAACCTGTACTTCTTTGTTACTCTTTTATTTCCTTCTGAAAGATTTTAGACGCATTTTCAATAGAAGGAGGCCGTCTGAAAAATGGCGCCTTCTGTAAAGAGAAAGGCCTAAAAATGCCAATTTCTTTTCTACAATGCAGACGTGTTTCGTGAAAATTTAAATATTAGTTACTATTTAACGGAATGTATTTGCATTCTTTTTTAATAATTATTTTGGGAAAATTTCAAAAATTATTAATAATTTTTTTTATTTATTAAATAATTAATTCAAGAAATGCAAAACCATCATTATTCTTGTAAAAGCTTTATATCATATAAAACTTAATTCCAGAAAAATTGGCTATAGTGAACCAATCGTTGGCCCCGTAGAGGGTTCACTATATCGGGGTTCCACTGTTTTTAAAATTAATTAGCTTTTTTAAAATTGTGTGTAGATGCCGTCTTAATTATGAGTAATGTGATACAAGTTTTAGTATGGTTTAATGTGTAGTAATTGCTATGAAATGGGTTTAATAATGTTTAGCAAACATGACACAATAGTAAATGGATATGCATATAATATGATTTTATTAAATTTAATTTCAGGATGAATTTTGGTATTGTAATTGATACTTGTTTTATGATTATGTAATAGTGTTCAATTTTATGATAGAAATTGTAATAAAATCACTTGTCTATTTGTTGTTTTGCAAAGTTAACTTTTTAAAATAAATTGGTTATCCAACATAATTTCTGTAATAGAAAGGAGCGCTTAAAATTAAGTTCAATCATTTATGCTAACAAGATCTTTTTTACTGTTTATAACAAGTATTTCCTTTTATTGTGCAGTTCTTTACAAAACAATAATACTGTAGCATAAGATTATCCTTTGAATTTAATACTTTTTAATTGGTAACAATTTCTAACTATTCATTTCATACTTTTAATCAAACTATTTTTCACATCTCCAGGGAAGAAGTCAATGAAAAACTAAAAGACACCCCAGATGGCACATTTCTGGTTAGAGACGCATCTAACAAAGGCTCAGGAGAATACACACTCACATTGAGGTTTGCTTCTTAATTTTTAATTGTAAACCTCAAACTGTTTTAAATATATTTATATCAAAATCTGTTAATGTACATTAAGCAAACTTTTTATGGTCAGATAATAAACTTATCCCTTACATTTTACTTTTTTTTATGATATTGAAAGCCTGTTGTTTTTCACAATTAGAAAGAAACTTATTGAATCCTGATTGTAAATGAAATTACTTTTCAATGTTTTCTAAACCTTGTAATATGTTTTTATAGAAAGTAAAAAAATATATATTTCTTTACACTAGTATTTTTAACCTAATTACCTGTTGTTCATACTTTATCCTATGCATATTTTACTTTACTAATGCTCCTAAATTTAACTTAATCTTTTTGTTTTTACAGGAAAGGCGGAAGCAACAAGTTAATAAAAATCTGCCAACGAAATGGCAAATATGGTTTCACCGAGCCCCTAATGTTCAACTCAGTTGTGGAATTGATCAATTACTACCACAATGTGTCTCTTGCTCAGTACAATCGCACATTAGATGTCAAATTGCTCAACCCTGTTTCTAGGACACATCCTGTAAGTAATTTTGGTTGTAGTTTTCTTAAATTAAATTTCAGTTGTACTTATTATCTATTAAGTTACTTATAAAAAAAATATGCTTTGTGTCAGCATAAATGAGAAATTTTATTTGTCATGTTTTATGATTTATTTTATTTCAAGCAAGTATTTGTTTGCTACTTTTTATGTTAAAATATGGAAACTACATTTTATGCTATTGAATTTTAATTTGAGAGTATCATTCAACTTAAAATGTGTTTATAAAAGTATTTGAAACAACTTCTTTACCATTCAGGGAGTCTTCCTTTATAAAGTATAATGTGAATTTTATACACAAGAGTTGTTAAATACAATTAAAAATCAGCTATGCCTAATTGAAATTAAAAGTTAAAAAAATATTCCTGATTAAATTCATTTAGATTCAACTAATTTTTAATTCAGGATATTTGTACTTGTATTTCTTAATTTCTGCTGTTATTAAATTTTTTTTTTATACTTATTGAATTATTTTTATTTTAAGACTGGTCTAGACGAGGATGAATCAAGTGATCTTGAAAAAGTCGGAGAAAAGCTCATGGCAATTAACCAAGAGTACCTGCAGAAGACTAAACTCTATGATCAATTTTATGAAGATTATAGTAAAACTTTTCAAGATGTTCAACTGAAGAAACAAGCCCAAGATGCATTTGTCGCAACTTTAGCTGTATTCGAAGAACAAATGCATTTGCTGGAAGACAATCTAAAGGGTGCTGCTCCTTGTGAAATTCAGCCGTAAGTTTTCAGTGCAACGATTAGTTTTGTTCTTATAAATTTTAGATTATTATATATTTTTTTTGCTGAGAGTGCTTTCTTGTGGAAGAACTTCTATTGACTTATTCAAATCAGTATGAGTTTTGTTTAAATTTTTTTTAAAATTTATTTGATAAAAAAAACAACTATAACAACTTAGCATTCTAAATAGTTGGACACATTTTAAAAGTTTCTTAACCCAGTCTTTTTATTTTCTTAAAATTTTCTTGAAAAATTAATCTGGAAATTCATAAGAGATAATAAATTTCAAAAATTCTACATTTGGGTCTGGAAAGTATTGTAAAATATCATTCCCTGTTAATTTTTTTGCATTACCCGGATTTTCTGTACATTTTAAATTAGAATAGCATAATCTTATTATGCTAATTTAGTTTTTAATTTTTACCAGAAATTAACCAATTTCATTAATGGTT
Source organism: Oedothorax gibbosus (assembly GCA_019343175.1). Taxonomy (NCBI): domain Eukaryota; kingdom Metazoa; phylum Arthropoda; class Arachnida; order Araneae; family Linyphiidae; genus Oedothorax; species Oedothorax gibbosus. The sequence goes on from CM033278.1 coordinate 23,776,371, forward strand.
CCATTTTTTTTTGGAATCATCAATCAAACTCAGTTGAACGATTGGTGGGAGACATTGTGTTATCAAAAATTGTGTGAGTAGGATTATAGATAGGAAGGAATTTTTGTCTTGTAGCAGTGAATCAAGTTATATGACAAAAAAAATTCTAAGTATTTTCAGCAAACTGTCTGGGGAATCAGTATGCAATTTCTTGAAGAAAATTTGTAAAAGACTTTCATTATTTTCCAGACTTATGGAGAACTATGAGCTTTTGAAGTCCCGTCAGCAGATATTGGAGGAGAGCAAGAAACAGCTGGACATTGAATTGAAGCACCAGGCAGCGTTCCACCGGTCCCTGGACAGAGAAATGAACACCCTCAAGCCAGAGATTATGAGGCTCTACAAACAGCGAGAGAGCTTCCAAGCGTTAGTATTAATTTTGTACTTTTACACAACTATATTGCAGCCAATGTCGACAGTTTCCTATGATTGAGGACATTCACCTTAACAACTAAATCAATACATAAGGTTTTCAGTAGTTTGCACCACTCTTATGAAAAATATTAAGAACCACATAGATCCTTATAAATGTAGAATATTTAAAACTGATTAACTGATTTGCAGACTAGAACTGAAACATTCATAAAATAGAAAAATTAACAGATGGTGTAGATTGTTCTAAAGGAGCAAAATGTTGAGCGACTGCAGTATCAATTATTCATTGGTTTTCAAATTATTTAATAAAATAATTTTATTCTATTCTAAATTTTCTTAATTTTATTCATTGAAAATTTTCTTAATTTTATTCTATTAAAAATGATAGTATAAATTTATTCCAAATATAGTAAAACTTAATAAGCCACAATTGTGCTTGCTTACTTATTGATGTAAGTTTTAGTTTGTCATGGATTATACTCTAAATTAAGTTTTTAGAATATTTTTTGACCCCTTGATAATTCTATTCTAGAATGCTGTATGCTAAAGGAGTAAAAAAAGATAGGATTTTTAAACTACTGCAAGACTCTTGTTCAGAAGCTAAAGATTTAATGAGGTAAGTTTTATTATTTTTTATTATTCAATTTGTTCCTCTGACATAAAATAAATTTGCATATACTGATGGCAAAACCCAGGAATTGGAGTAACGCATTACTTGCAACAGTTACTTCTTTTCAGGTTACGCTGTTAGATTTTTCAGAAAGTAACTGTAATTGAGTTGCTTTTAGTGTTAACGAATAATTGCGTTACTTTTCTGTTACTTCTCACGCCAATGTCCACAATATTTTCGACATCCGAAATTTCTTCTCAAAGAAACTTTTTTTAAACAATATTTTTTTTATTCGCCAAATGATACAAAAAGTCGCCAAATTTGAAATATATTTCCTGTTTAAAAGTTATTGATTATAACTTTGAACAATAATAGGAGTATATAATAAGTATTTTACATGATTTACTGCACTTAATATTTCGACCTTGTTTGTAACGTTACTCGTTTATAACGGCCCAGAAACATTGTGGTTTCTTGAATGACGCTATAACTGGGCTATACTGTATAGTATTCCAACTATTGCTTTTTGTCTTTCCAGAGAGAGTGCCTTCCTCCAAGACGAAGAAACTCTGCCTCATCACAACGAGGCCCTATGGCTGTTACCTGATATTTCCAGGGACGAGGCAGTACGGATACTGACTGGTAAACCAGAGGGTACCTTCCTTGTGAGGTACTCCAAGAAGCAGGGGCAGGATGTCCTATCTATTGTGTGAGTAGTTTTGACATTTATACTGAGTATTTTTATGCTATTACTGTTATAAATCGGTATTTAGTTGAAAGGTTTTTGCTTGCAGTCAAACTTGGCTATGGGGCCATTCAGTAATGTACAGTAATGTAGTTTAGAAGACACAAACATTGCACATTTTTCAAAGTTTTACAAATCAAATAACTATGACTTGTATCTTTGATAAAATAGCAAAATAATTTTCAATTGTGCAATAATGACCATGATTTTAACGTAAGTTATCTTGTACATAACATGAGATTGGAATATAATGACATTGTTAAGTTTAAAAAAACACATTCCATGGCAACCAAAATGGTTTCAGGAGAAATTTTTTGTTTTATCTATTTGTTTCCAGTTCAATTGCCACTGAAGAAAAGTCTCAACATATTTACATGCCTAGTCTTACATGTTGATAAAAAATTATACATGCTCGGCTAAACTGTTATGTTTGTTTTAACTAACGAATACTATAATTTTATTACTTTTTTTTCTCCTAAAATTAAATTCCCTTAATAATTATTTGGTTAAGCTAATATTTTTGTTCCATGTTATTTAAAATATAAAATCTAGGGAAATTTCTGTTTCCTGTTCCTTTTAAGTACTTAAAAAAAAGTATACTTAAACTGTTCTCTGGTTTTTAAATAAACACTCATTTTTTCCCTCTACAAATAAGTTTGACAAAGCTTCCGACTATTTTAACTGATTATCAACTCCATATTTCCTTGCAGCGCGGACGGAAAAGTCGGCCACTGCCTCATCTACAAAACCGAGCGTGGTTTCGGATTTGCAGAACCTTACAATGTCCACCCGAGCCTGAAAAGCCTGGTGCTGCACTACGCACAGACCTCTCTAGAGGAGCACAATGACATTCTCAAGACAACCCTGGCTTACCCAGTCTACAGCCTAGACCACTATGTCGCACCCAACCCAAACTGATGAACAAAAAACCCTCATTTGAACTGTTGCATGAAGAATCCAGTGTATGAGTGACTGAATTTGTATGGTTTCTTTTTAATTCAAGGGGCTATCCCAAAGAATGAGCTCTTAATTTGGTGAAGAAACCTCATTTGAAAGAGATATTTATGGTGGAATTGTCGCCTGAGGAATAGAATCGTGAGTGACTAAATTAATTTGGTTTAGTTTAATTTGGATGGTTAGCATTGCCGTGTCGAATCGACAAATAAAGAAACCTCATTTGAAAGAAGCAGGTGGAATGATGAGTGACTAAATTTATTTGGTTTCTTATATTTAGATGGTTATCATGACCATTTCAGTATGATGAGTGACTCCATTTTTCTGGTTTCATTTAATTAAATGCCTTGCCTTGACTGTTTTTTTAGCCTCAATGCAAACTGATAAAGAAACTTATTTCTTTGAGTACAGAGTGACTTTTTTTAATAACTTCTGCCATGGCTATGTTGCTCTCATATCAAACTGATAAAGACACTTCATTTGAAAGTAGCTTGTTTAGGATTCAATTTATCCATGGATTCATAATAAGAAAAAAATGTTTAGATAATTTTAATAGCATGGTTAAATTTGACTTTTAGGTTATCCTTCACGCAAACTAATGATTTTTTTTTTTTTGCTTTTGAGAGAAAAGTGTTAATGCTCAAATTGTATGGTGAAGAATAGCGTATGATTGGTAACATTTGTAAGTTTGAAATTTTTTTAAAAATTTAATTCATTATTTAGTTAATCCTCTGATGGATAAGCTAGTTGGCTGAAGTGTATCTTGTGTTAACTGCATGAGGTTAAAATTCAAATTTGCAACTAATAATTTTTGTTTTTTAAAATTATATTTCTTGTAGCGGACGATTATAAATGACTTCTCCAAACTTTCAAGTTTTTTTTTAATTTAGTAAAAGAAAAAAATTATAATTTTTTAATAATTATATGCAAGGCTAGAAAAATTGAAAGGTAATATGTCTGTATCCCTCAGAGGGTTAAGAGGGTATTGGTAAGGGGAATATATTTTAATTACTATTATGAATGGGCCATAGTAAGTTGTACTACAAGTTTAGTTTATTTTATGTGTTAGTTGATTTAAAAAATGGGCATTAGTTACTTAGTTAAATGGGCAATTTTATAAGGCTGTGTCCTGACTACGCCACAAATGCAACAAAACTTGGCGACTTGGCAGAGTCAGCCCTCAAGCCATTGCATCGCTTGGCGCCCTTGGCAGTTGCCAAGTTTTGTTGCCTTTGTGGCATTTGATGTCGTAGTGAGGACACAGCCTAAAGGCAATTCCACATGTATGCACAGTTTTTTTTTTTTCATTCCAAACAGGGTAGATACTGTATGGTGTAGTTTTCTACTAATATACAGATGTTTTGCTATGGATTTTTTTTTGTGTGGTAATTTAACATTTCTTCATTAACACAACCTTGAAAGAAGTGACAAAATGTTTTGTACAAACCAATTTCACACAAAAAATTGCTGTATCATTTAGATTGACATTAAGTATTAGAATAAGCTTGCATTAGTTTCAAGCTTTGTGGCACAGGGAAATGCTTTTATTTGGTGGTAAGTGGCTTGAGTGAACAAAGTTTTACTGCAATAGTTATAATAAAAAAAAATTGACATACTATTTTCTATACTGAAATCATACTCAGTGTCTTAGGCTTACCGTATTATGTATTGTCAAAACTAAATCTGACGTTGAAGGTTCTTGCAATCATTTTAACATATTTTATCATTCATAGAACATTAATTAAAAAAAGAAATTGTGGTTGATTATGTGTTTAAAAAGCTTATTATATAAAAAAAAAACTCGCTACATTTGAACTGCAAAATTGTAAAGGAAACAAAAAGTTATGAAAAATATGAATGTCATAAAAGTAAACCTTTCTGACAGTTTTTAATTATTTTTTTATGAACAGAACTTATCGAATGTGTCTTTTCTATTTGTCCCTATAAGAACTAGTACTCTTTTTATAATTTTGAACTTGCCACAATCAAACCAGTTCTACTCGCTTCTTATTGTGTAAAACTTACTATTTTAAACCAGTTTCAACTAGTTCTTATCTGTAAACTGATGGCAACCCTGGAGGTTATGAAAACAGTGTATTGATAAAATTTTAGATTATGAATGTTTTATGTAATGATTGTGCTATTCAATTATTTGTTATATTTTTATAATTTATTGAAAATTTATTCTATTTGGTAAAAAACATGTTTCGTGTAGTATTCAATAATTATTATTGTTTCTGATATTTTTTTTATTTTTTAGCTTGATTTGATGTTATTTTTAACATGAGTGCTTGAAAGAATTATAAAGTGAAAACTATGTAGTATAAACTATTTTTGTGACTGGTTTTCATATAGAAAGTTTGCTAGTCAAGTATTATAAAACCTTTTTTTTTTTAAATAATATATAAATTGTGTGAAAAATCTGTCAAAAATTTATCATTCTATGTACAAGTTCAACGTGAAATTTAAATGACTATGATGAATAATTCGTTCTATCATGTCATGTGATAAACTTTCTGTGATGTAATGTACATTTGGCAAGAATCGGAGTTTCATGTGAACGACAAATTCAATGTTATTTTATCATTGTAGACTAGTGTTTTGTTAATTGAATGTTAATCAAACTGTCCCTTGTGTCTTTTTTCACAAACATGTGTAAATATTTTGAATAAACTAATAATGTGCTAGTAAAATTTCTCGATAAAAAGTAGCCATTGTGATTCTTTTACTCTATCTAATCTACCTATCTAAGGTACCTTATATGGTCCTGAACTATCTTTATCCCTTAAGTATTTGGAAATTTAATTTTAAGTGCTTTCTTATACGTTATAAACTACTATTTAATAACCATATCAAAAATAAGAATTAAAAAAATATTTTGAGAGAACTTGGGAAGTTTTTAAAATAATAAAAATTCTGAAAAAACTATAATGGGCATCAGGTCTTGAGTGACAACAGGAATATTAAAAATGAAAATAAATTCTTTCTTGAGCCACACAATTGGAGAATCAATTTCACATTAAAACAGAGCACCTATCGAAGAAATGCAGGAATGACAACTGGAAGAAATACATAATTTGAAACAAACCAATTTAGAATTTTTATATATAATAAAATATACTATTATTTAAGAGTTTGAACACAAAACTTGAGGCCGTTTTTAATTATATTACATTAATTTTTAAAATACTATAGGAGTATTTAACTTGATAGTTTGATTTTTGAATAAAGAAAGCATGAAGTAGCTATAGATAAATGCTTATTTTATGTAACCCATTCTATAAAAAATTGATATTGATTTTTGATAAAATTATATATAAAGAAGGTTTTTTTTTGAAGTTCCAAAGGTTTGCATATGGGTACCCTGATTTTATTTAATGGAAGGATTAGAAGTAAATTTAATAACACAATAGGCATGATTCAGGTCTTGAGTGGCAACAGAAACAATTGATAAATGAAAGTAAATTCTTTATCGAGCTTCGTCACTTGACCAATGATTTTAATTTACAAGGCGTAATTGGCTGTGTTAAACTCCTTAAAGGATGCTAAAAATAGACAGCCGAAAACGATTAAATTACCCTCTAATCTAAATCCTGTTAAAGTTTTGTTTTTGTTTAGCCTTTTACCCCTCAAGGTACTGAACGCTGAAGTAAGTAAATTGCATATAAATTCTCCAGTTTTCAATTGTTTTTAGTGTGCACTCTCGCCAAAATTAAAAAATTTAGTTTGCAGTCAGTATGAATGTAATATTGTGTATAAACAGCACAATTATGAGACATTTCTTTTTATATAGCTGATCAACAGATGGCACCACGATGTATATATTTTATATTTATTTGAAGAATTTAAAAAAATCAGTTCTTATTATATTTTATTAAACCTAAAATTTTGAATTTTTGTTTGTCAATTTGTAGCAACTCTACCATAAGTACCCATAAGTCACAAAATTTAAAATCAGCCCACTTTCTTAAAAAAAAAAAATAAGGATTGTTGGCTATCAAAATATTTTATAGAATATAAATAAATTTTATAGTAAATAGATTAGAAACCTTATTTAGTTTTGTAATTTCAATTGATTCAACCATAGGTCTAACTACCAAAATAAAATAAGATTTACCACTTCAACATTTTTTAGTAGTACACGCTATACATTTGAAATATAATAAACACTATTGTACTGTCGGGGGCGTAGCTCAGATGGTAGAGCGCTCGCTTAGCATGCGAGAGGTACCGGGATCGATACCCGGCGCCTCCAATTTTTTAAAAAATCGATTTTGTTTTTGAAGTAGAGTAATAAATTATATTACGACGTCGTTGTACGTGTATGAAACACTGGGAATTAAATTATTTCTGCACAATTTTTTATAATCAAAAAAATTCATAAACTACATCCACAGCTTTGTGCATGATACATGGAGATTCATGAAGAAAACTACGTTTATTTATTCATTGAAAGACTCCATTGATAATTTTAATGACTTGGGCATTTACAACATTTCTTGCCAATATGGCCTTTCATTAATCATAGGACTAACGAAGAGAGCACTAAAAGCACACTGGAACTTGAAGCTTATGTTAAGAAACGGGAATATCAAAAATATTATCACAACACATTCCTGTGAGAATTTGTTACTTTCAATTTCCTTATATTCCTTATATGAAAGTAAGGCAATGAAAGTATTGCGATGGGTCGAAAATCTGAAATAGAGATATTGTGTTATCTTCACGTTTTAGAGGGATTTTGGTTTTTTGAACATTTTGGTTCTTCTCTCGACAGTCTGTCTGTCCAGAATCCATTCTACAACTCAAACTGAAAGAGGTACGTGGACTTCAAATTTGGTACCTATACCCTGCCTATACCTACAGGAGTACCTGTCAGACGTCATAATAAAGTTTCCGGAGAAATCGTGCATGCGCCAAGGATGTAGCTGCCATTGAACTTTTTAGGTTATTAAATTACAAAAATCTTCATGTTAAAGTCAAATATCGAAATGCGGAAAGTTTTGTGAAAAATGAAAACTGCTGTAGAGCAGAAAAGTTTATGTAGAAACATATGTTTTTAGAGAACATTATTTACATTTAAACTTTTATCCTTAAAGGTAAAATATTTCCCACCTATTCTTATGACACTAAAAGGGGCAACTTTTATGCACTAGCCATTTTCATTTACCTAAAAAAATGCATTTATTTTAGATTCGCCCTATACTCGGTATTCAAATTCAACCAAAGTTGCATAACAGACATAGCCTTTGCGACCCGGGGTCCCCATTCGAGGACATTTTTTAAAACGTCCCCACAAACAATTAACATGTTAATTAGTTTCGAAATTGACCTGGTCCGATAGAAGAAGATCCGAAAATCAGTTTTCAGCCTTTGATTAGAGGTATCAGTCATTATTTTTCTATAAAAAAATGATGTTGAACAAGGGTCAATACGATATTAGAGTTCTTAAAAAATAACTTTAAACTAGTTCTTTCTTGAAACTATTCAAAAGTTCTTTTAGTATTCAATTTTAAAGGCATTTTGCATTAAAAACAATGTTAAAATGAACTGTTAACTACAAATAAGTGATACGGCTTTTTTTTTGCATTTATAGCACAAAAAAAAATTGTATTTTTAGAGCTTAAGGCGTGCCTTTAGTAACTATTAAACATAATTTTTTTTTATAAATTACTTTGTAAAACATATTTTTTAGTATATATATTTGTATGAAAAGCATATCTGGATGAAGAATATACGTGTAGGATTTTGCTGAGATCTTAAAAGGATAATGCAGCTACTCAGACATGCTTCCTACTCGAATGCCCCATATCAAATCCAATAAAACCCCGCAAAACAACTACCGTATCCCCGCTGACCTCCAAAGCCCCACAGACACCGTAATACAGACATATCTCCGCAACGATCATAACCATCCGCCTACTTTTGAAGAAATTACTCCACATAATTCGAAAGAAAAAAGAACATATTCTCATCATATTATTCCTGATAGCCATCAAATCATAACACTCCTCCACTGTTGGCCTGTTAAACCTCGAAAAATACACTCTTATACTGTGACCTTCTTAGAGGTTGAAGGTCATGGCATGGGGTGATGGACCCTGCCTGGATTGGAATACATATCTGGTCGTTATGGTCATGAAGTATTCTTTTTTTGAGTGAAGACCGACGCTTCCTCATGACCGACTGCGTATAATAAGGTTCTTTTAAGCGAAATCTTTAGACGTTCTTGTGTAAGAGATTTGGGCTTCTTTCATAATGGTGTGACTGTAATAAAAGTTTACGGGATTTTAAAGTTTGCATTATCTTGTGTCTATCCTGGCCAGATTTCTTTCAGTGAACTTTTCGACTGTGAAATCATCATTAAATTTTCTCAAATCATGTTCCATTTGCTTAGATTAGGTGCATAAATTGCTGAAAATTCCGAGTCTAACGTTCCGAAGAATTCAAAAGTAAGAATTTTAATCTAACAGATTTGTTACTTTTACAAACTTCAACTGTAGTTCAAAATCCACAGCGCCCCGTCCCAACTTCTAAGTATTTTGCATTATTCTTATTTGTGCAGCGTCTTTTATAATGTCTAGTATTTATATTTCCTGAAGTGTAACTGTTTGTATGACTATTGTAAAGGCAGTGGTGGCCCACAAGTAATCTATCAGCAAGTTCTCAAAAAGTGAGAGTGTTGGCTCATGGTTATGTTGGTTAGATTAACATCGCACTACAGATTTGAGAACTAATGCGAACAGGCCTCGTAATTTCATACAGTCGTCAAATGACGTTGTAAAGCCAGATGAGGTGTCAATTTGTTCAATTTTTTGCGTAGATTACGAATATGCCAAGGAAGTCGATTTTTGTACGCATGAATTAGTTATTGGATAAAAAAAATGAGAAAATATATTTTTCACATTTTTAAAAAATAATGTTCATTAAATTGATTTATTTTCAGTTTAATTTTATAGCTGTTAGAATATTTAGTACATCAAAATGTATTACTGTATTTGAAATTAAAATTATTTATTTTAATGATTTTCTAGTATAAATATAATGGGTTTTTATTCGTACTAATTGTAAGCTCCTTAATTTTAAGTTTTAAAAATTACTACACACGAAATATATTAAAATGAATCTAATATGAATCTTCTTATAGTGTAATAAAGCAATGTAATCTCTTAGTCAAAAAGCTGTATTACGCATCATTCAACCTAACCTAACAAAATTTATATATAGCAGATAAAATTTAACAAACAATTATTTAATCCAAAAATAAATTTTTAAAAAATATCCTTTTTAAATTACTTAAGCCAATAAAATCTCATGCAAAAAAATCAAGCCATATTCAAAATCTACGCAAAAAACTGAACCAGATGACAACTCACCTGGTTTTACGTCGTCTCTTGGCGGTTGTACGAAAATAAAATGCCTATTGGCGTTAGCCTTTGTCTTGAGTAGCTGTAGTACGTCGTCCATCTAACCAACCAAACCTAACCATGATCCAGCACTCTCATTTTCTGATACAGTGCTGATAAACTAAATTAGCAACAGTGACATCATTTTGTGAGCCGCAGCGCCGCACAGGTGTGTACGTACTCAAATGTAATTCTTTTTCAGCTCAGGCGTCAACCTCGGCACTTGTTTCTGAGGCGTATATTTGTGTTAATAAACAAGAGGCTATATATAGGTAGCAGGTATTGTATCCCTCTCTTCGTTTATTTCAAATTAATTATTATTCAGAAATACACCGGAAACGATTAAATTACCTAAATTATAAATTTCTCTGTTTGAGACATAAATCCACACAAACAAAGCTTGAATCAAGATTTAAACCATATCGGCATTATGATTTTTTTCGGGGGTTGATGTTTCGGGATTTTGACCGTATCAGACTTGATTTGTTAGTGTTTCATCTGAGATTTTAACCACATCGGCATTATGATTTGTCAGAGTTTCATCTTTGATGGGCATTATAAACGTATCGAAATTATGCAAATACAAATATTGTCGACCAACAACAGGTCAGAAGTCCTGAAAGATCGGTCCAAAAGTTTACTAATTAGTTACCAGGTCTCCAATAAATAACGAGGTTCTTCTTGAATTCTTCTACTCTCTTCGAATATGCAACATACTCTGGTAAATCATTTCCACTCAATGATAGTTCTATTGTAAAAATGTTTTCTTTCCCCCCTTTTGAAGCAGGATTTTTATAAAATTTCTAACATGTCCTCTGGTTCGACTGTTTGAGTAGAAACCTACACCCTCCATATCTCCCTGCTTGAACAATTTAATTATGATCTGTCAGTGTTTCATTTTTCGGGATTTTAATCACTTCTACAATATGGCTTGTCGGCAGTGTTGCTTGATGAATTTAATTATAATTTGTCAGTGTTTCATCTTTCTGGATTTCTCCCATTTCCACATTACTGCTTGTCGGCATTATAACATAACATCATTGGACCAGTAAAATGCCCTATTCATTCCATTTTTTAAAAGCTTTCACCGCCCCACTTCCTCCAGGGTGCCATTTCCTCGCATTCTGACCTCTCTCGGGTGACCGCGACTCTCCTCAATGCAATGGTGTGGATTTCCCTTCCTCCATTTCTTTGTTTTTTTATGGATCTATCTCCTCGGGGCATCTCTTAACGGCCCATATGGACTTCTTGCCGAGCGATTAGCATACGAAAAAAAAGTTGAAAACGTTTTATGGATCAATTCTGGGTGGCTGCTGTTGCTGCTGATGGAACTGCACCTAGAAATTTCGTCTTGCTACTGAATTTCTGAATCTGTACTAACTGGGAATGTTGTGAAAACTAATGAATGTTTTATACAAGTATTGTTTTCTATACTTTTGTGAAAATGTTTTAAATTGATTTATAAATATCCATAACCGATACTCAGGTAACGCAGAATAGTAAAAAAAGACATCTTTTTCGGATCAGTTGTAGTAACCTAAAAAAACCCATTTTAAATAACGTTTATGATGTCGAAATTACAACGTATTAAGATAATGAGTTGAAATTAACAGTATAACAATGAGTTATAATATTGTACACTTAATTAAAAGAATGTCTTTTTTTACTCATCAAAGAGAGGTCATTTGGGCAAATAATTAAAAATGTCGAATTTGCTACGGTTGAATTAGAATGATTTAAAAAAAAAAAGATCAAAATAAAAGATGACATTTCGAAGTTTACAGCCATTAATCGACATTGTAGAGATGTCTTGTGCTAAGTGTTGATAAACACAATTCGTAAATGCTATTGGTATTTTTCAATTTGCTTCAAGTAATTCTTATTCACATTGTACCGAACCGAAGGAAAATAAAAACCCGGTCCAATCCTTGTTTCTCGGCTGCTATTAAATATACATTTTTGAGAAAGATGTCATTTTTCCAAGATAAAAGTTTAGAATTGATTTTTGGTATCAAAATTTGAATAAAGGGTCTTCGAAATTTTAAAATGAGTAACTCTTTAAAATTTCCAATGTAGTTTTTTTGTGACATAAAAAGTTTAAGCACCGTCAAAATGCCGATTTTGTCGGAAAATAATGACGAGAAGCTAATAATTTTACTGTAAGTTTGTAAAGACTAGAATCATAAAGACGCTGTCTTGACTTGTTCTCTTGACTTAGAACAAACCATCAAAAGGTCATTTATATCTGCTTAAATTACTAGTTCATATAAACTTTCATGGGGGTCAAAGACTTACGCTTTTGTGGCTGCTGACTTATGTGAATAACCCCTTCACTAGCGTCGTTCGTTCATGACATTTTTATCAATCTTGCACGTTTTCTCTTGTATATTTTAATCAGTTTTGAGGCAAGATTTAAGAACTCCTAAAATTTGGGGGCCCTAGGTAATGGGTCTTATGGTAGATTAGACCCTGCGTCCTATGGGCTAATTTCCATAAAGTACTTGGTGGTTAGTCTAAACCAGAGATCCATGACTTAAGCCAAAGGTCCATAACCCTCTCTTCCATTAGTTTCGACATTTATAAGTCAGACATTTTCTCGAGTAGGGGAAAGTACCCCAAAACGGGATAGCTTATCTATTCTTCGCTTTATTTATTATTGTGTACAAGGTATACATTCCAAAGCTAGATGTCATTAAAAGTAACATTTTCAACTACTTAAAATACCTTTGTCACATTTGTTCAATAATATTAATACATGAAAAATACTGGTTTCACAAAGTCTTACACTATCCCGTTTTACCCTACCAAGGGTGGGTAAAAAGGGATTTTTATGTTATTAGGTTTTTGCTGATTTTACTTTTAATTTAGTTTTAAAGCAAAAATAGGCTACGTTTTTATAGGAAGAAACTTTTTAATTGTAAATTGTAAAAATTACATAACACAGAAATAGCATAAAAATGTGTTGTCTCCTTCTTCTGCTCTAGAAGAGGCTTCGTGGGACCATCCCCGGCAGCTCGAGCAATGTATCCAGCCTTCTCGAGATTTCAATTCAAGATACAGGGCGTTGCAGAAAATACATGCTTCAGCTTTTCCAAATTCATCTTCAATACAAATACAGAAATTGTCGACCAACAACAGGCCAGAGGCCCAGCAAGGTTGGTCCAAAATCTGAAGGTTCTGAAGACGACGAGGTCCAACCTGGCTAACTGATGGTTTTTTGTTTTAGGTTTTCTTATGTTAGGTCCATTTTTTTCGATTTCTGCAACTGATGATTGTGGTTTTTTTCAGGTTCAGAGAAATATTATTTAATTATATCTTCCCGATTTGCATCTACACTTGGTTTTCTTTTACGTATCGTTTGTTTTTTCTTTGGAACATTCAAGAGACTTGTTTTGGCAGCCCTTTTTTCAGCTTTTTAGTTGTTTCTCATTATTTTTTTCACACTCTTCTTCCAACTCTGATTGTGATTAGCTTTTGTAATGTTTTTATAATGTTATAGTACGCACAACGTGTGGTTTTCTGGCATATCCTTGTTAAGTCGCCCCCTAAAAAATATTTTCAAAAAACTCAACTTTTTTTTTATTTAAAACTTAAATTTTTGGTCAAAACATTTTTCTGGACAACAGTTTTAACCTATAACTAAATTTTGTACCTACATAACTCAGGTCAATTATTTGTACCCCAAAAGTAAAGTAAATTATTTTATTTCAAAAATATAATTATTTTAAATTAAAATAAATTGTTGTAATTGATTACATATTTTAATTGAAATAAGTCATGAATTAAACAAACTTAAACACATTGCCAAAACATTAATGGAAATGGTCAGGTGAAAAGGGAAACATTAAAATTCTATACCGTTTTGGGCACCACAAAAGTGTCCCGTTCTGCCCGACCGTGATGCTTTTGACAACATAAATGGCTGACCCCCGAACCGTCACTCACTCACTAGCAATATTTAAGTACAGCTGGGGGAAAAAAAACGATCCACCCTTCGTTTTTCGGCTGCTATTGGTCAAGGAATTTTGTGAAAGGTGTCATTTTTCAGGAAATAGCGTAAGGAATTGGGAACTGGTAACCAAAATTGTATAAGGGGTCGTCTACATATTAAATTGAGTACCAACTTTGAAAATTCCAATGGCAACACCCAATTTTTTTAATATAAAAATGTTTATCATCCTTAAAATACCCCAGATCCAAAAGAAAATTTATTAATTTGCTTTATTTGTTGAGATATAAGCATTCAAAGTTGAACGCCCATAATGTTAAAAAAGTTTCACAAACTTTTATTCATACCTCCACAAATAAAATGAATTCAACCATTTTTTTTTACATTATATAATTCTTAATCTTCCAAAAACAAATCACACAAGTTTTTTCATCAATTTTTCATTTTTATTATTTTTTTTATTTAAATTTAAATAAGAAAAAATAAAACATGAATAGCAACCCCAAATTTTTATTACATAAATCGATAAAGTAGATCAAGTAGAACCAAAATCCCGAATTTTTTAATTCAACAATAATTATTTGCCGAGTTATTGTAAAAATTCTGAAAAAAAACGAATTTTATATAGGGACCGTGTAAAAAATTACTTATCAAATTGGATCCTAACTTGCATTATCGTTTGGTGGTTGAAAAGCGTTTTTGGTAAATATTTATTCAAATTATTGATGTCTGTCAAATGTCTAAAAATATTTTCTTGTTTCAAGTGCATACAATGTATTTTGTTTGTATAATTAACATTAAATTATATCGATTACTATGTTTTTGAATGTATGTTATTTCCAATACAATTTCAAAAAGTGTGTTTTATATTAAAAATTAAATACTTTAAAATATTATTGGAATTCGGTGTTTAGTATATTTCTTTGTTACCACATTGATTATTTTAAATGATTAGTGCCCACTGCCTTAGTTAAAAATAATTGCCAAATCATTCTGCGTAATTTTATTTTGCTTTCCTTAAATATCGTGTTAAGATCGTAACTCTCGTTTTGTAATATGTGGTTTATATTACCGATAAAGTGAGCCGGGGTTCCGGACACAATCCTGAAAGCCAAAAAATACCGACAAGCCAGAATCTCGAACGCCGAAATCCCGAAAGGCTATAATCCCGACATAGACGAAATCCCGAATGGGTCGAAATCCCGAAAAAATAGATTTTTGTCCATTTCTCGATTTAAAATATATATATATATATATATATATATATATATATATATATATATATTAATATATATATATATAATATATATATATATATATATATATATATATATATATATATATATATATATATATATATATATATATATATTATAGATTACTTATTTATTTATTATTTAGTTAGTTATTTAGTTATTATTAGTTACTTATTTAGTCATCAGTCCGTTAGTTAGTAAATCAGTCGGTTAGTTTAGTCAGTCGTTAGTTAGTAGGTCGGTTAGTTTACAGTTGTTAGTTAGTTCATCAGTCAGTTAGTCGTTAGTTAGTCAGTCAGTTAGTTAGTAGTTAGTCAGTCAGTTAAGTTAGTCAGTTAGTTAGTTAGTCAGTTGTCAGGTTAGTAGTTAGTCAGTCAGTAAGTTAGTTAGTAAGTAAGTTAGTTAGTCAGTTAGTCGCAGTTAGTCAGTGAGTCAGTCAGTTCACTGACTAACTAATTGACAGTAAGTTAGGCTAAGTTAGTCAGTCTGGAATAACTAACGAAGCGACTAACTAACGGACTGACTAACTAACTGACTAATTGACTAACTAACTGACTGACTAACTAACTTACTGACTGACTAACTAACTGACTGATTAACTAACTTACTGACTGACTAACTAACTAACTAACTGACTGACTAACTAAGTGACTAACTAACTAATTAAATAACTAACTGACTAAATAACTAAATAAATAAATTATCTCTAATATTTAAAAAAATTATCTCTAATATTTAAAAAAATTATCTCTATATTAAAAAATCTCTATATTAAAAAAATCGAGAAATGGACAAAAATCTATTTTCGGGATTTCGACCCATTCGGGATTTTGACTCATTCGGGATTTCGGCTTGTCGGGTTTTGGCTTGTCGGGATTTCGGCTTGTCGGGATTTCGGCTGTCGGGCTATGTCCCAGACCCAGTGCGCCGAATTTTAAACAAACTTTTTTTAGCAATATAAATGAAACAAAAATTTGCATAAAATGTAAAACATAAATGTAATAATCATGTTTGTCTATCTGATTGTAACTAATCGTATTTGAAAATCTGTTCGTTATAAATAATCGTATGTGTGACTTAATTTAAATTTAAAACTTGTTCTCGTCTACCTTTTATTTTATTTCTGAATTTTAAAATCTAAAATAAAAAAAAAAGGTATAAACATAAAAAAAAATCATAATATTAGTAAAGAAGGTTTAATTCTAGCATCTTTTGGCGAGATTATGGTAACCCTTTTCTTAGCTTGTCGTTTCGAAAAGACACCCTAAATATTACCTTTTTCAATTTGGAGATTTCCCCCTAATCGCGTTCAAAATTAATGCTTTAATATCTCGGCAAATAATGTAAAACAAATAATTCTTTTTTATACATAGGGTATTTTGAAGGTGCTGAACATTTTTATGTAAAAAAAATTGGGTGTTGCCATTGGAATTTTCAAAGTTGGTACTCATTTTAATATGTAGACGACCCCTTATACAATTTTGGTTGCCAGTTCTCAATTCCTTAAGCTATTTCCTGAAAAATGACACCTTTCACAAAATTCCTTGACCAATAGCAGCCGAAAAACGAAGGGTGGATCGGTTTTTTTCCCCCAGCTGTACATGAAATTGTTGCTAAAAGAGCTATGATTATGAAAAAAAACACAGTACTTAACGGGAATTGTTCTAAAAGACAGAGAAGCACAAGGATAGTTGTTCTGCAGGCGAAAAAAAGTACAAAGTAAGTAAAAATATCACTTGAAAACTTTGAAAAAATATTTCTTTGCGAAACACGTAGAGCGTTGAGAGATCAACTGAAAATGCTGTAATGGCGGTCGGGAACCAGTTTAGCCTTTTTCCAGCGACATAGCACTATCAGTAAAGATCCGGGTCTCACTGTCCCGTTTTGGGGTACTCTCCCCTATGGTATTAAATCTGAATCAGTTCATGGTCAACAAGAGTAATTATTAGAGTCAGTTTCTGGTCTTAAGTTAGAAAAGACACACAAAAGTCATTTATCTCTAGTTTTCTGTTTATTTCCATGGGTTCAAAGACCAGAACGTAGGAAGTTTGGTGGAAGGTCTTTATGGCTTCCGGTCACTTGAACCCCCACTACCGCGTTGACAAACCCCTCCCAAACAGTTTAGCATGGGTACCAATGATGACCACCTTTAAAAGCCAACGACTCTTGAAAAACAATGGGTAATGGAGACAAAAGCCATTCCCTCTCAATTGCCCACGAGAATGTGGAATTTTACAGCAAGAACGATTGGATTTTCACCATAAAAGGCTTATTCTTCCTCCACTTTGGCGACGAAAATTACACTCGGAAAAAGCAGACGTTCTCTTTAACTTTTTTTCTCCTTTCCTATCTCAATCCAGGTAATTTTAATGACTTTTGGTGGAATATACGTTGGCGATTTTTTTTTTTGGATGACCAAAAAATGGCCTTAAAATGATTTGGATGACATTAAAATGATCCAAAAAGAAAGAGGAAATTACATGGTATTTTTTTGAAAGATTCTTTGATTCCTGGTTCACTTCGTTTGACACTCAGTAGAGGAACAGCGGGGATTTACCCGAGTTCTTTTACGATATTTCGAAAAGATTTGTGTATCATTTATGACTTGTGCACTGTTAGGAGAAGAAATAAAAAAGAGTAGAGCGAAAAGAACACTTTAAAAACCTTTTTTCACAGAAAGAAATCAAAAGTTCTCCGCAAATCTTAACACGTTGACGGCGACGATAGCGATGGAAAAATTTCATCGATAGAGGCTGATATGAAGTAGAAGAACATCCTGTTCTTTAAACCAGTTCGTTACATTGGAAGTGAACTAACTCTTCATTTTAAGAAAAGTAAAAATCTTAGTTCGAGGTTGTAAAATTACAAGGTTAGGTTGAATTAACGTCGCTAACTAAAGCTACACGACATTCGTAAACATACGAGGAAATGTTCCTGGCCTTTTCCGACCGGATAACTCATAATCTGTCTCTAATTATTGAATTGAAAGTCAATAACCAGATTTGTTTCAGTGATTAACTTTTCGACTATGAAATCATCATTAAGTTTTCATAATTCATATTTTTTGGGGTTCTTTTTGTTTTAAAAAACTACAAAAAAATAAAACACAGACTATTTGCAATTTTTTTTTTTATAGCTAGATAGTTGAATAACAAACTAAACCGCACTGCGAAATGCAGTATGTCTGGTCGCCCTACACTTGAGACGAAAGATTTAATTTCCTCGTAATTTTAAATATAATATACTCTTTCAAATCATCAAGTATTATTCCAAGCACAGTGGGATCGGTTGCAAAAGTGTAAAATCTAATATTCTACGTTCTATATCCTCAAATTGATCACCAAATAACCTTAACTTTGCTTGTATTCAAATATAGGTAATATACCATAATTCAAATATAGGTGCTAACATCCCTACATAATTATGGCTGTATTATATTTGTTGTCAATAGGCGAAAGATACACTTAAACTGCATAACACAAAAATATAAATATGGCGCAATAATACAAAAACTGCATAAGCTTTAAAATCTATGTATGCAAATTCATCAGTCACATCTGGGATTACTAGGTGTCAATTAAATGTCATACAAAAGGATAGATGAAAGAGCTTGATCGTGTAGTTTGTGTAACCATTAGAGTTAGACCATCATGTTTATCAAGTTTTCAAACGAACTTGAACTCATAAGAACGGCTGACGAAATGGTACTATGAATTTCACCAGAATGTGCTGTTCGTTATCAAGAAAGTTCGTTTAGTAATTTCATTACAATATTTTGTTTTGACGAATAAAAAAAAATTGTAAATATCATTTGCAACCAATGGAAAAATACAAAAAAGCTGATCTTCTGATCCCCTTTTGTTTCGGATCTGAACCCTCAAAAATAAAAATAAATGATTATTCCGTTTTGTGTGGTGAGCGGAAGTGGTTAGGATTTTGTGTTTATGACCCAGGTTTCCCCTTCCAGAAAAAAAGAATCCAATCCCCAAGGACGACAATTTACCAACAATCATGCAATAGCCCAATCAATCTAAATGAAGATATCAAACCTTAAACGGGCAAACTTTGCCCAATTCAAATAATAGTCCACAAATAATAGTGTGCCCAAACAATCGAGACACTTAAATCGGCCCGCTTCAGCAAACATTCGAATACAAGAAAGAACGCTCTGCAGAGTCGAATAATTTAACTAGTGATTCTCCTGTTGAGACTAGTGTGCAAAATTGCATTCGAAGAATTTATTTCAGAAAAAAAATCGAAATTATAGATATTATTTTTCTGGTACTGAACTGGGTCCTTTTTTCATTCATGAGGGACGCTAGATCGATTTACTTGAAAAACAAGTAACGGTGCTCAAATTGCTGGTATTGAACGAAAGAAATCGCTATTGGGTTTCAAAACGATTTTATAATGTCTTACTCTTCGGATACAAATCATTATAATAAAATGCGAGACAGGGGAGGAAAAGATAGTATGAGACAGACACTCTTCAAAACGCAAATATGAACAGATAAATTGAAGTTGATGAAGAAAGATGAATTGATAATTTACATAACGCTACTTCATCTTGATCTTGCTATTCTGTGAAAGAATTATATACAGTAGAGCTCTCCAATTATCCGAAGCGGTGCTGATTATCCAAATAACAGAAAAATTCCACCCGGTCTACCTGTTTCTGTTCGTCTTTATTGGATGTCCTGCCTAGCAATTTTTTTTGTACCGACCTAAATAATTACTAGGCATGACATCCAAAAGAGACGAACAGTAACACATAAGCTGGTATAAAAGTTTATATATGTCTAAAAGTTTATATATGTCGCATATAAAGTTTTGTACTAACTGTAACTGCTTTTATGTAAAATATCTTTTGTCTACATAGATGTAGGAAGGAGGCGTAGAGAGGTCCACCAGTTGAGAGAAATTGAAGCAGGGCTGTCAGGTTTTTCGAGCTACTGCGCATAACATACTGACACCGAGGTATCCCAAGATGCACCGCTCTGTAGAGGGCCCCTCCAATTGAGATGATTTGAAGCAGGGCTGTCAGGGTTTTCGAGCTACTGCGCATAACATACTGACACCGAGGTATCCCAAGATGCACCGCTCTAGCCTGCTTCATTTGTGCGCTACTGCCATATACAAGGGCTTCTCTATTCTCTTTCCTTCCTCTACTGCACTCTATAGACAAACATAAACTTTTTATATCAATCATTCATAGTGACTTCTAAAAGAAACCCACATTCCAACATAAATTAAAAACTATTGCAACACGCTATAACTCAAACTGCCACACGACACCTTACAATTTGTATTTGGTTGAGTTGATAACGACTGAAACTAGAACTGCACTATCCCACAGCCTAACAATACATTACATGTTAAATTAATAAAGAGATTATGCTGTTTGAATTTGGCTCATATTCATTTATTTTAAGGTGTCTATGGTTAAAAGTTAGTTACAACGGCACTAAGGCCATATTGCTGTTCACTCTAACGAGACATTTTTTCCATCTGCTTTGCTTCTTCAACGGGTTTTCCCCAACAACCTCTCGCTCGCGCATGCGCAGACTGGTGCATGCGTGTCAGCCATTCCGTTCTGACACGACCATCAGATAAGACATAAGCGACCTGCCTCGAATGTCTGCAAAATAGAACTGGAAACAATGAAGCATATCGAATAGATAGTCTACTATCCTTGTCACAATAGAGTCTGATAACTCATGTCTTGCCAATAGCCCTCGTGTAGCTCTAGTGCGATGATATTTCAAACTAACTTAACTCATGTGCAGTAGGAACTTTATTTAAATAAACGGACTGTTAAAAGAAAATTAAGCATATTTATCCAATCCTCTAAAACTTAATCTAATAGAACTTACATCTTTGGGAACATGTCATACGACTTAAGACTATGACGTTCCATATTATGTTAAAACTGACATCTTTAGTAACGAAGGTATATAGTTCGCTCTTGCCATCTCAAATATTTTGATTGTGGCAGAGTCCACTTTTAAAAAGGGTAAAGAAGATTTTGGTTTAGGCAAGTGTTACTTATTTGGCGAGTCATTGCTTTAATGGGCGCATATTTCTTTAAGGTTTAGAAACATACTCTCAATTCAAGGGCCGTGCAAAGTTTAGTTTAGTTTGAATTATCGTCGCACTAGAGCTACACGGGGGCTGTTGGATGGGCCGTGCAAACTTCATCGGGTTCACTATTTTTGTATAGCTATTTTTTTTAACATAGCTTTTCCCAATGAATATTGATACTGAATGTGTTTAATAATACATACTACAGATGCAAATCGATTGACAATCAAGTCAGGATAGCAAAGAAATACATGGGCAATCGTGGACTTAACCATGGGGGATTGTAAGGAAAGTAATAAAGTCACGCAGCTCATTTTACTGGGGTTTTTAACTTTTTGGCTTATTGGTGGTGAAGTATAGCAAAAAAAATGCGACTACTAACTGGAAATGTGAGTTTTCTGCAATACAGTTTTCATGATTGAAGAATCACTGTAACTCCATCCAGTGCCTCTTTTCACCGCTTTAGCAATGAGGTCAGTGAATGTACCAAAACCCAGGGACAAAGTTAGGAGAAGAGAAATACACATTATAAATATTAAAAGCCAAAATTTTATGGAAGGAATTTGTTAAGATATAGTATTAGTTCAATTTAAAATCCAAATGAATGTAATTTTTAGCTCTAAAATGTGTTAGTTTGAGCCCTAAACTAAAAATTTAACATTCGGGACATGGGAAGGTAAGGAATTTTCTGCTGGTTTTGTGTCCTAATTTTTTTTTTATAGTTTCTTTGCTTTAAAATTCCATTTTGCAATTATATAACGACCAGTATAATAAGAAAAAATTGAAAAGAAATATTTTTTAAAGTTATGCCCAAGGGACATAAAATTAAAAAATTATGGTAGAATTGCCCACATACTATAGAAAAATTAGGATTTTTTTTTAAAGAGCAGCAGTTACGAATGCTTTTTTAAAATCGTTGAAATGATGCTTTTAGATACACCATGGCATATTTAGACCAAATTTCCGCTTTTTTTTTTTAAACATTCGTCGTCAATATCATTAAAAGAAATGTTTTGTTTCTAAATAAAAAGAGTGCAGCTTTTGATTCATTTTAAATGAAAATGTATACGTTTAAATGCGAACCAATTCTAATTTCATATGTTGTATACCTTTGACCTCTGTAGAGAAACACCTACGCTTATTAAGCTTTTCGACTCTTCTAAATACATGTTACGCAAATTGCTTAAAAAAAGGAAAAGTTGATTTTTTATTGAATTGGAAAGCTACGATACCTCCCACAGTGGTCAAATCACGATTCCAGATAGAATCGTGATCTGGCCACAGTGGGACGCCATGATTATCGAAAACGCAAATGAAATATGAATACATATAATGACTGAACACAGTGAAAGAGACACGATTTAAAATTTCACTTTTTATTTATTCACAACCATTTTGTGCAACTTGAGTACAAAATATTAAAAAAAATCATCACAGGTGAAGACACACAGTACAAAACGAAACCAACGAAGACCGTGTTTGTTCCCTGGCAAAACACCCTCACACCATGACGGAAAACCCAGACTTTGTCACCATTTGCATTATCAGGTTGTCTGCACTACAAATCCGCAATACTCGGCAAGCATGCATTTCACAATTAGATGCTTTGAAATGAGGAGTCTAGAAGCTAAGAGGTATACAAGTGACCACACAATGAGTAAAACAAGGTTAGTAGGGTCTCAGGAAAATAGCTGACATTGGAAGTTACACTTTTAGTATTCTCTAGCCTACAATGATGTATTTTAATTACTTGAGAATTTACACAATTTTTTAAATAATTTATCCAAATCTAAGGTTTATTATGCAATTATTATTATGGAAAATGTAAGGGTTAATTTCTTAAGTTATTTACGATTTTTCTTACAAAAAGCATTGACTTGAGTAAACTCAATTTTGTGAATTAACTATATGAAGTGTTATAACCTTCTAGATTCTTTAATTTAGGCTTTTAGTGCACACAACCAGGAACATTTTTACATTTAAAATAAATAAAGGGTTTACAACATACACATATACGTTGAGCACCTGAAATATACATTATGATAACAGTATAAGTCAAGCTAAAGGTCGATCATGTTATTTACACAATATGAATGTAATAGTATACTTCAGGTATAAAAATAGCTGCCTGTTTGACTGTATAAAAAGTTTAAAACGTAAATGTACATTTAGATAAAAAAGTGCAAGATGATTATAAATAAAGATTAGTCTTAAAATGAGTCATGAATTAGACATTTGTCAAAGATATGAACTTTGACAGGCGGATCACCAAAGCAATAGGATTTCTTAAGCCAAAAGCTAGGTAATAATGAAACGATTAAAAAATGGTATCAAATCTATCCAGTACACTTTTTAAACAAATTGATTTCTCAGTGCTTTATGGGCGTGTTATTTCATTGCTCTTCAAGCCGTCACCAAGCTTTGCTCTACACCAAGCATAAACAATTGTCAACGTATGCTCCTGTCAAACTACACTTTTCTGATAGAAAAGATCTAACTTTACATTATGCGATATTAACAAGCAATTTTAATTATAAACCACTAAGTAAAAGTGACAATAGTAAATAGTATAATAAAAAGGAAATTTAAGTATTTAAAGTATACACCAACAGAATAAAGTGAAGATTGATAGCCGCACAATCTTTTGACATACAATTAATTGTAACCAATTTGCACTTGGCATCTTAAACTTATCCAATTTTCAAATTCTCATTACGATAAAATCTTTTAGTTCTCTCCTAATATGTTAAATTTAGGTACCATATTTTAAATCAATAAAAAGTTAATTAGAATAATTAATTTAACAGCGATTTTCAAATTAATCTGTTATATAGCAATTGAAAATCAATACCCCACAACAAGACCATTTAAAACAACACAAAAACATATAAAGACATGATAATGTCGATGCAATAACAAAACTACGAAAACACAGAGATGGAAATCCAGAAATTGAAAAAACAGTTTTCACAAACCACCGTTCCCTAGAATTTGGTACATTCGTGGCTTCGTTATTGGATAGACGATATATTTTGAGCCATTGACATTTCTTATAACCCACCTTACGTTAGCTCAACTATTCGACAAAAATGTTAACTAAGTTAAACGTGGCAGAATAGAGCACTGGAAGTACGGAGTGAAGGACAAAGTGTAAAAATATATCCGCCGATAAATTGCCTTAGACCGGAACAACGACCCATATAGGAAATTCGCTTTTAACCTAACCAGTGCAGGCTTAAAAACGCTGATATAGTATTATCAGAGGTTTTCGACGGAATCGACGACGTGATGAAGCAATGGAATAATTTGTTATTTGATTAATCCTGATTGACCTATGGTTCAGACTTCACAATCACTTTAAATCAGAACTGGCGGCTAAAAGTATTCAAGTAACAGGAAATTCGATAAAATAAAATAAAAAATAAAGGGTTCACATACGTTGGCGCTGTAATTCTTGGGTAACTAAAGGTAGTTACCCAAGAATTACAGCGCCAACATATGTGAATTGGAAGGCACTCAGCCACGTAACTGAAAAAAAAAATGGAGGATATGTATGGTTATTAGCTGCCTTCTTTCAAATGAAAGATCACTTTTGGAGAAAAATATTTCGTCAAATCAATATACCAAAAATATCAAAGAATAAAATACATTGCCACATGCACAATGTATATCCTGTCCTTCAGATGTTCCAAAATTCACGAATTACTGCACACTAATTTCCTCCTACTGGATATAGAAGGCCAACTTTTGGAAGACGACCCGCCATTTTTCGTTCGAATTTCGTCTTCTCCGCTCTTATAGAAGAACAGCAAGATGACTACGCAGACGAAGATCACTTGAATGCTGCCGACAACTCCGCCCATGATGTACAGAGTGGTCACAGAGACGCACAGTCCCTGGTTCTTGGTTTTTATGTTGATATCATCTAGATGATAAAAAAAATATGGATATATTATCGCATGTTTCGTAACACAAAATATATGAATAATTATTTAAGCGTCACTTGATCATATTGAGAGGACACAAGGCGTTTTTTTTATTGTTTGATGATAGTTTTAAGGCTGTGTCCTGACTACGACATCAAATGCCACAAATGCAACAAAACTTGGTGACTTGGCAGAGTCAGCCACATACTATTGCATCGCTTGGCGGTCGCCAAGTTTTGTTGCATTTGTGGCATTTGATGTCGTAGTCAGGACACAGCCTAAAGAAAATGTCGCAGATAATCTAAAATTTAGCCACTTAAATCACGTTTTGTCCGCGCCAGTAGTTGAGTTTTGTGCAGTTCTTGTTGGGGGTACGTTTTCCAACCAGTTCGGGTAGTCATGTTGGGTATTCAGATGTCGGGTTTTGAGTATGCAAACTTGATTTGTTGGATTGAGGGAGTTGATAAATTGCTGTGTTCGCGGTTTTTGTTTGCGGGAGTTAGTTGGAATTTTTCGGGCTTGCTTGTGACCCTAATATCGGGGTTCTGGTGTAGATTCTGGCCAGATGTTTCAAAAATAGTTATTCGTACTGATTCGAATTCGTTTCAAAAATCGTTATTACTTTACTTGTTCGCAATGTTCTCAAGTCCGGGGCTCCTACAGTAGTACGGTCGCTGGTGCCACTTCGTTTTGCCTAGCCGGATTCATATAAGCCGAATATTCTAGTCCAGCGTTTCCTACAGTTGATCACCTCGTGCGTTTAGTGAATCCTGACTGTCACAACTATACATTACTTACAACTTTTTTTAGCGTTCTAGTTGTATATTGTTAATAACTAGTTATATATTTTTAATAACTAGTTATATATTTTTAATAACTGAATTAGCTGCTTTTTGTATCTAAAGTCATCTAACTGGTTTTATGCATATATATTTGTCTTAGCTCGTTGCATATCCTCATCTTACCCTAGTAGATTCATATTTTAGATGCTATATACGTATTTCCCGAAATGTTATCAGCGGAGTTATTTGTTTGTAAATGTTGCTTGCTTAATTGAAGTCTCATTAACTGCTTAAACTGTTGGCCTTTTTTTGGGTAACAAGAATCGCATGTTATTTCCTTTTGCATTGAATGGTTAAGCAATTGTTTTCTTTGCAAAATCGGAATACTCCCCATCTAAGTCAGTGACATGAAATGCACGGCAAAAATGAGAGTTGACACATGAAATTATGTGGTCAAAATCAAGGCAGTTTAATTGTTTAGTGGACGGTGCACCACCTTCCCCTTTTCGAAAGTATTTAAATCTACTTAACCCATCCCAAGACACATATACCAAGTCGACATTTTTACATATTTAATCATATAGTCAAGTTACTGAAGAAGAGAAAACCGTAAATGATACATTACAAACGGCTGGCTTGTGTATCCTGTGCAGTACAAAAAAATTTCAATAACACGATAAGGCTCAAAACGGAGAAGTTCAACTCAACCAACTGAAGGTTAAAAGCGCCACATGCCTAGAACTTCCTAACGAAGCAAAACATCACATACCAACGTAAAAAAAATCAATCTTGTTAAACTTCCAAACTCAAACCGGGTCCTCCGGGCATAAAAAAGAACAGTCAATTACCAAAATAAAGAAAGTGAACTATTTTCGACTCCAATGATTCCAGTGTTCAAACACTGAATTGTTTTTTGCATAACGCTCCGGCGATCTTTAATTAGCATGTCTTAACTTTCACCTCTAGGCGAAGGAAAATGGCTGTTTTCCTACCTTTCTTGTTAGGCTTTCATTAAGCTGGCTGCGCTTAATTGGTCTCCTGGAAATTTGTTATTGTTATTTAAGGCTTCTTTCTCTCTTTGTTGAAAGTATGTCTTTGTTTCGATTTTACCACTGACCGAGTGGTTGGATTGTTTTACTTTTACCTATATTTGGCGACAAATCGACAATTAGTGCTATGCGCCAATGAAATTGCATTAGCTCATATTCGCTTCCACACAAACAGCGTTTACTAACGTATGATTGTATGAAGACGTTAAAATAAAAATATTAGATTATTTGTTCGAAAATTGTATAAATACTTCTTCTAAAACGAATATAAAGACTAACGATGTCGTAAAAAGTTTCGCTTCTATTTTCTTAGCATTAATTTTATTAAATATTTGTTCTTTGAACAACAATTTAATTTAGCAAACGATAAAGAATATTAAGTGAATTTTCGAAAGAAATTAAATGAAACTGAGCAATTATAGCGATTAAAAGTTATTAAGATAGGGGAAGAGAACTTTTTTTTGGGGCCTTAAAACGGGTTATTTTTAATTTTCGAACTTATTGCAGCATCATTTACTTTTATATAAGTTTCGCTCCAATTTTTAGAGCAAAAAAAATGCATTATTATTTTTGAAACTTAAAAAAATTAGCAAACGATAAATACTATATCAATTAAAATTGCGAAAGAAAATTAATGAAAATGTTTAATTTTTGGCTTAAAAAGTTCAGAACAGCTAAAGGTAACCTTTGACGATTTTCTTTTTAAGGTGTATAAAAAGTATGTGGAAGTGTTTCTAAGTTACATTTACAAAAACCTACTTGTTTTTACTTTGAAATGTCTATAGTATCTTAGTATGTATAAGGATAACTATGTTATTGCATTTTACGCCACTGAAATTCTCATTGTAACAGCTGGTCTTAAGGTTTTCGTTTGTAAATCATGTGAATGCTATTAGTTGACTTAGGGTGCGTTGAGTAGTTTCAAAAACGATAGAAAAAAATCAAAGATGAAATGACAAATATTTTAAGTATATGGGGTTGTTTCACGGAGGTTCTGGCAATTGCTCTGCGGCTTTGTTTTCATGTCTCGCGAATTACTGTTGTTTTGGTATTCGGGAGTGAGTTTTCGAAGAGAATATTTTAGTTGTTAATTTTTTAAAATGCCAACTTCTTGCTGTGCTGTTGGCTGTTCTAATCATTTATTAAAGAAAAATTGCATAGAAAGAAAAGTTTCATTTCACCGACTTCCCCATTCCCATTCCGAATACCAAAACAACAGTAATTCGAGAGACATGAAAACAAAACCGCAGAGCTATTGCCAGATCCTCCGTGAAACACACACACACACAACCCCATTAAGCTATGGAACTTTTGAAAACTGCCTTAAAAATTTACTCTAACCTTTTGAAACATCATAGTATTTGTGGAAAGTTATTCTTAAATGGACAGTCTTTTTCTATTAAAAGATCATGTGACGCGTCTAGTGAACTAAAATATATTATATTGCATTCAACACAATGCTTTTCAAGTGCAAATTATTGGGAGTTTGGCGTAATTTTTTTTCTATAGCTTGGCGAAAAAATATGTTTCCAAACCGACAGCCCTAATTGTAATTTGTCTGTAACTTTCACTCTTTAGCTGAGGAGTTTTTCTTCAGCATTCATTTTCGAACAATGGAACATCTCTGCGTGCTGTATGTGCACTTGTTTCAAGTTTCCATTATCTTTTTCTTAAAAAGGATTCTAAGAAATGGCATCACTCAATGATTCCCAGGCTCAATTAGTTTTTTCTGCCTATTTGGTTGTAGTTATAGTAATCATTATACGATAGTCTAAGGTTTAGCAGGATGTGTATTGTGTTAGTCGGTGAACCCTCGGCTCAGATAAACAAATATTTCCCCTTCCAAAAAAATACTTGTTTTTTTAAGGGGACTGTTCCACTACCCATTATGTTACCCGCCAGAATATGCTATCGTAAGTACGGTAGTTGACCTGCTACCCTGCCAGAGCAAAATAGACAGTACAATTCCAAAAGCTTATACAACTCATTATGGTGATTTTTTTTAAATCCAGAATAATTTAACAATAAACAAGTTAGAATAACTTAAAACATTTAATAAAATATAATTTTAAATCAAAATTTAAAGCATATGTAGCCAAATTAATCAATATCAATAACACTAAAGAGAATTTTTATACAATCCGTGGACCGTGTTTAGTTTTAGCTTCCACACTACGTTTATAACGTAAAAAGTGGAAGGTATTATAATCGTTCAGTCCGTCCGTCTGTCATCCACTTTCACAGAAAGAACCACAAGTCCCACAGACAAGTGGGATACGTCATTTTGAAGCAAAAAGTCAGATTAGGCTACATTCCAAATTTCATTAAAAAATTTAAAGTAGAAGTTTATTTAAAATTTAAATAACTAAAAATTTAATCTACATTGAAATAACATTCCAGAAGCAAATTCTATTTTTATTCAATATTTTCACTGTTGCCATTTCGTTAAACGTACGAGAAACTTTATTTAAAATAAAAATAAACACTTTTGAAAGAATATTTATTTATGCGATATAATTCAGTTTGGATTGTTGTAATATCACAATAGAGTTCTTTTGATGGTTTATTATATATGTATGAAGAAAGACGCATAGAGAATTCTAACTTGGCATAAAAAAATATGCAAAGTTTCGCTTTTATTTTTAAAGCATCAATTGCACTAATTATATATTTTTCGAACTGTAAATTAATTTAACAAACGATAAATGACTGAATTTTTGAAATAAATGTAAATGGGAAATTGTGGAGACACAAAGATATTTATTAAAAAAGATTACATTATTATTCTTCGAACTTCAAACAAATTAAGCAAACGATAAAGTCTAATTATTAAATCTGAGAAAGAAGATTAAGGAAAATAATAAATTTTATCGTTTAAATGTTTAATTACAACTAGTTAAAGGCTCTGTTTGGCGAATTTCTTTCTGAGGTGTATAAATAGTTTGTTTCCTGTTGAGCACAAATGTTGTGTGGAAGCGGTTAAAGTGACAGATTCTGTAACAAACTTACTTGTTTAAACATAAGATTTATGTAACTTAGGAGCTTTTGTTTCAAAAAAAAAACAGTAATAATAATAATGCAGTGTATTAAATATATTCTATATTTCATTTTGAAGTACTGTCATCGGTTTCAGCAATATTTTTTTCCCAATAAGAGAAATCATTTTTTCAACTTATTTTTTAATTAAAAAGTTTATTTTCATAATGTAAATTTAATTTAATGAAAGGATGAATACATAAGTTTCGTTCAGTAAACTACTGGATAAAGCGGAGGTTTTCTCTTTTAAGGAAGAAAAGCGACCAAATTTACTTAGCTTCCTGAAAATCAGCGCAATATTTAATCCCCCTTCATATGATATAAGTAAATTTAATAATGTATTAATATTAATATGATATGTTAACGACTTTTATGTAATTTACGTTTATTTAAATTAAATTTGTGTAATTTTTGAATGTATAAATTTCTAATGAACGTTGTTATATTTCCAATTTTTATGCTTATTAAAAAAACCTTCTAGATTGATTTTCGAATTTTTTTTTTATTTTTTTTATACCTAAGGTAGTTTACGTTGTACTCTTGAATATTTTGTAGTGTAAAAATCACAGTAAATCACTCTTTCTAACTTACTTATTGAAAGGTACTAAAATATTGTTTTTACTTATGTTAAAAAAACCCGACTTATTTGAACAGCTTGGGCTCAACCCCGCAAGACCTAGTTGAACTTATCAGATGGATGGAATACTGCTTTCGTCACAGCGAAGAAATACTACGTCATTTTAAAACACGCGTAAATTCAGACAACTTTGATGAGCAAATATAAATTTGCACCAAACATGAGAGTGATGTTCTATTTATGACTGCCCGAAAATAGTAGATATGCGAACAACCGTTCATTCTACGCTGGCAACTTTGTCCAACTTCACGAAGTCGAAATTGAAGTAAAAGTTGAACATCGAGTTGCGTTGAGGGTTGGACTGAATGAATGAGATGCCCTTCAGGGCCAATGAGCCCGCAAGACCGCGGGTCTCCAAACCAATTCTTTTTATTAGATAAAGGCAAATGGCTTACATCCAGCTTTTTTTAAAAATTGGTTTGAATATCTTGTGCAAAATTTGGGATTTTTGAGACCTGCAAGTTAGCTACATTTGTCATATCAAAAAAACCGTTTGTAAAAATATTCAATACAGCCGGAGAAATGGGGCTTAGAAAATAATTTATTTTCATTGTATTAACATATAGAGACACTTTGGCTTGGAGACCCGCAGTCATTCGCCCTTAAGACTACACAATTCCAACCTACAGTCGCCTAGGTCCTCCAATGAAACGTGCTGTCTTGCCGACGTATCTGTGTCCAGTGTGGGCTTGAGGCTGGTCACCAGAAAAGTTGGACTTTCCATGGTGACGTCACTGATGACGTCTCCGGACTGGAGGTCCAGGAAGGAACGCTTCCTGCGTCTCTTCTTCCCGTAGGACTGGGACTGGCCGGGACCTTCGCACTCGGCCTGCAGGAATGGACAAAAATAGTTAATACGGACCAAGGAAGCATGGTAACTAAACAATGGGTGATTCCATTTAAAAGTCCAAAAATGTCATTTTCCCATGTTTTGAAGTCTGAATTTGCAATGCATTTACGATCCTATCATACATTGAAATGGATGCGCCTCCCTGCAAAAATTAGCTGTAGGAGTGGACAATGATAGTTTAATGAGAACCAAGGAATCACTGGGTGATTCCACTCAAGTTTAAAAAAAATGCGATTTTCAACCAATTTTCCATGTTTTGAAGTCTGAATTTGTAATGCATTTACGACCCCATCATCCATTAAAATGAATGTGCCTCCCTACAAAAAATTACGCTATTGCATTTTTTTCTAAATTCCTCACAAAATATAATTTTTAAAGTTAACTTGTTTAAAAAACATGTTGAAATAAAACGTATATGAGTTAGATTTTGATAGGGTCTTCAGGAAGCAGTATTGACTCAATTCCAAGAAAGGCATATATTTTTTTCCCCGCAGTAAATTATATATCACACCTTCTGTGCCGAAATGTCATAAACAACTCACCTATCATATCGTTTTTGATGGAATATCAATCGAAGCTCAATCATTCCAATTTAAGTAAACACAAAGCAAAATATTGTGTTTAATCAAACTTAAATTCAGAGCTTTGCCCATTCACGACGACCTTGTGAACACCATTAACACTTTCATTTCCGTATCAAAATGTTAACTTTAGATTTTAAATTCGTTTTTCGCATAACTTAATTTGTCCTATATAAATTCTTCAGGATAAGGGTCTTAATTTGTCTTATGTTTTGTCTAGTTTGATAAACTTAAAAAAGGAAGCTCATTTTTGGTGGCAAATTTTCTTGCCAACCGTGATTAATGAGTTTATCAAAACTGTCGGAGCGTGTTCTGAAAAAAAGCAATGCGCAGACTCCAGTCGAGCCTCCAGAAAAATGCCTTTTATATAAGCAGACTCCGTAACGAAGAGCTGCCACCAAGCGATCCTTGAAAGTATCAAACATTTCTTTAAAAGGCAAGTATTGAAGTAGGAAGCAAAATAAATCAACCACTTTATTATGCTTGATTTACTCAGTTTACACGCTTGGATCGCCCGCTAGCTTTGACAGAAAGAGAAACAGAAACTTCTTCGCCAACAAAGGAATTGATACCTTCCAGTCACGAAAAACAATAAAGTACGGAAGAAGAGTTTCGAATTTTCTGTCACTTGATACTCAAAAGATTGAGAATAAATAGTAATCCCAATATAGGATTTAATTGGAGCTCAAAATGCGACATTGAAATCATTTCCAACCCATTTTTACTTTCAATTACCTAACATGAAATAAAAGCCAACGAAAGTATTGTGATGGGGTCGAAAATCTGAAATGGAGATGTTTTATACGAGTTTTGGAGGGTGCTGATTCTAAAAAGTGTTTTTTTTTAAACGTTGTTTCGTCTGTCAGACTGAAACCACTCTACAGCTCGAACTAAATAGAGAGAGAACATATAGAATTTATACTTTTTGCTACACTACATCCAAGCATTATACTGGCTTTCCTACTTGCTGCAACACACTACTTACTCATTTTAAAATATTTATTAACTCATACACTGTTAAAATGGAAGGTCAGACTTGGCGCCCCCCTTCCCAAGTCAGAATGGCACCCCTAGAATGGCACAAGTCCAAGATTCATCGACCCAAGGCGATTCAAAGCCTTGAGGTGCCAAATGGGACCGTCATTTCACCCCGGGGTGAAAAAATTTCCAATTTGTTACCTTCAGTTTTACAGGGTAAATCTCACTATCTTGGATATTTTCTCCTTGATCGGATCATCGATGGCTTTGTAGACAAGCCCAAACGATTGCGAATATGGGATTGGTCTTCAAGCTGACCAAGGAAAAGTACAGAAACCCTAATGGGATTCGACGTACTTCGATGAAACGTAAGAAATACAATAATAATACAAAATGGCGCTCCGATTGTTCTTGAAGAAGTTGATTATTAGTGCGTCTAACTACACGGAACCAAGAAATCAGTCGGAAGAAAAGGTGGAAAGTCGATTAAAGTTTAAGTTACTCACAATGCCTCCAAAGCAGTAGAAAGCGTTGAGAAAATACACAACTTTCTTTTTTTATGGCATGAAAATATAGCTTTTCTGTATGTGACGACAGGAATCGTACAATATTTCAAGGTAATGATCTACAAAACACCGATAAAGACGGAAAGAGTAGATATAGTCATACGATTTTTATTTAGAGTGACTGCGTGAATGGGTGGACGGCCGTTTAAATTTTTAGTAGTTTATTCTTTGAAGAAAAAAATAACAAAACTTTTTCTTCTGTAAAGAATTCACATTTATTTAAAGTGTACTGAAACATGTCCATTCTTCTGCAATAGAATATACTTTCATTTTTCGAAAGCCTACACAATAAGCTTTTATTTATTAGTAAGGGGTAAACTTTATATAGATATTGTTATTATGAAATATTTTTTTTCATAAGTTTAAGTACTTCTGAAACCCGTTATTGATTTAGAAATAAAAATCTTTTACACGCTTCTTTCAGTTCAGTGACGATCCATCACGACCCAGATTGGTAAATACGACCTGCATGACAGATTGACATGTTAACATCTGACTATACTAACGCATGACGATGCATCTCAGAAAGTATGTTTTTTATATCGTTGTCCCACTGTACAGCTGTGGACAAAAAAAAGTACCCATTAGTGATTATTTCGGCCGTTAGTCAGCCTAAGGAATAAGACCTTTTGACTTTGTGAATAAATAAAATTTTGAGTCAATTTCATGACATAAAATTTGCATAAAGGGCCGTCTTCTTATTAAAAATGTTAATAACTTTAAAATTTCCAATAGCAACACCCCGATTTAATAACTTAGAAATATGAAGCAACCTCAAAAATCCCTAAATCTAAGTTTTTGTTACATTTGGATGAATATTTGTCGAGTTATTTAATCGAATCACTTGATGTCCTTTGGGGACCATCTCTAAAATGACAAGCGTAGTCTATAGGTTCGTCCGAGGGGAAAAGCGAAATATTGAAATATAAGGTAGAATATGTTGGGGGGGGGGGGGGGGATGAAAGGTTAATTGCGATGAAGTCTTATTTTTTTTCCTTTTTTGAACGTTTATTTCAACTGTATAGTTAACATTTTATATTTATTTATTAAAGTTTACATTTTAAAATTGTGTATGCCAAGGATTCCCATACTGGGCGCCATTGAATAACGAGACAACAATATTTTTTTTTTGGGAGCAACGATTATTTTAAGAACAATTAACAATACAAAGTTCCTCGCAACAAAAGTCAATTTCCAGATTTTTTTTTTGCAAACATGCAAACGATAATTTTACGCATTAATAACCGTTCATATTTTTTTTTACGATGGAATATTTTTAAACACTTTCAGCGCGTTCAAAATAGACTAGCAGACGATAATAGTTTGAAATGCGAAATCGTTTGTTACTGTAAAATAGAAATTTTCATTTTGTTATTAAAATAAAGTATGGAAATGCAACACAAGCCTATATTTATGTTTTTAAAAATATTCTAAGCATTTACCATAGTTGAAATATTATTATTAAAAATAAAAGCATTGCATCCGTATAATTATATTCAAGAGTTCGCCTCCTAAAGTTGGGTTAATTACAAAGATTCTTACCATAATCCTCCATTAAAAATGTTCGATGATAAAGTTAAAAATTAAGTGATTTAAAAAAAATCTCGTGCGCATACACGCGCTATTTAGAAAGAATTAAATTTATTGAGAAATCATTTTTAATCCTTATTCTCATAAAGTAGCATATATGCTACCTAGGGTTTTCCCCTACTTTCTGTTTGTTAAGTGACGTCAGCGAGTATGTTGCATTGTTATTTGTTAGAAGAACAGTATAGAAGCTTCGTTCAGAGTGAAAAAATGTACAAAGTTAAAATTATTTTTGTTTTAGAGGAAGATAACTTGTTGGGTTGTTGTGTTTGTGCATCATGTCTCGTCGTCTGTACAAGGAAAGTTCATTGAATTATTTTTCATATTAATTTTTTTTTTACTTTGAAAAATATTTTTCACATTTCTTATGTTCTGTAGTTTTAAAAAATTGCTTAATTTGTTGGATTACCACTGTTTTTGGAAAAAATACAAGCTAAAAACTGAAGGTTGCATATATGCTACCTTTTATAAAACTAATTAATTACTGCACTAATTATTTTAGAAAGGTTATGACACTAAATAATCTTTATTTTAGCTGTAAAAAAACAGAAAAAAATTGAAAATTAGAAAAATTAAAAAAAAAATCGATGATCATGAGAATAAGGGTTAAGCAATCCTATGTGACGTTAAATAACTAATATACTTTCTTACTAAAAAATAAATAAAAATTATAAAAATTTGTTTAAATATACGAAATAAATTGACTTTAACACAAGACACTGAAAAAATATTATTTTAAATTAATCAGAGATGCATGCATTGTAATATAATAAAACCATTAAAAAATATTAATAGAATATCTTCGGAAACAGGCTAAAATACATTAGTTCATCATGTGTGTATATGATTGTGTGAAGCAAAAATCTAATGTAAATACAAAACGAAAAATTTTAATATTTAATTTCGTAAAACTTAGATTCAAATTCGTAAAAGTTGTTCAGTAGATTTTTCTTAAAAATACCGCGCATCGCTTCCGTGTTTAAATAAAAGAGAAATAAAGTAGAGCGAGATGAAAAAATATTTTTATTGAACAACGATTTTGAAACAATATTTACGAGTAAAGAGTAAAAAGTATAAATAAAAGCGAATAATAATAATAATAGATAAATTTATAATTTCAAAGAAAAAGAGCCTTTGGAAACATTAGGTGGCTTATACTACTATTAAAAAGTAATCAATTTAAACGTAGCTATTCGATAGATAACTATGAAAGTGATAGACATTAAGCTTATAATTCGATAGTTTATATTTTGCTTAAAATATAATAAATACTTTGGTTAACGTTACTCATTCCAAATACATATTTAACTTATGTTCACTCAGAGCTTTTCCGACACTTAGGCAGTTGTATATATATCAATATTTAATAGCCCTCGTGTAGCTCTAGTAGGACGTTATTTAAGCCAAACCCAAATGAACTATGATTAATCAATCTTAAAGGCGCCTGTTGTATAATACATATCAGAATTTTCATGGTTTAATGTTTTCTTTTTGCAAGGCCGGATTTTTTTTAATCAATTTCACAAATAACCTTATATACAGTCCCCTAACTGGTAATTAAAAAGTATTTTGTGATTTACTCAGCAAATTATGGATAAAATTTTTTAAAAATTGGGATTTCGCTTAAACTTCATGTCTTAAATTTATTTTTGTAAAAATATTAAGGGGTTTCTATTCATAATTTTTTTGAAAATTATATAATAATTATTTAAAAATATAAAAATTTGTTTTAAATACCCCAATAGTGTATGAATTTTGTTTGGGTTATTATAATTACAATTCAGTAAAAAATTCGTTTCATTATCTTAATTATTTATAGATTGGGATAGGTTTTTATGTGCAACTCATTTATCATTACGGCCCCTAAACTTTGCACGCCTCTAACTCCACTAATAATGCTTAAAAACTAACAAAACTTGGTAGTTAGTGTTAAAATGTCATAAATTTGAAATATGGACTTAAAAAGGAGTGTTCTTATTGAAAAGTTTGAAGTTGGTAACATTTTTAATATGAAGACGGAGCCCCTTATGCAAATTTTGTGTCATGCATTTAACTCAGAATGTTATTTGTTCACAAAGTCAAAAAGGTCCAATTTCATAGGATGACTAACGGCCGAAATAATCATTAGTGGGTACTTTTTTTTGTCAACACAGCTGTACCTGTTTTCTTGTTAAATTCTTCACGTACACTGTATTTATTTGTATACTAATTATATGTTTTCTCTTTCAGAAGTGTTAAGAACATGCTTACGTACAGCCCAGCCGCATTCTCTGACCATCTTAGAACGTGACTTCAGTCTAGCCTCACTCTGGTTTCTTGTTATTTCATTTTCTTGACGTCTTCAGGACGTCTTTAGATGAAGGAGCAAAGTCGCTTCTCGTCGACACTCGTCAATCAGGCTTCGAATCCGATAACGCAGAAAAGTATAGAGATATTATGATTGTCGCAAAGTGGACAAACAATATTGAGTGTCTTACCGGCGGACATGTGTCGAGACAGTAGGAGACTGTCATCTGGAATTGAACTGCAGAATCTGCGGCGAACTTGAAGGCCTGGAAAGGGGCCACCAGGGACTTGGATCCTGGTAACTTATCCAGGGCCTGGAATACGCTGGGTTCCACGGGACAACTGGAAAATAAGGAGAAAGATAAGAAACCAGACTTACACTTAGTACGGAATCATCTTGGGCAGACCCAATGTTGGTTTACAGACAGCCTGTTTACAACAAACCCATATGATCTGTCCACTCCTCTATGAGCCCACTGTTCCTTTATATAGCATACAATGACACACTACCTACATACAAATCGATCATTTCACCTATATTCAACTCTGTACATTCCTACTTCTTAAAATTAAAACAGTTCTAACTGTATAGATTATACAATAGCCGCTCTATAAATATAGCCACTTGCATTAATTAATGTTTTGTCCAATGCGTGATCAACAAGTATTTCTTAACCTCAGAAATATAAAAGATTACTCGTATACCCTTTCGAATACGTATTTTTATTTTAATTTTCAATAAATAATTTTAAAAATATATTCGAACTAATTTCAAAAAGTGGGGTTATAGAGACTTGTAAGTCACCTACATCTATCATATAAAAAAACCATTTGTAAAAATATTCAATACAGACGGAGAAATGGGGCTTAGAAAATGATTTTTTCGATTGGATTAATACAGAAGCACTTTATTGGGAACCCGCGGTTTTTCCTCACCTTTCACTAACATACTAATGCCATTCAGGGTCTCATAACTCTTGGTCTGAAATGACACAGCCTTGCCTTGTGTCTATACTGGAGAGTGTCATACCCTTCAGATTTATATTAATAACTTTATAATCTCACTTCTCTCGAGAACTTATTGAACTTGAGGAAAATCGATTTGCGCGCCAAGGCCGAACTACGGGACGTCGCAAATACTGAAAACCAAGCAACCGTAACACATTATCACGCGTTCGGGACAAAATGGTGTTAGTCCAATTTTTTTTTTAAATCCCTTTTTCGGTCTTTACCAGTTTTGTATGATGTAGAGCTAAAATTCGCACCTGGTTTCAAGGAAAACTTTATGAAATCAAAGTTTATTTTGGCCCTTAAATTAAAATATTTTGATGGGCATGGTTCAGGTCTTAAGTGGCAACAGAAATGCTGAATCAAAAGAACGTTTTCTCGAGACTTGATTGTTATGAATGTCAGGTGGGAACAGAGCACCATTTGGAGAACCGATCGTAGGTTGTGCAGAAACGAAAGCTGGTAGGAAATACGGCACCTGAAACAAGCCAGTTGTATAAACAAGGCATTAGGATTGCCAAGTTAGTTATCAAGTTGTGAAGTATTAAGGTAATCGTAAGTATGAAAAAGGGAAGATGCACCTTTCTCACTCTAAGGTATGGAATCGGGGGTGGTATTTAATTGGAAGCGGATCTCGAAAGAAATCGTTCGATTGCGAGAGGTACGAAATAAGTAATAGAAGACTAATCCCCTCCCATTAACTGAACTAAAGACGAATAATAAGTTTCACGATTTTTTGGGGCAATATGCAGGTAGCAGCTCCAAGTTTTGGCGATTCATGGACGATTTGGTGATTGTATTGTAATAGTATCTTTATTTATTAGGGATGCTTTTGAAGGATTATCAGCTGGCGACTTGGTTATCCCGAAACCCAGAGCCATTTATTTGTGACACCATTAAGGCTGCTCTCAAATTTTTTGACACTCAGATTACCGATGAATCAGAGCCTTGTGGATGTTAAAATACGCCTACATTTTAATAACAGGAAATGAAACTTGTGCGGTTTCCTGTGTCCTAGTCTTAAAATTCCAAAAACACAGCTCCTTTAATACAAGACAGATAACATAATCGGAGTAAAAGTTGAAGCTAGTAGTTTTAGTAATCACTCTAGGCAGTGGTTGTTGGAAAAAATTAAATGGATACGTTTTTTCTCTTTAAAAACTTCACTTACTTAGATGTATTCGATTTCTTATCTGATTGAATTTTGAGAAAATAAACTGTATTTCTTAAACATTAACTGACGTGGGGGTAAGAAAGCAAATCATTAGTTATATTTTATTGAATCAACAGAAGCGGAAAAGTTCCCTTCGGTAGCTTAAAAGAAACTGCTACTAAGATGACACGGCATTTGCTCATAAAGACCGCCATAAGAAATTTAACATGGGAGACTGGGCACTGCGTTTATAATAGAATATTACTACGCAAAATATTAATATAAAAATGAAAAGCGTAAAAATCAGCACTTTTCTGTATTTGGTTAGTTTTTCCCTCTCTTTTTAAATTTATTGACGATGCTTATAATTTCTTGCGTGTTTTCTTTATCATTAGGAACTCTAGTCACAAAGCTAAAAAATACTTTAAAGCTCAAATTGTAGTTGTTCCCTAAATATGATAAAAAAACTTTTGTAAGACCTCTGAAATCCTGCTTGACCCTAGTTTTTCATTCAAATGAATGACTGATACCTGCTATGAAAGGCCGAAAAGTGATTTTAAGATAAGGTAATCTTCCATTGAACCATTTCAGTTCTTAAAGCTTAGAATAAATTTTGAAGTAATAAGAACGTAAAACAAAACATCCATTTAATGCCAGATCTCTAGAGTCTGTATGAACAATTTGGCATGAAATTCCTCCAATTTGGCATTTACTTTCTCCTCTTTCATATGCACTTTCCCCACTTTAGCATGCACTTTCTCCAATTCGGCACACACTTTCTCCAATTCGGCACGCACTTTCTCCATTTCGGCACGCACTTTCTCCAATTTGGCATTTATTTTCTTTAATTTGGCATTTATTTTCTCCAATTTGGCATTTACCGTCTCCAATTTGGCATTTACCGTCTCCAATTTAGCATTTACCGTCTCCAATTTAGCATTTTCCGTCTCCAATTTAGCATTTTCCGTCTCCAATTTAGCATTTACCGTCTCCAATTGGGAATTAACTTTCTACAATTCGGAATGTACTTTCTGCAATCTGTCATCTACTTTCTCCAATTTAGCATTTACTATCTCCAATTTAGTATCTACTTTCTCCAATTTGGCGATATTCCTCTCAAACCTTCAATCCTCAGCAACCCTACTTTCATGAATGGTTGATTTCCGACTGCGTGAGTTATCGGAGATGAGTGCAGGTGCTCCAAGTGAGAGAATCCTTACCTTATGCCCAGTGACAGGTGTCATTCCTTGAATTACAATTTGATATGCGCCGAGCTTAAGCCGCTTATAAAACTTTCTCGGGTTTCTACCTCTAGGGTAAGCCCGAACCAGGATCCGAAGAATATGTTGGGAAAATTGATACCAATTGGAGCATCATGGGCATAGGGGAAAATGTAATGGATTATTTCTTGAATAAAATCAATTTCACTTTCCCCCCTCTTTTTTTCCCGAGTGTTGGATAACGCGTTGTGGAAAATTAAAGATTTATTTCTTTTTAACTGTCTAATGATGATTGGAGTTAACAAGCGAAATTTAATCTTGAAGAGATATTATTGTAACGTTAAAACAATTTTTTTATGAGGATAAGTTTTGCTATATGGCATTTAGGTAGCACGCCCACTGG
The DNA here is from genome assembly GCA_019343175.1 of Oedothorax gibbosus. Classification (NCBI taxonomy): domain Eukaryota; kingdom Metazoa; phylum Arthropoda; class Arachnida; order Araneae; family Linyphiidae; genus Oedothorax; species Oedothorax gibbosus. The sequence continues at coordinate 23,817,848 of CM033278.1, forward strand.
CATGACTAGATTTGATCCAGTGACTAATTTATCGACTATGAAATCATCCTTAAATTTTCATAAATCATGTTTTATTTATGTTGTTTTTGTTTGTTAAAAAATAAACAAATAAAACACACTATTTGCACAATATTTATAGCTAGAGAGTTGAATAATAAACTACACTGCGAAATTCAGTACGTCTGGTGACCCTGTTCATTACCCCAAGGTAGCGGGTTTTAGTCAAGTCGATAGAGGATGAGAAAATCGTACGTAATTATATAATTATTGGCATGCAAAACATCTATTGAGTACCCATTCAGAGTGTGTTCTACCTTGACAAATTTAAATCTAGGCATTCTTTAACACCTACAACAATATCTGATTAATTTTAATCTGATCATGAAAATTTCTGGTAGCAAGATCCACCTAGATGGTGCCCCAACAAAATGGCTCCCAGTTTCGTGGAATTAGCCGAGTCTGTATACAATTGGCCTATTCCACCAAAGAAGGTAGCCCCATTGGAATACTTTTAACAAATTAACATTCGGAACAATTATTTTAATGATGTTTGGAGTTACGAAAAAAGATTTAATCTTTAAGAGATATTATTGCAACTTTTAAAGAATTTTGGATGTTATAATAATAAGATGTTTTATGCATCGCTTAGCCATTGAGTAACACTGAAAAATCTCATTACGACATCAATGATATTGTTAATGATGAGTAAATTTTAAAATTTAAGCACAAATATTTTATACAGTGAATTTAGATATTTTATATTAACTTTTATTACGTAAAAAATCTATCAAATACATTGGATAAGGTTCATGAACAAATGTCCAATTTTTTTATTTGAAAAAATATGAACCATATTAACAAAGCAAAAAAAAAATGAATCTATTAGATATTTTGGAAATATTGCCACAAGGATGCTTTCCAAAGCGATAATATAGAGAATTTTTCCCTAAATAATATTAAAAAAATTATATACGAAATATTTTTCATAAAATTTTAGTCTACCGCTTCAAGTTCCTTTATGTGTGGGTAAGTTATGCTTTTTTTTCTTCGATCTAATAATGACATTTTGCTGATTTCTGAACAGCGACAAAAAAAACTAAGGGAATTAAATGAGCATCCATCATTCTATTTGTCACTAATGTAATATTTTTGTGTTTCGACACTAAATTATAGACATCGAAACACATCTTAATTTATTTTTAGCATGACATGGTGTTTTATCTTCAAAAGAACCAAATGCTTAAAGACTGTCACGCCAAACTGAAATCACTCAAAAATGTCAAAGATCCATCTCCAGTTCACAAAAGAAAAACAACTAACCTTTTCACCGAATTTCATCATCTTCAGAGATATCCATTCAAAACCAATTTCACAAAGCTCTTTTTTAGTTATAAAAAAAATATTTTCTTCATTTTAGGTAAGGCTTTCTAAACTGCGACCTAGAATGTTTTTTCCGGGGATCTCAACTGACCCTTGAATGATATAATGTGCGATTTGTATTTTAAATATTTCAAAATAAGTTATATTACTTTAAAATCCATTAAAGCTTTGTTTAAAACAATCACGGGATACCTAAACAGTTAAAGATGTATTTTAGACAATTAATTGGATATTTGGTTGTGATCGTGTAAAGTAATTATTTTAGTTGACAAAAATTTAGTCTTTATTTTTAGTCTTTGAAATAAAAGTATTGCTTTTTAAACAAAATACATATAAAAAGTAGTTTATAAGACGTCAAAATGACAACAAAAACGCCACTATGAGCAATAATTTAGCAAAGCTTTAATTTTTTTTAAATATACAAGTAATAATTTTATAAAATAAATTAAAATTTCCATCGTCAAATAAATATAACTTTTAAATGAATTTGAACCACGCTTTAATTAAATGCATTCAATTTTGGCGACAATTGGACAAGTTACATGAAACGCGAAATTCTGAATATATATGTATTTCTGGTAAATTAGAAGCTGCAGATTCCAAATATAAGCTTAAATATTCACAAATATGTTTAATTTCAGCAAAAAAATACATTTGAAAGTTGCCGAAAATGTACGTCACTGAAAACAGCACTGACGTCAGGTTATATGTTTTTGGCGATGTTTCGATCTTTGTCCGTAATGTTTTAATACACTTTATAAAATAGTAAACCTTAGAATAATCGGAATAGACAGGTAAGGTAAGGTAAGGTAATCGTTTCCGGCTGCCTATTTCTAGCCTCCTTCAGGAGCTTTAACACAGCCAGTAAAGCCTCGTAATTTAGAACCCTGGTCAAGTGACGAGGTCGACACGTGAGCGGGCACCCAACGGAACTTCGAGCGACATCGTACGCTAACGCCGTCGGGACTCCACAGATTTAACGAGCACGTCTGTCCCTGTGTACTCGGGCCCATCCGTGGTGAGGATTTTTCTACTATTTCCAGCACGGATCCGATTTATAGGATGACTGGCAGTAGGTGGGATTCGAACCCCCGCACTCCTGAGAAGGTTGAATCTCTAGGCTGATGCCCTAACCACTCGGCCACGGACGGGCCAATAGACAGGTGAAATCGTTGAACGATTGGAGAAATTAACTGGAATGAACATGACATATTTCTGTAAAGAGACGTCATAAAATAGCATAACTTCTTTAGCAGTTTGATAAGGATGAAAGCACGTTTCACAGTTTCAAAAGCGATACAGTGAAGCGTGATATGAAATAACACGCCAAGAACCAAAAAAGCCAAACATGACGTCATTTTTTATGCCAAGAGAGGCCTAACAAAAGTGACATGTCACTAACTTTAAAATTGAATTTAAAAATAAATACATCTTAAAAACTAGGAATACTTGAGTTTTACAGGTTTCTTAACCCTTTCAGTCCCAATGACTATTTGGCATCATCATTTTAGAAAATTTTTTCTGGTTGTCTATAGCCATTTATGATATCAAAAAGCACATCATTCGATTCTTCAAACTTTTTTCTATTAGAAAATATTTTTTATTAATCCCTATAGATGTTAGCAATATTATTTTTTTAAAATTATGATGAGAAACATGATGATGCCAAATGGCATCACTGGGACTGAAAGGGTTAATGTGTTTAATCGAATAAAAATGTTTGGGGAAAACGCTGTAATTGTCCATTGGCCGTAATAGGTATTCCCTTTTCCCTATCCGGCCCTCCAACGAAAACATTTGGAGACCCTTGGGATACATGAAAAGATGAAACCGTGAGAACTTTCCACGACAGTTTGTTTATCGGTCCAAAACTGGGATTACTCTGATACGGAAAGACGGAGGCGTACATCGATCATATCCTGACAGAGTTCGAAATTTCTGCCAAAGTTAAGCTTGTAAGAAGATGTAATTCTTCTTTTAGTTTGAGATCTTAGTGAAGGATGATCGTGACCATATTCAACAATGCGAAGAGTTTGCGCGGGCTTTTGTATTGGTATCTGTGGTCGCAGTTCTGTTCGTTGAATATAGAAGGAATCTACAGTGGTAAAAACTACAAAAACTCAATTGTGGTGAGTTGATGGTTAGAGTTTGGTTAAATTATCGTCGCACTAGAGCTACAAGGGAGCTGTTGGAGACGGCGTTGTAATTTGGAACCACAGTCAAGTTATGAGCCGATATCTGAGTGGGTTTCCAACTCAACTTTTTTTTAAGGGCGACATCGTACACGGCGTTTGGGAATTTGAAGAATATTTAACATGTTCTCCCTCTATACGGGGAATTATTTGGCCGACCTTCTGGCTGCATAGGTCGTTCAAGGTACACTCAAGATTTATTTAAACGAAAGCATATATAATTTTCTTCATATAAAATTGAAAAATAAAATTTGAAAAAAAAGGAAAGCTAAAATGGTTCAAATATTTTTATGACATAACTAAATTTTCAAGCTGTTAACGAAGTAGTTACGATGTTTGCTGATAAATGACCAAATGCTCCCAATGTCATGTAATTTTACACTATTTTTTCTTTAGTTTCAAAATTTTGGACTTCACGAAAATTCCTCACCGCAGATTAAACACTTTTACATCACCTCACATTGATTGCCAACCCTGTTGTTGAATCTAGTTACATTCCATGTTGTTCTACAACAACCGTATCATCCTCTGATCTTTAACAGAAAACACAAAAATGAAAAAGAACTCTTCTAGAAGGATTACACAAAAAAACTAACTTTTTAGTTGTACACTGGTACAAAAAAAATTAAAAATGGCGCAACGTCAACGTCGTGCCATGTCTTATCTTAAATCGTAATAACCACAAAAGACTGTCATTTAGTAACTTAAGAAGTTGTTTATTACTGTTTGACACGTTTTGATCGCATCTAAGTACGATCACAGACGCTCCTCTTATACCAACTTCTTTTTTAAATTGTCGACGTAAAGTAATAGGCGATTACATTGGAACTTCTAAGCGACGAAAAAAAAATGTGACAAAAGTAAGAATGTTTTTTTTCTGCCGTTAAAATGCAGTAGAATGTCAGTCGAGACGGTAGTGATAGTCAATTATAAATGATTGACTATGGACACGGGGCGTTCACTAAATACGGATTATAGTTTTTATGAGGAAATTATTTGTTAAAACAGCACGACAAAAGGGGTTTTAAAAACCTCTACTGTTCATTAGCTATGATTTACTGGTATATGGTTTATATGTTTTCTATAGATAAGCTTTCAAAAGTATCCATTTTCAAAACTACAGGTCTGTTGGAATGATCTTTTAGTAAATATTCAATTTGTATTGCTTTCTATGTTTTATCGCCTTTAGTTCCTTATTTTGATAAGAAACAGTGGAAGCCCATGCGATTTGACACTGTGATTAAAACATTTTAAATTAACCTCTTTTGGGTTGGTTTTGAAAAAATAAACTTTCATCCAACCAAATACAACTTTTACCGTGTTTAATAGAATTTAATTAAATAGCATTTTTTGTTTGAAATCATGATGTCAAATAGCAAATTTGTAACAGATATTGACGTGTGACGAGAAATATTTAATTTTTTTTATCAACAATAAATTAATGCTTTGTTTTTTATGGAATTCAAATCATGAATCCCATGTTAAGTCAACGAGAACGACTAAAAAAACAGAGCTTTCGAATAAAAATAAACAGAGAAACTTTTAAAGTAGCCGAGTAATTTCTTCGTTTCATTCTACTTACTTTGACAATTGACCCATTTCCTTTATCTCAACGTTCTGTGGTTGAGGTGGAGATTCAGACAGACAGTAAAGCCTTTCCGCAGGCATTTGCGCCGAAGAGTTTATTTTATTTCTTCAATCCATAACACGACAATTACAATTGAAAAGTTTTGTGCATGTGTAGTTATAAAATTCTTTGCCTACTTAACCCGGTAGAACGCGCACTGGGTATTTTATACACGAACGATTTTATTAAAAAACTAATATCCTTATTACTTGATTTTTCTTTCAACGTGTGCCAAACCTTTAAATTTGATTAGGTGACTCAATTAACTTATGTCCTAAATTTGTCTCCAGTAGAGATACCCTTAAAATATTGTCATTATTGAAATATGTCGTCAATATCCCTTGTCTGCTCCCGAGTACACTAATGTCTGCTGCAGTACACTAGTGTTTTTATCAGTGTATAATACAAATCATTCTTCTCTCGATTCTCATGTGTACCGCGTTCAAACAATGTTACAGACCATACTGAGAAACTTAAAAAGATGTCTAAAACTTTTTCAAAAGAAACGGTTGACTGATGAAGTATTTTCAGACACTGTTGTCTCCTCATTGTCCGGGCGTTAATCTCTTCGTTGAAGAATAATCCACCATGACAAGCTACAATTGAATTCAGAGTCAAGTCGATGACACTTCTCCCAATTAATTACAACGTCAAGCCAATTTATCATTGACGATAGCTCAGGATGCATCAGTGACAAAAAAAAACAACTATTTATGCTACAATAGACTCAAGTTGGAAATGTCAGAAGAGAAACAATCCAAGTCCAAATGGAGTTGGATTATTTTCATTTTGAAACACTTTTTTTAATTGTGCTCGTTTTTACAGGTTTAAATCTGTATAATGTCGAAAAGGGCAGATGTCCATTATTATAACTGAAGACATACGCCTATTTTATGCAATAATGTATGGTTTGAATGTTTCAGAACAAAAATGGAATAAATCGAGTGGGAGCTGTGGTTGTTGTAGCTCTGAAACACAGTTAATGGTTGAACGTAGGTAGAACGGCCAATTCAATGTATGTCTTTTGTTGTTCGTAATACCTTGAGAGTTATCTTTTTTTACGCTTAGTAATTGTTACGAGTTGCATTGATTATTTAATTAGCTTCAATACATCATGTTGCAGGACTTCAGAGTTTTGTCAATTAAAGTTGTTGGATAGTTCATTGAATGAATGGTTGCAGAGTTGAGTAACTTTTACAGTTGAGCTTAATGAATTTATGTTTCTTCTATAAGTTATGTCATAATTGAGAAGCTTATGCTTGACTATTATGTGCTACTTAGAGTGATTTTCCCAGGATCCACTGCAAACTACAGACTACTGTTGATTACAGTTTTTTTTGTAACAAGCCAGTGATTAATCGATAAATAATTATTTATCGTAAATGCGAATTCAGAAGGAATTTCAAGGACGAGCATGATTCGGGTAATAATATGTTTATGCAAATTTTGCACCTGTTATTTAATATTTTGTGCCAGGTTCACATCATAAATAGTAAAAGTGAGGGAACAAGGAGCTATTTGGGTTGCATTAATATGTTTCGCCAACTTTTTTTCCAAAATAAAGAAATTTCATAAATAAATTCCAACAATTTTTTTTGCCTTATTAAAAATACCTACGTTAGAAAACAATATTTTTTATACACATTTCGATACACAAATAAAATGAAACTCACCCCTTTTCATCTATAAGAAGAACGGTTTCCGATCCGCTGCTTGACTTGGCAACAAGATCGCTCCCGAAAATTCCATAGATACCTAGAAAGGACAAATGTGGGTGTAATTAAAATCACAAAAAAACCGCAAAACCAATTAGTATAGTTTACTGTTTAATAACCTGGACGAAATGTTCAGTCGTCGTTGTTCCATTAGAAAATCTTTCAATCTGCTATGAGCTGACCTTTTGCTTACGCACTATTACCTTACCCACTATTAAAAGATATAATTATGAGTCGAGTTGAATTGTCGTCGCTCTAAATCTACACGAGGACTTTTGACGAAGGGTCACGACCACAAGAACCACAGTTAAGTGACAAGCCGATACCTGAGTAGACATCCAAAGCATCTTTTACATAGGGGCGACATCGTACGCAACGTCGGGACTTAGAAGCATATTGAACGGGGTCTTATTCTTCGGATCAAACCAATTCGATCTATACACGGGGTATTATTTGCCGGAATTTTTTTTGGCTGCACAGACCATTTAGAGGTGGCCATTTATTTTGGCAATGCCCGGGTTTAACCCTGGAACCTCCATCACAGACAAAAGGGAATATTCCACTCAATTGTGTTGGTCGCACGTCTGTCATTTTCGCAGTTTGCTGCCCAATTAACAATCTGTGGACGAGCTGTCATGTAAAACCACCCTTTGGTCCATTTGCTATCCATTGATCCCTAAGCGTGAAAAACAGATAATCAGAGGAGCGATTTCATGAGTAAAAATAGTGCGGCATTTAGCGCCTTCACGCTCATTTGGAATGCCAGGAAACAATGCTAAGGGCATAGAGGTCAAATAGATATAGATGCTGTCAGGAGATACTTCCCTAGAATAATTTGTTTTTTCCTATTCCAATAAAGAATCGCTGTTGTCACAGCAGTATCCCGTGACAAAAAATTGGAAATGAATATGGGAAATAAAGTGTAAGAATGTTTGAAAAACCTGATTACACGACTCAAATAGTCATAGTTTGTATTTCAACATTATTTTTTTATTAAAATAATGCTTAGCTATAATGCTTGAATTAAATTCTTAGCATTTCAATTTTAATGTATGCCCTATGACATGACGCATGTCATAAGACTTGCAGCCCTTCGTTTTTTGGGTGGTTCTATCTCGCCCATGTTAAATTGCCTAACTTTGGGGACATTTTTCTCAGGAACTATATGAGATATCATTATGATTTTTTAAATATTTTGTTTCTTACATATATCTCTTTAATTTAAACTGAGGATATTTCAAAGTATCAAATAGTACTTTTACAGTGATTTTTTAAAAAAAATATGTATTGAAAAACCTAAAAAATATCAAATTTAAAGTTAGATAATTTTTTTTGAGCAGAGATATTTAAATTTTCTCAGTTTAAATCAAAGAGCTATATGTAAGTAACAAAATTTTTAAAAAAATCATAATGATATATCATATAGTTCCTGAACAAAATGTTCTTAACTGTTGAGAAACCTACGCAAAAGAAAAGTAAGGTTTAGGCAATAACTGATGTTAAGAGTTTCTCAAAAATGCTTATAAAATAGAAACAACTAAACAGAAATCGATGATTTTGGTCTTAAATTAAAGCTAAATATAAGCAGAATTAAAAAAAGGGAAAACAGAAAATCGACATTTTTTACCCAAACACCCATTGGTCTGAAGGTCGCAACCCTTTACCAACTCGAGATGCATTCTGTGATCTAGATATATTTGATAACTGTTGCATGTAATAACTTACTTTCGTCTTCCAGTTCCACTTTGAGGAAGAGAGGATCTCCAAGTTCCACCCCTTTCACGTCGTGGTCAGTGGCGTTCACGACTCGTAGCCGGAGACCAGGGGTGGGGGCCACTGCGGTCACAGTATGCGCGAGAGGCTTCATCTCACTGCAAACAAAATAGGAAGATGAAAATTTAGATGACATTGCAATGTAAAGCATTTGTCATCAATGGAAAAAGTAGGACAATTGTAAATTAGACGACATTCATTTAAAATTGGTCATAAATGCAACTAAGAAATGCAATGGTAATTAGAAAACACTGCACATAAGTAGTGGTCATCACTGCAAAAAACGCAAAACGATTGTAATTTAGAGGATATTACATAAGTATCGGTCCTCATTGCAAAATATATATTGTTATTTAAGGAAATTGGTAATAGGTGATTTAGAGCAAATTGATTTTAGGTGTCGGTCATTACAGCAAAAAACAAAGGACGATAGTAATTTAGGAAACTTTGATTTAGGTGTTGGTCATTGCAAAAAATATGTGACTATTATAATTTAGCGGGCAATGATTTAGGTGTAGGTCATTACTGCAAAACAGGAAGGACAAATACAAGAAATATTTTATAGTTTAAATTTCAGTTACTATTGAAACCAAGTAATTGCAAAATGGAATAATGAAAAAATAGTTGTATATCATTCAACCTCAAGTCTTGTAGCAAGAAAAGTTGAGTGACAATAGTTAAAAGACCCCCTTGATGTTATGGTACATATTTGTATCAGCAACAAATTTTCAATGTTATCTTATTCTTACTTTTTAAATGTGCCTTATTAAAAATCACAGTATCAGACGATATTTTCATTAAAATAATTTAAACATCGTCTTATGATATTCTACTTTTTGAACCACTTCCAAATAGAAACAAAAATCAATCATATTAGTGTTTACAAACATCTGTGCCTGAAACCGAACTAGGAACAAAAAAGCATTCAACATATGAAACCAACTGATGAAAAGCATCAACTTTAGTGACTTCATCACGTCTTATTTCTTCTAGGGGTGTCTCCCCCATTAAACCACATCCGGAAGTTGACAACAAACAAAAGTCCGCCAACGAGCCATGAGGATATGCACGCCTGTATCTCTTCAGCAAAAGTGAGAGGACTTTGAACCTGCCCTTGCCAAACGTATGTCCGTCAGTCCACCACCTACTTGGCAAACAAGACCTCGGGTTCCAAACACACACATAAAAAACAAAAACATTCTTCACACTTTGTGTTTTTCCGTATGCTGATGCTTAACTTCCCCCCTGTTACATTAACGCAAATGCTTCCAGGTAAAAGAGAAAGGAGGCACAGGTGGATTGGTAAGAAAGCAGCTGGAAAATGGACCAAGTCACTTAATGATGGTTTCAAGAAAGAAATCTGTAAATTTATATTTGAGTCACTGCATTCAGAGATAGCTTCAGTTAGTTCTCAACGAAGTTTATGTATTAGGCAATTTGATTGATCAGTGAGTACCTACTTGCGCCTATAATGAAACATTTTCAACTTCTGGCGTCTCATGAAAACTAATTATTAAGCTCTACAAAAAATAGTGATTGGTATTAAAATTAATATTTTAGGATGGCCTTATGAGATTCAATAGCATGACAAGCATTAGTCTTTTTCTGTAACCAATGTAATGCTCCAATTGAAAATGATGGGCTTTCAGAATCTATCTTCATGTATTAACCAGTTTCCAATGTCAATAAGTACGGAATTTCAATCACGTAAAATATAGAAACGAATTTCTTTTTTAATTTTATTTTTGTTTGCTTATTTACTGTTGTTGATTCTTCATTATCGCTTAAACCAGTTAAAATGAAGTCCATTATGAGATACATGAAGAAAGTTTACTTAAAACAAAAATTATTTATTAATATCATATGATTGCAATGTCATATGGCGATATTTCAATTAACTTAATGAACAGATGGGACCGGGATTTTTTTTTTAAGACATAGTCATTGACTGAACTTGGGAAACTTATTGCTTATATAGTCATAAGCTGAAGTTTGACTTGATTTCCTCTTCCTCTAAACCCTCCACATCAAAAAACCGGAATCGGTAGCCACAACGCTTTTAAAAGATGTCATTTAACATTCCGCACCACGCACACTCTTCTACTACTACGACTATACTTAGCCAGACCGCATGGTTGCAGCATGGAGATAGAGTAATTATCTTCAGACAACAGACCTCCTGTTGGGGTATAAGTATCGTCCTTACAAGAGAAAACACTGGCTCGTGCTAACATAAAAACCGAAAAAGATAATTAGCTGGCTATTCATTACGATTGTCTCATAGGAAAACAATTTAGGGGGCTGGATGAAGCAACTTTTTCGGAAGCAGATTGGGCTGGACATTGCAAAAGATAGGATTTCTTCCAAGTTCAAGAGGAGGAAGATGTGATTAAAAGGCGATTTAACACGCTTGCTCGGTCACGTAAGTAAAGCGAAATGATATAGTTGGTTGACGATTGGAAAAGGGAATGGGAATTTGTTGATTGGTTAGGGATATTTTTCTTAGATATATTTTTAATATCGCTGTTGTATCAGATGAGTTAAAATGATTATTTTTTTTTCGGCAGCTAAAGCTTTTAGACTTGCCAGTAGTGAGAAAACAAGAGTTCTGGGTCAGTGGAGGCGTGAGGGGGCAGACCCTCCACCGGAAGTGCCTGTGACGTCAACGGAAGGAGCATAGCTATGACGTAACCGGAAGTGCACATGATTGGAAGAAGCGTGGCTATGTGACCGGAAGTGGAGTTTGGGTGCTGATAGTTGAGTTGTTTTGGTGCTGGCGAGCAATAGTGTAGGTTTATGTGACGTCATGAGGAATAGGGTAGGTTTATGTGACGTCATGAGTAGGTTTTTGTAACGCATGAGTCATAGGATAGATTCGCGTGACGTAGATATATGTCTACAATTCAGTTTTTAGGAAATGATGAAGTTTATATTTTAAGGAATGGTAACGGATGTTAAAATAAGTGCTCATGGCGCCATCTAGTGTGGTCTTTGAGAAACACGTATTATGCCGAATAAAATGATATTACACGTGCTGCCATCTAGTGTAACCGTTGACAAATTTGTTATAGACATTTAAAAAAAATAGAGTATCTCTGACTGGATTCGAACCCTCGATCTCCAAAAACGACCCCGGCTCAGTGATTTCTATGCTTTAACCAACTAAGCCGGGGTCGCTTGACAGTATGAGAAGAATGTACGTTTATTTCCAGTTTCTATAAGTGATCAGGGCGCCATCTAGTTCAGTCTTTGAGAAACATTTATTGTTTTATTTCGAATAAAATATTACACTTGTTTAAATGATGATACATACTAGAAATATATTTACTTGGTAATTAAGATAATCAGCAATATCTCGTAAAGTTGACATTGAAATAATTGCTTTTGACTATTACACTTGTCTTAATGGAGACATAGCGACGCATGGTCTGAATACATTAGATATATATCGTAGATTTTAGTAAATACATATTTACTCAACAATAAAGATAATCTTTAGAGTTACAGTCGCTTTGACGTCAAGGGTTTCGTGTGCAAACTCTAAAATATGTGTGCAAAACCAATAACATTCTATGCTCATTAGATGGTATCCATTACGTCATTGGTTTTGCAAACGTATTTTAGAGTTTGCACACGAAACCCTTGACGTCATCGCGACTGTAACTCCAAAGATTATCTTAATTATTGAGTAAGTAATATGCAATCAATACGTCACATCCGCCACGCCCCTTCCGGTGCCGTCACAGGCACTTCCGGTGGAGGGTCAGCACCTCGCGTCTCCACTGACCCAAAACTCTTGTTTTCTCTATACTCTTGCCAACTTTCGGGATTTAACCAATTTGGACTTTTGACAACTTAATTTCTATGTAATAATTACAAACTGCCGGATTTTCGAAGGAGACATTAAACGTTTTCTTGGCACCCGGAATCCGGAAAATGGTTATTACTGAATAAAATCCGAAGAGTTGGAAGATTGGCCACAATTAGTAGGTCTGACTTTAAAATGCACAGAACAAATTCCTGCGGTCAGAACTGGCCAGTCGCTTTGTACCAGATTTGTATGGGTCAAGTTCCTGAAAGTAGAATTGGTTATATACTCGATTTTACAGCTTACTTCGTATTCAGTTATACTTGAAACTCAATTTTCGAGCCAGTGCCAAATGAAATTGCCATCATACTACTTACAGCTAGTTCAACACAATTTCTAGTTCATACCAGTTAAGTATAAACTTTTATGAGTCAATATTTTGAAAAGATACGATAAGCCAATCTACAAGGGTTCAACTTCATTTGCCTTTATATTTATATAATTGACAAAATTATTTGAAGCAGATAGCAAGTTATTGGAAGCCAAACTTGCTTTCTATATTGACTACAAAAAATTGCGCAATAAAAAGTGTTTTTACTTATAAGCGAAATCAATCATTTGTAAATCGATGAAAAACTTTGTATAACTTATTGCCTCGTGCATCGGTGTACTTTACATTCAATTTACATAATGAATAATAAGTAATACTTAAAAAGATAAGTTACTGCCTTGTACTTGTTGTCTGTGACAACAATTTTAAAACTAAAATAAGACGTTTTTATGATATCTAGCCTTTCATATAATGTCTGACATAATAACACAGAATAGCTGTGTATTATTATAATTGCTTGTATTGTAATTGTAAGTAACTAAACAAACACTTTATTAACACAAAAACAAGCATTACAGAATAATTTTTGTTCATCACAAGGGGGTTAAAAAAAACCGTATATGTGACTAAATAATCATAATTATAATTAATAAGACACATTATAAGTTTAAAAAAAACCACAAAAAATAATAAATTTAAATACATAAATATACACAAAAAGAAAAAAACGTGGCAATGCTAAATGCTATATCAAAACATATGCTCAAAATTCTGGTCAGCGGGAATATATAAAAAAAACCCAGTTCGCTTCAATAAATTAAAAAATACATCAATATCGACTATTGACAAAATAAATTTAAATAACGAATTTTTAAACCTGTATAAAGAAGGGATACTTTGAAGTTCAGTAAGTAGTTTATTGAATACTTTTGGGGCTAAATATGAAAAATGTTTTTGAAAAATTTCTTTATGTAGAAATGATATATGATAAATTTCATTTAAACGTCTAGCTGATATATTTACTTTTAAATTACAAAAATAATTATTTCTATGTAAATATAAAATCATTCGAAAAATAATATGTCGAATCGGTAGTAAATTTAAAAATTTAAAAATGGGGATGTTCGAATAAAGATGTCCTTTCAGAATTTTAAAACATTTGTTTGAATTGAAATCAACGGATTAATATTGCTTTTATAATCTTCTCCCCATACAATGCTACCATAATTTATGATGGGATAGAACCAGGAATAATATAATTTAATAAGAAAGTCACTTGAAACTTTTTTTCTGAGGTAATAAAATTTGTATATTATAAAACGGAGTTTTTTTAATAACTCGGAAACACGAGTTTTCCCATTTCAGATTAGAATCTATATGCAGTCCAAGATATTTTATACTATTTTTAGAGTTTAAACTTATACAAGAACAGTCAATATTTTGTCTACATGTTGTTAAATGATATTTAAGAGAAAAATTTAAATCCATATTTGTTAAACTGAAAAACATAAATTTACTTGTATTTAAGTTTAAGATTAAATCATTTATAGGAAACCAATTGCTAATTGTCATTAGATCTTTCTCTACATCTCTTTTTAGTGAATCAAAGTCATGACTAGAATACAAGAAAACTTAATCATCTGCATATGTAATCATTCTACCATTTAAATTAAGTTTTCATAAATCATTAATAAAAACCAAAAACAAAAGTGGACGTAAAGTTGATCCTTGCGGAACGCCTTTATCTATATCAGAATATTGACTAAAACTATTTCCAACCTTAACCCTTTGCTTTCGATTTGATAAGTACGGAATAAACCAGTTTTTGCAATTTTCACTTATACCAGCAGCTTGAAGTTTTTGAATTAATAATTTATGATTAACACTATCAAAAGCCTTAGTAATATCTAGATATACTAAAAATACTGCTTTTACATCAATCAGTCAGACAGGTCGAAAGAATATAAATCCAAAAACAATCAGCGATATAACATAACGATTAATAAAAAAAGTTCAATATTTTAAACTATATCTATAGTTACCCGGTCCTCATGCCTTCGTATACGACGATTGAAATATCATATGGAGATAATTTCAAATCTTAGATACATATAGCTTCAACAATGCAGCTACTGAAAAAACTTGATAAACTATGTTCATACAAGTATATCTTTAAAAGAGCGTTTCAACGGTAAAAAATTATGCTTACCCTTTTTATGGAGACCATTTCAACCAGTTGTAAAAATGGTACAGTTTGTTATACGTGGTCTAATATGCAGTTTACGATGCATGTGCTTTAGAATAAAAGTAACTCACTCCATTTTTCTACCCTTATAGAAGAGAATGAAACTAGGTAAATTGATTGCTTATCGATTCAAAATTAATGATTAAATTCTAACGCCATTATTTAACTATACCAAGTATACTTTTGGGGGTTAGATGATTAAATATATTTGCGTGCTTTACGACCTGTTTTTGGGCTAATTATTTGCCCGAACCAACTGCATAAAACAGATTTGGAATGACTACAATAAGTACATTCATGGCAGATTGGGATTCAAAGCATTAACTTGGTACCAAAGGCAGACAAGTATAAAACTACTCTCCTACTGTACAGCGTTAAGTTTGATGCTACAACAGCTTCCACATCTCAATCTGAAAAAGTTACTGGACATTCCCATTTTTCAGATTTACGCCTTTATTGCTCTGAAGAGAGATACCATCAAGTAGAAAATCCGAGTTTCTAAAGGTCCCGGATTCCAGAGGTTCTCACCCTTTGCCGGCACCACCAAGGCCACACAAATAAGAAAACCTGAATATAAATCACTGGGACACTAGATTTTGACCTCTGGAGACATTTTTTTGTTACCTTTATCATCTTGACTTGATTCCCTTCCATTGTTTGATTGAATATTTTTTATTGCTATTATTGTTATTGTAATTCGGCATCTTTCCGATTCTGGGTATTGCTTTTTTTTGTTGAATAAATTGAAACGCACTGACTAACGAAATTACAAGCCGCGCTTGTAACGCGCCCAGTGAACTGTGACTGTCAGGCATGGAAGGTTGCTTCGGGGAGAATTTTATATTGATTATTTTCTTTCTTTATCTCTTATGTTTTCACAAATAAATTTTCCATCAATATATTCTTTAGCGAGCTTGCTTTTTCTTGGAATTCATTTTTTGTCTAGTTACTTCTTGAGAAATTGTGTTAGCCCTTTGTATTTTCTCAATCAAGAAACTGTCGTGTATGAGCTTTTATATATTTTGGAATAGAAGTGAATTTGTTGAGACTTTGACACTATGGTAATTGAATTGTGGTTTCTACCTACATGGTCGCAGCACAGTGGTTCTTGTAAATCTATTCAATCTGAAATTTAATAAACACATTCTGTAAGGCAAATATGGCAGTAAAGACTTTTGAAGTTTAGGAAAGACAGAACTGATGCTTTTTTTTTAATTGAGAACTGTAATCAGCATCTTGTATTAAATCGGAACCTGCACCACAGTCTACAACTGCGCAAATAGTTATTAGTCGAGTTTAAATAGCCGATTCTTAAATGCTTAAATTATGCTTTTTGTGGTTTTCACGTCCTAGGATGCGCGCTCATTGCGTTGAGTCTTTGGCGACTTTGAGACTGTTTCACTGGGTTTTTTTCCCGCCAAGCATACTATCTTATTAAATCACCATGGTGCTTCTAATCCGACCTAGAATCTTTAATTTCATGTTGGACGCGTCGGCCCGTGAAGTGACGATACGTCTGCCAAAGGACAACTCACTGTCAAGCTCTTATTGTTTCACCAGCAAGTGACGACATTGAATGATAACTTTCTTTACGCGTCTCTCACAAGGCCAATCTCATTTCCTTTCGGACCAGATGTCCATCCTTGATGTGATGAAAGCAAACGATAGCGGAAAGTTTTTTAATATTCTAATTTGGATTTTATTGTTGTGGTGTAAATGAACCAAATAATCAAAGTTTCCGTTTTTTTACGACAATGGGTGCTGTTTTAGTGTGGGGGACAGTTTCACCGGAAGAACTGTGAACTTGAATAATTTAAATGTCTAGGATTATTTAACGTTAGGGTGATATTTTACTCAAAATATTTCTTTGTATATATATAATGCAATTTTACATTAATATGAGGAACATTTATAATGGAAATGGCCTCACAAATTATACAATGTGGGGGTGGCTGATGCTGTTTAAGTTGAGGACCCTATTGTGATGATCACAACTGCGTGAACTTGGTTGACATTTTTTTATGACATAAAAAAAACTTTTCGTACTTTGAGGATACACTTTTGATGCACTTGAGATTCGTTGTGAAGACAATGGACAGATTTTCCACCAATAAGTACTTTCTTTATATTGAAACAATCAGTGTTCATTTTAAACTTTTGGTTAACAGGAAAAGGAAATGCTAGGTGTTAAGACATTGAGGCGACTCTGGATGGCAAGACGACTGTGACGAAGTTGAAACGATGAACTGTTTAAGTAATAGTTTTTAAACTTTCAAGTACAAAATAGGAATGTTAAGATCCGTTAAAATCAAGATAGTGCGATTTTCTGACGAAACAGTGGCGGGAAAGCTGATTTAATATGAACGTCATTTCAAATAAATATAAATGCCTTAATTGCACATGAGAATTAAACATTTTCAAAAGACATTAGATTTAAATACTTATGAACTAAGGTAATAAAAATATGTTCACCTAAGGTTTAAGGATAAGTTAAGGTATCCGACTACGTTTGACACTTTTTTTTAAAATAAATTTTATTACTTTTTTTTTGTATTTTTATGTTCACCAACACAACTAATAATAATAATAAGTGACAATTTTCATTTTAAATATATATTTTTTTTAATTCAAGATTTTGTAGGTAAATTTTGATGCATTTCGCCTTTACGATAGACTTTATAACTAAAAAAAATAGTTAAGATTTCTTTAAAACAACTATAAATTAATAAATCTTAATTTGATACCTAGGGAATAGACTACAATCTAAGATATTTATCGTACCAATAAAAAGTTATGAGTTGTCGAAGCTGAGTTAAAGATTTTTATGTACTTTTTTTCTACGATTTATGATAGTAAGTGTCATAATTTCTGTAATAATGCTTTAAACTACTAGTCTGTAGTCTATTCCCTAGATAATAGTGTAAAAAATATGCACAAAAAATTTCAAAACATTCGGTTAAGTACTTTTTGAGAAATATGGTTTGTCGAGAAGAAAATTTTCAAAAATTTCATTTTGCAGAAAATCAATTTAATGTAAACAAACTGTATACAGGAGATTCATTTATGCAGAAAAAGAAAGATTATTTTATGCAGAGTCCATATAGAGACAGTTTTGGATTCTTAATAATCTCTATAATTTAATCGCTATAATTTAAAATAATAAAAGAAAAATATTAAATTTCATCAAAAATGGTCATTTCAACGTAGTCGGGTACCTTAAAAGTATTTTAACATAAGTATTAGTTTCAATTTTTGATATCCCATTAAAATTATTTCAATCTATGTGCTGCTATTAGGTTAAGCAACATTTCCTAATATAAGTGAACGATTTTCTTTGTGGGGATCATAATCTTTATTATGAATTCTTCCAAAGGCACGAAATACTTCCAATGTCATTGATCGCCGGAGCCAGATTTGAATATTCCTAAGAAATTCCAGCCAAATGAGTTCCTTGGCGCAGAAAAAACGAGATTTACAGCACCTTTCCACCCCCATCTGCATAATGAAACTTTTGAGTTACACTGATGTCACTGGTGTCAAGTAACACAACATCGGGACTCTGGCAGCTGCTTCAGCAATGCTTCTACACTGCTCAAGAAAATTAGAGGAGCACATGGTTTAAATCCTTTCACCCCCCAATGATTCCATTTGGAATCATCAGCTTGCGATTTTTTTCTCACTAAATTGAGCTCACACTTATTTATCGTAAGATCAATGATCGTCGATCTTCCATCGATCGATCGATACGATCGTTAGCTGGAAGAATCGTGTCTTTTGAAGAATGAAATAATGTTTGTTTTAATTAAATGAAAATATGAAAAACATGGTAGAATAAAATTCACTTTCAAAAATTTTTATGAAATAAAGTGACCCTAATTTCTTCACGCTTGCATTCTTATATGTCTAAAAATTGATTTTACCTTTTTTTTTTACAAATATTTTATTTACAATAATTTATTGTTATAATTTATTCAAAAGTTACAATTCCAATTTTCTCCCCTTAAATTTTAGTTAAAAAATTAAGATTTCTTTTCCTTGTTTTTTACCATTTCATTTTGGATGCATAATGAATATATTTCCTTAAATTTTAGATTTTTAGAATAAAAAATAAAAAGTTGGAACTGAATCGGTTTACAAATGTACGCAGTGCTTCCCTAATTGTTTTGAGCAGTGTATTTTGCATATGGAAAGGTTGAGAGGTCTCCTCGTTTAGAATTGATGAGGGGAGTTAATTTGAAATGTGGCGCATTTTGGCGACATAAACAACTCGAAAGGTGTTGAGATGATGAAGGGTTCGAAAAGATTAATTGTTGCATTTTCATTCGCTTTTAAGCTAAGTGTATGTAAGGAATGGTTCACCGTTTGATGTTCTTGTTTAGTGGAATTTGTAACCAGTTCTTGTGTGGTCGTTTTTTGTAGTTATTTGGCCTGTGAACTGTAAGCAACTTGTGAAAACATTGTTATGAATATTCTTTCAATAATGTTTACAAATTAAGGACGACTTTGTGAATAACATTAACATTTCATTTCCGAATAAAATCGTTGATTTTAAAATTTTTAAATTCGTTTTTCCCGTAACTTAATTTGTTCTACATCGATTGTTCAGAACTATGGTCTTTTGGCCTTATATTTTGTTTATTTAAATAAACTACAGCAGAAAGCTCATTTTTGCGGGGCGAATTTTCGTCCCAATCGTCGTTAATAGGTTGATAGCGTTAATGCAAATAATTTACCATTCTACATCATGACAAATCCTTTTTAATTGCTTTATCTAATGAGACTGAATGGATTCTAATAAACTCTTGTTGGTACTTTTGAACTTTCTGCTTTGTTTTGCAACTTAGTTATTTTATATATGTTTCTTTTTATATTTTTAAAAGCTAATATATTACTTCGTCCTTATAGAAATGTAAAGATACTTGAAGAAAAAAATTACCGTTGGTCTAGCTTCTTTACACGACTTAAAAATATCGGTCGATATTCTAATATTTTCCTTCAAACAAAAGAGTTTTACTTATTGTTTATTAATTTCATTGAATGTAACTTAGCGCCCAATCATTCGTTTAGTGGTTTGTTTAGACGCACAAAAGAAAAGACCATAGTTTCACAAGGAAAACTAGTTTTTACATTGGTTTTAACACGGCACATTCTCTATCTGATTTAATTTCTATGAGAGACACTTCCTTAATTATTTTGAGGGAAGACATCCGACGGGCCATTTTAGTGGGCTTCAGGAACATTGATAGTTAGTGGAAATTGCTTCTCACTACACCGCACAGTTAAATAGTGATTAATGTCAGTTAAATAATGATTAATACGTTGTATTTCATCAGGAAATGTCCGACAATTTCTACTTGTCAGAGCCGGATTTAAAGATTTGCCACTTGTAGGCTACGATCGATTTGTCGCCCCTGTCACAATATTCTCCCCCTTTAACTAAGGGTTTTTCTATTCCTGTGATGCAGTGATTTTTAAAATGAACGCATTCTTCAATTAAATTTGAATCTAGATAATTTGAATAGATGTCTTTAACTAGTGGCCTTGTTTCTTGTTAAATCCTCAGTAATTATATGACTATTAAATAAATGGGTTAAGAAGTAGAACTTCCCTTGGTACTCATTGTACGGCTCATTGCGGTTTACGCATTAACGTAAATTATTTGTTTCTTTATTATAAAAGATACTAATATTTTTAAGAATATTTTTTTTATGCCAAATGCCTCTTTAATTGGTCTTAAAATTTGCCTACACCAAAAATTCGCCGCTCTAGGCTACAGCCTACTTAGCCTATTTAGAAATCCGTCCCTGCTGGTCACCCGACAATCGATGAATTCCACGTCCATAAGAAGAAAATGGCTACTCCAAACCAGAATAATGAAAACAATGAACCCCTTCCTGTTAAATACTGTTGGTGTCTAGCGAAATCTAATAAACTTTGTTTTCCTAACGAAAAAATTCTGACTTTTTAACGTGTATTTTAAAGCTCAAATCATCTTATAAAAATGTTTCCAAAGACATTCATCAACTTTAAAAAAAATGATTTTTGAGAATATAATTAAAAACAAAACCTAAAAAAGAACAACTACACTGTATCTTGTATACTTTTATGATGCTCGAAATGAAGTTTTTTCAGGGTATAGTAGGCATAGTTAATCATCCAAATAAGGAGTAATTTTTTTTTAAAAAATAATCTCTGAATTATTAGAAGTAAATTAAGAGTAATATTTTTTTCGACTGTGGTGTTGTTGTTTCGAATCCTTCAACTGACGGAGTCGGATTAAATCAGCGAATCTTCTAGGTTAAACTGATAGTATATGGATGGCTCAGAGTACAAGTGAACCAAGTTCATAAAAAGCTGATTTGTGGTACAGAAGTTTAAGTTAAAGTTTTATTACAAAATTACCTCTAAACGTTATTAATGGGGATGTTTTATGTCGTAAGTGGAAACAGTTCCAGCTGTATTGCTTTCATTTTTGATCCTTTTGGAATTGTATTTCAATCTTGCACCAAAATTCTATATAGTTAAAGCATGCAATTGCATTGTTAACTCGAAAATGACAAAAAGTGGACATTCAGTTTTAATAAATGTAGATCAGCTATTACGCTAATGTTTTTTTCATTTAATATTAAAAGTTTTAGTTAGAATCACTTTTTACACACGTGACTTACACCATAGAAAGGGTCATTTTACGTGGAATTAGCCGAATAAAAAAACACACACACGTCAAAAATATCAGTTTTGACATTGATCTATGGTTAACTCACCCGTTCTTGATGCCCTTGGACCCTCTGATTTTGAGCTTCATCTCTTCATAGTCGCAGGCGACGTCAATTCGGCGATCTGTGGTCCTCAGCACGAAAGCATGATGCTGTACCACCACGCTGTTAACGAACGTCCCATTGCCCTATGGAGAACGGGAATAAAATGTTTCAAGCTTGTTTATAATCTTATGCAGTCAGTTTCACTGGTTATCGTTTACAATTTTTGCGGCTGTATAAGGTAATCAGTAAAATTTACGATTTAAAAGTAGCAGATGAGTAACCAGTCTAAAACTTTTGCTATTCTAATGGTGAAACTGTTTAAAAGTGTAGCATTCTTCATAACCATTGCTCATTAACCGGAAATATGAAACCGTGACATCATGTGAAACTATTTTCCAGGTAAAAACTAAAACGCCTAGCCGCATTCAACGGTGGCCAAATTTGTATAGAACCGATGCTACATTTACGTTAATTTATCGTTCAAATGACGCTTTGTAGACAAAAATTTTAACATGAACGTCTTAAGGGGGAATAGGCGTGCTGGACCGGGGGTCTCCAAAGCAAAGTGCATCAGTGTTAATCCTATGAAGAAAAAAATATTTTCTCTGCTACATTTCTCCGGCTGTATTGAATATTTTTTACAAGCGGATTTTCTATGTGATAAATGTAGCTGACTTACAGGTCCCGACCTTCCCACTTTTTGAAATTGGTTCGAATATTTTTTTTTAATTTTCAATCAATAATTTTACACAAATTATTCGAAGCAATTTCAAAATGCGGGAAGATAGAGACCTGTAAGTTATCTACATTTATTATTTAAAAAAAAACGTTTGTAAAAATATTCAATACAACCGAAGAAATGTGGCAGAGAAAATAGTTTTTAGTTTTTAGTTATAGTAACCATTGGATTAACACGAGGCACTTGAGTTTGGAGACCCGCGGTCCAGCGCGCCCATCCCCCCTTGAACGCCATCCATGAAGATGATTATTGTTATAGGAATGGCAAGCAGGATGTACTTCAACTGAATTTAAACACCAACAAAATAAATTACTATTTTACCATTCAGCTCTCATCTTAAATTAGTTTTTGTTTTATACAAAACTAGCTTTATAAACCCGGCGTTGCACCTGTGTACCCTTAATAACCCTAATTAGTAGTTTTTATGTAAACTTTTATTTTATACCAATTGATCCCCTCTCCACTGGTCCACTCCGTCAGGATATTATAATCTCCTCCCATTCTGATATGAGGGGTTGATTTTATCCAGGCTCCAGGAGTTTGAGGGCTTTCCCATAGGCCCCTGTTCAAATTCCCAGAACAACCCCTATGCAATTTTTAAAAATAGTTTTTCCCCTTAAAAAGAGTACTATTTTAATGGATGACTAATATTTAAAGCATACGAGTTTCGTCTTATATTCAGATAGTCAGGAAAAACACATTTCTGACAGTTTTTGAAGCATTGAAATGTGATAGTCGGCATACATTTTTTTCGTTCTTATTTTTATCTTTTGACAACATACTGATAATGAAGCTGACCACTTTAAGCAGTCTAACTTCTCGAAATATGAATATGAGCAAGCTAATGTACAATTCATGAGAATCTTTAACCCATCCCAAAACTTTACGAAGCATCTACAATTTGCTACCATAACTACGTCCTAAGAAACAAATAGCTACACCCTTATTCACAAAAAACCTTCTACAATCTTGTTGCGGTCAAAGCTACAACTCGCTTGTAATTCGCATTTAATTTGCCTTCCGTTTATTGAAGGGTTTAGAGACAAGTGAGCCAAGGTCCATATTTTTTGTTTGCAGAAGTACTGTCAGAATAAAGTTTCTTATACATGACAATATACTCATTAAAGTGTAATAATATCACTTAATAAAGTACATATAAGTATTTAAATGCATTAATTAGATCGAAATTAAATTGACATTTATAACCAGTACACACAATCGATGACTTAATTCAATAGACAATGATTTAATTCTACAGCTAAAATTTAATAAAGTACTGCCTAACTTTCTCTAAATTACCATTTAATACCTTAATGAAAGCCATGAAGTCTTCGAGTATAATCGTGATTTCTAAACAAACCAAACTTAAGATTTTCTCGCTTCAGATTTTCTCAGCTGACTATCCAGATCTGGCCAGTAGAACAGTACTAGAGTTTCTGTAAATGTTGTTTTTCCTTGATGATTGTCTCAATACAGTAAAGTTGCATAATAGGTTTTTCTGTAAAGGTTGTTTTTGCAAGCGGATTGTTTCAATACGGAAAAAATACAGAGCAGTACTGTATTCCTGTGAATGTTGCTTTTGCTAGAGGATTGTTTCGAAACAGCAAAGAAATCGAACTGTCTTTAGATAACGCAGGAACAAATAAAAAAAATCTTTCGAAACTTATTTAACTCTCTTACTGCGCACCCATCATTTCCGCTGGAAACGTAGAAATAGCAAAATTAGAGCAGCCAGTGTACAAAGTGTTGATGCATTGAGGCATAGCTATGTCAACACATTTTAGCAAAAATTGAATGGGCAACGACTCTGCCCACTAACACTCTCAACACTTCATAAATCTTTAAACGGCACTTAATTCGCCTACCGATCACTCCCTACACCTCTCTCTATCTCAACATCAAAGCGAACATCATTAACCCAACAAAAAATGAAATAATCTTATTCCTAACTCGCTTTTTATAACTACCTATTCTTATTTTTTTTCTCCAGAGCTTTAACGCAGCCAATTTATTAGGCATTCAAAATCATTCCTCAACCAACATCAGCCAGTATTTTCCGCCCACCTTAAGGAATATCAATGATCTGCCTAATCATCCATGGACATTACACAAAGACCTTTATGCAAAGAAGGGATCAGGTATACAGAAACATTTCCGAACAAGCTTCTTCTTGTACTAAATTATTTAAAAGAAGTAGTGTGGATGGAAATTCTCCAATAAATTGAACCCTTTTTAAATGTAGCGATCCACCTGGGCTTGATGTAATGAAGGGGTTGCAGCGGTGGATGAACTTGAATTAAGGAATCTGACAATAAATCAGAAGGGTGCGGTCGATACCTTCGGGAAGATGAGTTGAAGTAGGGCCCACTTATAACCGAATTAGAGCTTCCTATAAGACTTAGAACCGTTACAAACGTAAACAGGGCAGATGCAAGGCCAGTTGAGTGGAATTGAATTATCATGCACTAGAGCTACACGAGGCTAATGGCGACGGGCTTCATAATTTAGAACCACAGGCAAGTGACCCCCAGGCAAGTGAGAGGGTCTGTGCGAACGTAACAGCTAAAGTTTTTTTTACTTCGAATTTAGAATTGTTTAATTTACCTGAGGTTGGTTTGGTCGAAATAACGTTGAACTAGAGCTAAATAAGAGCTATTGTCGACAGTTTTCTGTAGGAATATAATGAAGCTATATTTGCAAAGCTGTACACAAATTAGCTTTACCATCATCAGCTATGATTTTTCTTTATTTTCACGTATTAAGCTAATTAGATTATATAATACAATTTTGAAATAAAAATGCTGATTTTAATTTAAATAGAAGTTTATCTGAAGGTTTTTTTTTAAATTTGTGAGCTTATAGTGTGAGGCCGTTATCACATCTCAAGGCCCTGGGCTAAAGCATCTTTTGCATACTACAAAGGGCAGACCTGAACGAAAAATTACATGCTTATATCTGCTAGTCTAAACAATGCACAATTAAACATTAACAGTTTGAATAGGTTTCTTTCCAAATATTTAAATAATGTTAATCTTATTAGCTTTTGCTCAACTCTATGAGAGAGAGTCCGAGTACAGAATTGTTTATATCTATTTTTACATTGTATCATTCATTTTAATTTTCAATTTATATGCGTATTTGTACATTAGATGACAAAAACATCAGCAAATGTTTTTATATTTTTCCAGCAAAAAAAAATCAATAAAATTTATTACAATTTATTAATTTTATAAAATTTTACACTTAATTTGCTCTTTAAATACATCTAAACTGAAAATTATAGGAACCTTACGCAAGAAATTTTAAAGTGGCACTCAGACGGCAAATTTCCTTTGCTTACATAATTGAAAAGAAAATTACATTTTTTAATTATAAATTTCTTACATAAAAATATTTAAACTCTTATCTTGACTGCAGGGAATTTGAATGACCATGTAGAATTACAGAATCAAATAACTTTTACACATACTCGTATTATGTAACATTGAGTTATTTGCCGTAGTTTTACATAAGTTTTTAAAAAATCAAATTTAAAAACTGATTTCTGAAAAACTTACAAACTCTAGCTTTCACAGCCCTAATGCAAAGTACGTTTTCGGTATAGCAAGAAAAAACTGACGCTTGAATAAATTTGTCTACTTTTATATTTAAAAACACTTATCTAATGTGTTTTTAAAAAAAATTCTCCAAAATACAATTTATTTTTATATACATGACCAACATATAAAAAATGGGATATGGTTCATTGCTTAAGAAGTCAAGGGGAAAAAACTATTACAAGGTTACCCGATCACTTGCTTTGTAGGATGCTCACCAGATCTTAACAGAAAGAAAAAAGAAATTCTTCTAAACAATGAATTGTCTTTTTCTTAAGTTTTATTTCCAGAACAGTAGATCCTTTTGAATTTTAATTTAGTAGAAGCTCCATATTAAGTTCGTAATGATTAATCAAAACTAAATAAATTTTAAGATTGCTCCTTTATTAACTTAGATATAAACGAATTTATTTAAATTTTGAATTTGTTTCATCGTTTTTAGTTTGAATATATTCCGGTTAGATAAATCTTTCAATTTGTTGAATTAGATATTGTTATTGATTTTTTTGAGTTTTAATTATTATGCGCCACATAGATATGATTAAACTAACAAGTAGCTATGTTTTTGCCTCATCGGCCACTTCCTTACATAAGGAAGAAAAAAAACTAATTTAAAATAGGTTGGAAGGAAACGTTAAATGGTATCAGAAATATTTTTCGCCGAATTTTATGAAATTTTGTTAGATGAATGAGATTATGATTTATTTGCAACTAGTCTCTAAAACTAGAACATTTTGAAACCTGAAAGTTCAAAAATCATAATCTACGTATGAACTACGCATTTGTGCCAAGTTACGAATCAAACAAATGTCTAGTTTAAAGTCTATATGGAACATACCCACAAACACACAAAACTTAAAAACATACGCTATAAAATGCACGCATAATAGTTATCGTTATTTCCCTCATAGACGTATAAAACCTTTTAGCTCATTTGGCGCCTTTTTGGTAAGAATATGGCGAGAAAAGAGATATAGCTACAAACACACTTATTATACAGCTCTAGCACGACCATCTTCGAACAATCAACCAACATTATAAATTTTAAAAAAAATGGCTCATTTGGCGCGTTTAGGTAAGAATTTGGCGAGTTCGGCAACATATTTGGCGAAATAATGAAAACGTTAAACTAATATGCAGCTCTAGTAAGTTAGGTTTTGAACATCCATCATATTTATAATTCACGGAAATAAGCTTAAATATGCATATTTGCAAACAACAGAACCATTCACGAAAAAATCATTACCAAAACCCACAATAAAATCCAAAATGGAGACTAAACGGAAATACGTCTCTTGAAACGCCAATTAGTTTTCAAATAATGAATTTAGTTCCTGAAGGTATTGGCAATAGAATAAAATAAGGATTTTTAATTTTAATTATTTTTCTAAAAGTTTTATTTCTTCTGCAGAATGGCATCAAGAAAGGAAAAAATTATCGGATTTGAGCGAAAGTGGTGTATTTTTTTTCAGATTATTCGAATTTTCTCTAAAAATATAACCTTTTGAGCTCTGAAAGTTCAAAATCTGTAACTTAAGTATGAACTACACATTTGTGCCAAGTAACGATTCAAACAGATACCTAGTTTAAGAGTCTATAAGGAACACACACACACAAAACTTCATTTTTATTATTATAGATATTTGTTTTTAAATAATGCAACAAAAGTAATGGACAACTTTGGCTTTTCGGATAACCATCCGGCCTTATTAATTGTAGTAGTTAATACATTT
Organism: Oedothorax gibbosus; assembly: GCA_019343175.1. NCBI lineage: Eukaryota > Metazoa > Arthropoda > Arachnida > Araneae > Linyphiidae > Oedothorax > Oedothorax gibbosus. Next base: position 23,845,748 of record CM033278.1, read on the forward strand.
CTTTTAACTTCCTATTATTGCGTCTTACCATAATATTCGTTTTCAAATATAGTCGGCAATCCGAGTATAATGAGGAGTGTAATAATCGGGAGTAATTAAGGGATAGTATCAACACATTGTGAGGGGAACAGCAATTATCAGTTGTCCAAACCTCAACTGGCTTCTTTTAGGTCTCGTATATCCTACCAGCTTTCAATCCTACCCTTCCTTTGGTCGGTTCTCCGATTGGTGCTCTATTCTCACGTGACATTGATCCCCCAACCGAGGCTTGGAAAAGATTTTTTTTTACTCAGCACATTTCTATATACACTTAAGACTGGCCATTTACCTCTGTTTCTAAGCTTTAAAAAACAAATTACTATTTATAGAAGAACTGGTAAACAATATAAATAAGTTCCTTACCTACATTCCTAACACTGCCTACAAAAATAAAATAAAAAACTTTTTCTGCGTAATTGATTTAAAATGGTTCCATATGAACGAATCCAACAATTTCGACCGATTTTATATCTCATTAGGCCCAGCAATTAATCCTGACCAACATAGACCGAATAGACAATATCTGCATTGTTTCCGATATGCCCATTTTACGAGCCATCCACTGCTGCTAACTTTAAGAATCCCTAATTAGAAGCAATATCTATGTTCACAGAACCCTACTTTACCGAAATGGCCACCCAGCAAGTATCCCTTTTAGATCATTTGGCCTATTTGTAGATATGGCGAGTAAAGATATGGCTACGAAAACGACTTATTTACTAGTTGCGAATCTTCGAATGCTACCAACATTTAAATTAAAAAAATGGACTTTTTTGGCATTTAGGGTAGATTGGATCAGGCAACATATGAGTTTTGGAATAGATTTAAAACTGTTAAACTAATATGCAGTTAGAAATGTAGAATTTTGTTCTTTACATTTATGAATCACACTGGAACCTTAAGCTAAATATGTATTTTCGACCAAAAACATACTCATGAGAAAATATTACCAAAACCCAATAAATCAAATGGAACTTAAACGGATAGCTCTCAAACCAATTAGTTTACAAATAATGAATTTAGTTCTGAAGTTGCAGAATCATTTCGATTCTGATTTATTTCTTTCTAGTTCATTTCACGACAAAGCATCAAAGCACAAAATTATCGGATTTGAAGCAAAGATGATTGTTTCAGAATTTCGAATTTTCTCTAAAAATAATTAAATTTTGATTTTTAAATTACAAATTCTTGTAATCTTAATATGAACTAACATTGCCAAATCTATTTTCAAAATCATTTTAAGTCTTAGGACCACAAGCCCACAACAAATTGATTATTGTTATAGATAATTAGTTTAATGCAACAAAAGTATGTAAAAATTTGCTTCAGAAGCATGTTAATTAAAATAAAAATTTAATTACATTAATACTTAACTTCCATTTGTCTTACAAATATTTCATGTTTGTATTCGGTAATCGAGAAATTTGTTAAAATAATCGATGAATAAGATAGTATTCAAACATTCGGTTGAATTGTATTATCAATAGAATCCTTAATGGTTTCTTATAGTTCGATATCTAAGCCAAATCATCCAGCTTCCTTGTCGGTCATACAGATTAGTGCTTATTCTCGCTTACTTTGAATCGCCCATCGAGTACAAATATATTTTTTGAATCTCAGCAAATTTATACAAACTTAAAAGTGAAATTGGACATTAACTGAAATGTGTAAATTTAGCGACAAAATTACTATTTAAAAAGACTTACAATAATAAGTTCACTTTACACAACTAGCACACTAACTCTATAAAAATAAAAGATTATGCAGAATATTATAATGGTTGCGTATGACGATCAACAATTTGCGATTTTATATTCATTAGGCCAGCAATTACTAAGACCACTATAACGAATTACAATATCATTTCCTGCACAATGCCGAATTTGAACCTATTCCATGCTTTAAATTAAAGAATTTATTAGAAGAATATCAGTTGAACGAACGCTAATATTTACGAATAGGTCCTGCAAGTATGCATTGTACATTAAATTTGACTATAAAGTAGAGATAGGGCTTTTATTGCCTTAAAATATATGTGTTTTTCGACTCGTTGTGCTAAGCAGTCATGTATAAATGGGAATTTGTTTAGGTTGGAAGGTGTGTTATAGAAAAATAGTCGAGTTTATGAGGTTTTGAATGGTTAAGTATGTAGAATGAAATGTAATGTATTTTTTTTTCTGTTAACACGACCCTAAATAGGTTTTATCGAACGCAAATATACTTCGTAGTACATACTGTATTTGTTATTTTTAAATTAAATAATAATGAGTATCCAACAAATTGCATGGCACTTTATGCGAAAAAGGTATGTGAATTTATTATTTTGTTTATTTCAATGTCTATATTATTTTAATGACTTACTTTAATGTCTATATTATTTTAAATCATAGTTTTTAAGAAGAAATTCCTTATCATGCGAATTGATGTTAAATTTAACTTCACCTGGCAGAAATATCTTATTCGAACAGGCTAAAGTAAATTTGGAAATAAATTTCTATTTAATATCTAATCTAACGTATGCCATCGAGTATTATAGACTTGACCCCCCGAAAGATTCTTTTGAATAAAATGACAAATAAACATCAACCAATAACACATACCTGCAAAATTTAAACTTTTTGAAAAATTCAAGATATATTTGAGTTTATTTATGCATATGTTTTTCGATGTGCTGATTTCCATAATGAATTCAAATTTTTTCCTATCACGATAGAATATTTTATAAAATCGATATAAATATTTCTGGTAAAATTCTATTTTAAGAAAATCTTTCTCTAACTATTTTGTATAGGTTTACTATAGGTACAGTTTAATATAGGTTAGGATAAATTAAAAAAAAAATGAACTGACACTATTTTCTTTGCAAAATATTTATTTCTTATAAAATTTGCTAAATATCATTTCCATAAATTTTGTTTTCCCCTGGAGTTTTAAACTAAATGAACCTTTACCAACAGTAATCGTTAATGGATTTCAAAGCTTTATGCAACGAATCTCATTAATAAAATCTAATTATACAGGTTAAACAGATCGCAGTGCAGAGTTGCACCATACTCTCTTGTCTACCTACAAGAGGTCAATATCAGAGGATCTCTCAATTACCTATTCTCGCATTCCATACCATGAATTGGGTCGTAAAAATGTAATGAAACCACTCATTGCGTGATCGAAGAACAAACAATTTCAAGGAACACGGAGGAACCGAAGACTCTTCGATCATGTCGCATTGAGAGGGACAATTCCGGATACCATTGACATCTGGTGGCCAAGGAAATGGGGTTATTGTTCCTGACATTCTTTGGATGGTGTGTCCACCCTTCCCTATTGTTCGAGCGTCTCGAACACTTTGGGCATAAAAGGTAGTAAAAGTAATCTAGTTTCGTCATCTGTATAAAATGTTTTGGAAACTTTAGTATAGGCCAGGGGTATCGTTTCATCACAATCTGGCGCTTCCTTTTAGCTTCCACATTACGTTTATAACTATAAAGAAGTTGTTATCACTTTTTCTATCTTGCTATGGCAAGTTGCTTGTCTAAAATCAATGGAGCTATGGAAATGAGCCGAAAATTCGGCCGAGAGATTGAAACGGGCAGCAATGTTTTATATTGATTCATACTAGTTTTTTTTAAAATTGACATTTAAAAAACGCTTTTTATATAAAAAATATTTTTTAAAAGGCTATTGTCGCAGAACAGAAGTATTTGTAATGTAAAACAATTAACAATACATACTAAGTTGTTTGTCCTGTAACAGGACAATGCATCTTTTAGTATACGTATTTTTAAAATAAATTTTAGAGAAATATACCCACTGTTACGTTTGAGTGTTAGAAAAACTCAGTAATGACTTTTTGAATACCATTAACACCTTCATTTCCCCCGAAAAAATTCTTTTCGTCTTTTTTGTGTAACTTAATTTGTCCTGCATAAATTATTCAGGACTATGGTCTTCATACTTTATATTTCACATATATAGGTAAACTAAATCATAAAGCTAATTTTCTTGTGGCAAATAATCTTGCCAAGTGTCGTTAATGGGTTACAACAAAATCAATTGAACTGATGAATTTAAGTCTCGCATTCTTATATTTGCAGTCTACGAACAGTTTTGCACGCCTCCCATTTTGTAAATACAAACCGGGGATATTTTTATTATACTACGTGGTCAGAATATATTTTTCACATGGGGAATTTGCTCCAATTATTTTGAGAGAAAAAAAACCCTTGCGTAATTAATTTAAGTTGATGGTCGAGGTAGTTTGGAACGAATCGTTAATAAGAACACGTAATAATAGACTAACCGCAACGAATTGCGTTAATTGGGAATGCGATAGTTTTCAATTATGGTCGTGATCTGATTTAACCTTAAACAGGAAAAAATGCAATTTAAAAGTTATTGATACGGTATTATTAGGCGCATCCGTGGGCAGTAAAAAAATGTTGCTAAGATTCTGAAGCTAAGACTCTTGTTGCTAAGACTCTGAAAACCGGAACACATGTTTAATGTTTGGAAAGCACAGAGTTAAGAAAAGTAGAATGAAAAATCCCATTCAAAACTTGCGGTTAAAGGTTAGCACAGATGAACCGCTTGAGGGACAAGGAAAGAGTGCCATACTTGTCGATTTATCCCCGGTTTGGCAAAAAGCTCATCGACTCTTTTTAAAAGCGATTCCTTAAAACGTTATAGTTTCAGGGATGGATAAGGGATGTTAAACCAGAATAATATAAAAACAAGTAGGTTTGTAACAGTATCTGTCACTCAGCCCGCTTCCACACAAAATTTGTGTTCAACAGGGAAAATGTCGCCAAACACAATATTTATTCGATTACAAACCTTTAAACGCTAAATTTGGTTAGTTTTATTTATTTTATTTCGAAAATTCAATACTTATTTTTGCAGTAATTATTCAATAATTATTCTCGTTTGCAAAAATTAATTTCTATTTCAAAGAATAAACATGTAATATTCTTCTCTTTTAAGTAGAACCAAAACATTTTATATAACAAACAAAGAGTCTCTTAGTGAAATATATTTGACGCCATTTCAAACTGATTGATGTCGCAAAAATAAATTTCATTTTATTTATTACTAGCTGACTCGACTTGTCTTGTCTTTACTATGAATATTGAATTGTAAATGAAGGTTGATCGAAAAATCCATCGATCCTTGGCAAATGCAGCCAAAAATGTCCAAAGAATAATACCCAATGTGGTGGGAGTGCACGTTAAACATTTTTCAAAGTCCCGACGCTGCGTACGATGTAAAAGTTGCATTGGAAGCATAATCAGGTGTTGGCTCGTCACATGACTGTGGTTCTAAATAAAGACGCCCGTGGCCAATATTCCTCTTGTATAGCTCTAGTGCGACGATAATTCAAACTAACCCTAACCCATACAACTGGATGCGTATAGCTACCCTATGTTAAATTTTTAACTTCGCCAAAAGCCGCCAATGCCAACATTCAATTGGCCCTATCATAGCTGTACCAAATTGACAGTTTTATAAACAAAGTTTTTACGCTATACGCAGAGAAAATTAACATTTCTTAGAAGTATTCATCAGATCTAGAATAGTAATCGCCTTTACTGCCACGATACATTGTAGAAATATCTTCACTTCTTACCATTTATAAACATCAATTAAATTCGGGAAAAAAATCAAAAGATTTCAATTCAATAAATAAAATAATGATATTCAAATAAAAATCCTACATATTAAACTCACGTGCTCTGACGTGTTTATACTTAATTTTCGTTCCCGTTGAACGCGCTGAAATTTGTTTTAAATTGAAATAAAAAGTATAAATTCTAATCTTACAATGCTATTCCTACGGATAAATCGGCTCACGTTTTGCACTCCCACACCCGTTCGGATTCGAATAACTCATCCATTAAGAACCTTCTCCTGACAATAACAAACACAACGAAAAAAGAATTAGTGAACTCGGTCCAGCCGTTCAGGCATGATGCCGTCACAACGAAAAAATGGAACTTTAATTTATATATAAGATTTCAAATAGAAAGTTTTTCGAGTGATTGTTGCGAATGGCAATGGTGATTTAATTCTAATAAAAACGGCTTCCTATGCTTTTTAAATAAGCATTAAATTTTGCACTTTTTTTTAAATAATTGAAGTACTTTGAATTTGAATTCTTTTCTGAAATTTTCAATGTATTCTAATTTCGATGCTCTGAATTTTTTGACGTATCACACTTGTCCGTAGCATTTGTAGTTTGGGCTATGAAAATGGGTGACAGACAGACAGACGGACGGACGAACTGAACGATTATAAATACCTTCCACTTTTTACGTTATAAACGTAGTGTGGAAGCTAACAGCAAAAAGTTTCTTTAATTCCATTTCTTTTTCAACACTTTTACATTTCAACATTTGTTTAGGAACTAGAACGTCTGGTGTTTCTACGAGCAATGGTTTGAGGTTATTTACGAAGAAACTACTAGCGATTCGAAGAAGTGTTGAAAAAACGTCTTGATATTACACGTTATTTTATCCTTAAGGATATAAAATGAACCAAACCTCTAGAAAAGATCACGAGCCATCATCAATATCTCCAGCGTTCTCTACCAATAGCTTTGAAGAAGATAGAAAAGGCACGGACATAGAACAGTTATGCTGTAGTGAACGTATTGTATAGCTGACCAACCGCACTTTTAAAACCACACTGAATAAGCGAAAGTAAGTGGATTGCCCTCGCAACCTACCTCCTCGCAACGCCTAATGAATATGATGTGTATGTATATTATGCATCGAAAAACAAACAACGAGCTATGCAAATACGTGTTTTTTGCATCAAGGTGATGGACAGTTAAAGTTTCTAATGGCAGCTTACGTGTGACACAGGAAATCTCAAGAACTCTCTCATGCGAAAACCCGTCATACCCACACAAAGACCATTGGATGCATAACTCATATGCTGTCATATCAAGAAAAGTTAACCCCAAAAGATATTTATTACTTTTTGCTGTACCTAGGCGCAAAAATGGTGTCTGCAACTGAGCTTAAAATAAGCTACCCTGTTCATGGTATTCATTGACGTTTATTTTCCGTAATTATAACCGTAAAAATGGTATATGTAAGTGAACTCAGAATAACTAACTCATTAAAGACTATTTGGCATGCCAACTTGCCATATAAAAATAAACATTATCTGATTCATTTCATCTAAATAAACAAACTACAAACATTAGACAAATAAAGACGACAGTGTGCCGTCACCAAAGGCAACTGTATATTGATTTATATTGGGAACAGCTTTAGGCAAGTTTTCTATTTACAATTCCGGTAAATGCGTTAACTTGGAAAAAGAGCTCTGACTTCTTTAAAGCATACAATGCGTATAAAAAAAATAATTAGGCTATGTGTTTACTTAAAACGCAGTTTTGTGAATCATAAAACTACATTCTAAAACAGGCATTTGCAGTGAAATCTCCTTGAGTGAGAGGTTAGTGTTATTTCAATAAACCAGTTGTCACGTCATAAAATACGCGCGCATCGCTTTGTCATAGTGTATTGTAGTACTTTGTCAGAGTGTATTGCAGTACTTTGTCAGAGTGTATTTTTCGACTTGGAGACTTTTGGCTGGTTTGACTTTTCCTCGCCAAATATCCCCGTTTTATTAATGTTCAATGCTTCGACCTCAAACACATTAAGTAAATTTTACACAAAAAAGTTTTTTAATTATAGCTTGTACCCACTTAAGTGTTGCCGAAGGTGTTACAACAACCCATGTCCAAAAAAGGTACCTCAAGGCGAAGACCAAGCTGCTTCAGCTTATATGCTACAATACGCAGTAGTAAACTAACGCAATCTACCATTGGATGTTATTTGAGATTGCAGGTGGGATGAACAGCTAGTTACACCACGTCTGCCGTAAGTGTGTAAACATCAGTAACTACAGCAATGAATTTAACCATTTTGGTCTGAAATAATTAGCCTATTTAAGTATGTTTTCTTGAAGGTTAGAGTAATTGAGTGATTGTAACAATAACTTAAATCATTAGGCTAGTTACTGCAGTTTACCTAGAAGACTAACCATCCAATCTACAACTACAATAACAAAGATTTACCACTCACCAGGTTCCGCGTGCCACACTGTATCGGGGAGTGCAGGGGCATCGACAGTGTGACCCTTCCACCCTCTTCCACGGACACGGAGTAGCAGTCGTAAGGGTGTCCGGCAGCGTAGACGCGGCCACGGAAAGGCGTAGATACGCGGACAACTGCCTGGATTGCAGATGGACCGCATTTCACCTCCACTGTTGTGAAAAAAGTAAAAATATGTTAGAGAAGTCTGGAAATAGTTTTGGTCATAAAAGAGTTTTTGTTCATAAATAGTGTGATAAAGGGTCTGACTATGGTAATATCGCACCGTACGTGGAAAAGAGACCTATCGCGAAAAAGACCATTCTTCGGGAGAACCATTTAAAGTTTTAGTAAAATTTCAAATTATCACAAAATCGTTCCAAATGAACCTAGATCAAAAATATTCGGCATGGATATCCGTTTGAGTATCAAAAGGTATGCATAGTCATTTTTTACTTTAAATTTGCCTTTGCTGAGATATTTTCGGATAGGTCTTTCTTTCGCGTACAAATTTGAACGATTTTGTTCGCGAAAGAAAGACCTATCTGAAAATATCTCAGCAAATGCAAATTTAAAGTAAAAAATGACTATGCATACCTTTTGATACTCATAAAACGGATCTAGGTTGATTTGGAACGATTTTGTGATAATTCGAATTTTTACCAAAACTTTAAACGGTTCTTATGAAGACCGGTCCTAAAAAGTTTGCTGCTAAATTCATTTGAAATATTAAGGAAACATACTTATGAAGAATACTCATTTAATTAATGTACAGTTGAATTCACTGACTTTATATCGCAAACTGTAGAGTTGTAGCAATTGAGTTTAGATTTATATTAAAATACCGAAGTTGAAAACGATATAAAACTATTTATCGTTTGCTAAAATATTAATTTGAAAAAAAATATCTATACACATTGACATATCATTTTGCAATCTACACATATTACATGAATTTTTTTTATATATATTTATTGTACTAAATACCACAAAACAGAGCTTTTGAATGAGTATTTCAAATAAAGAAAGAAAATAAATAACCGACTTCACTTCACTTCAAACTTAACTTCGTCGCCACCGCAGCTGCAGCCTGCAAAACGCATAGCGAAAAAACGCCAGGTGCGATAGGTCTTTCTTTCGCGCTCATTTTCATCCAAAAACGAACGCGAAAGGAAGACCTATCTATTAATTGCAGCCGAACTAGGGCTCGGATCACTATGCCGATTGCACCAATCGAAAGATATCAAAATTTTGCATCCTATAGTAGTGTTATCTTAAAAAGTCAATTTTGGTCGATAGGTCTCTTTTCCGCGTACGGTGCGATATAGTCAGTGGTTTGAGTCCCTCCACTGGCACTGGTATGAAAGTTCGTTTTTGTTTGTATAGCAGAAAATACACATAAAGCTATTATGTAATATGATCTTGTTTAAGTTCAGCATGAAGGAAACCTGGTATTTGAACAGTTTATAAAAAACAAAGTAAATGAAAGTATTTAGTTTAATACATTAAAGAATAATGTGGATACCAGCATATAGTTTGAAATGACTGGTGATCTCGCGAGAAAAGGTTGTAGTTTTAGATGTACCCGATGTAAAATCTCTTACCGTCGAGGAAATCGACTTACTGTTCAAGAAAGAAAAGGAAGATTGTGATGGGGCTCCTCAGCACAGCTGGTAACGGGGGTATAGTCCAGGAGACATATGTTTTCCATCTGTATAGAAGGGAACAGACGCCCCCCTGTCTTGATTCAGGACATACTAAACATAGGAAAATTATAGCCGGCGAAAACAGATCTATACTGTCTTTCATAAATGTCAGAATAATGACATGGCCAGTCCTGATCATATTCTGAAATGTGTTGTGGTGACATGGAAATCTATCCACGAAAATCGCAGATTTCTTTTAGACAAAAATGTTATCATGAAACTGATCTGATCTTTGATCTAGGGATAAGCCACAGCACAGTTTATAGGCTTACTCAAAAAATGCAAGAGAGAATGGGTTAGGTTATATCTCTTATTTCTGTTTTGCTATGCGGAAGGTTAGTTCGACCAGGACCCTACTGCTTCTGGAATTAGCCCGACAATCGACTTATCAAAGCGAGGGCTTCTCTGGTGTTAATCCTATGGGAAAAATTAATTGGGGAATTACAGGAAGCTGAATTACTCCAGCTGTATTGAATATTTTTACAAACAGTTTTTTTTTTGTAAAAATTGTAGTTTTCACAAATGTATCTCGAATTCCGTTTTTTGAAATTACTTTATTTTATTGTTAAATTATATATGGAAAAAATCGAACAAAGTTCAAACAGTGGAATTCCAGAGACATTTAAGTCAGTAAAAAAAACGTTTGTAAAGATATTTAAAACAGCTGGAACAATAAGCTCTGAAAATTATTCCCCCCCCCCCTTGAATTAACACAGAAAGAAGCCTTCGGTTGAAAAATCTGACTGTCTCATTCTTCCTCAACGTATCTACTCACCATCCACACACGACTCCTTCTCGAAATACGTCCTTCCTTGCCCCTCTCCAGTCTCTCTTGCTTCTGAACCATCTCCGAAATCTTCGGGGGAGAGTAAACAGTTACCCTCCCCAAATTCGTAGGACCGGCAGGCAAAGGGCGCGAAGTGCAGACAAGCCTCCTCGCACGCCTCCCGGGAAGTGACGTTGTTCACTACTTGCATGTGGCGCCGCAAGATGGCGCGCGAATGGCGGCGACGAAACAAGCATCCGGTGGGTTCTGTAGGAGAAAATTAGAGTACCTTAATATGTATTAATGTGAATAATGATTCCAAACTTACTACTACAAAGTACAGAAATTCCTTTGAAATTAATAGTTTGAAATTGCCAATTTCGATAAAGCCCGGGCTTCCTTTTTGAAATTTGAAAAATCCCCAAATCAACGTGGGTTTTTTTTTGCTATACAGTCGTGATATCACCCTTTGCTTTAACATATTGGATTTGCAATATAACAATTTACATAACAATATGTTACGAGAACCAAAATAATATAATTTCATAACATTGGTTAATGCGTTTTAAATGTAACCGTTAATTAGATAAAAGTAAGTTGGTTGCCATTAAATGTCTGTTGGACCATTAATTGTCAACCTATTAGTCCGGAACGTAGCAATGGGCCCCTTCAAATCAAGAGCAGGCATTTCTTAGACTTTTCTTAAAGTCGTGATCGGGCCCTGCAGTTAATGATACCGTTTATATCATAATTCGGTTTTAGAACGCTTCTCGGTTAATGTAAGGGATCTACCAATCCTCACCTTCAACACACTGCCTCTCGAGATAGACAACATCGGCTGGGTTCGGTGCTTGTCGGAACACTTCGGAAGCTGTCCTGCGATCATGCTGGCTTAGGACACAATCGGATTGAGATTTGTCGAACTTTGCCGAGCGACACACGAAGGTGTCTTCGGCGAGACAGAGATCCATGCACTCGGTGCTGTCTGGGACTTCGGGAACTGACTTGTCAAGGTAATGGAAGAGTTGGACTCCTTGAACTTCGTCAAAGGCCCATTCGTGGTCACACTTGGTATCTGGAGAAAAAAAACAGATTATGAATGCTACTTTACAGTTCAGGAAAAAAATAGTATTGACACAGTTGGAAAACCTTTTTGAGCGAGGGTGATCCGTTTCACAAGTTCTCCAGATTTGCGAACAATATTAATGGTATATTAAGACGGCAATAGCTCCTATAAATTTGGCGCACATATTACAATTAATCTGAGCTCTCTGGGGGTGTTTCCCAAGTGTAGCAAGATTTAATTTTCACGAAAGTACCCATGCCAAGAACGTACTTAAAGGAACCTTATCATGAAAATATCCCACCTTGCCAGAATGGACTCGGTTACGAGGTGGGCAGACAACCCGAGTTCCACTGAGAAGACTTAATAACAGGAAGATTAGTTTAACTATTTGGCAGTCAATTACAGCTTTTAATTATTAAGTAACTATTTCTACTCACCATGCAAACACACTTTCCTGTGGTAACTCGTATCCTCGTCACGAACAAGCTCCGAATCCCTCAGTTCCCTGCCGATTCCCCTCACGAGCAGACACGAGGAGTTCCGATAGTCCACGAAGTAGGCCGAGCACTCGTCGTCGGCCGAGCACCGTCCGAAGCATTCCGAAGGCGGACTCTCGTGTACTCGAATCACGTGGGTTGGGGGCAGGGATCCAGGCCGCAGGGATGAGAACAGGCGGCGGATGAAAGTGGATCCTTTATCGGTGCAGTTATCTGGAAATTTTTAGAAACATTTATTCAGAAGTTTTTTTATTTCTAGCAGCAGCACTTGACATATGTGGCTGTGCACACACGCGGCTGTGCGCACACGCGCTATCCACGCTATATGGCTCTAAATTACTACTACGTTGCTACCTGTCATTTAGATTCTAATAGTAATTGTAGTATAAAAGCCAAAGTATAACTCATCTCCACCTTGAAGATCCTTTTGGCGGACTATGGGTGGATGGGGCTTTAAGCTTGGCTTGTGCTATAAGCTCCCATGCAAGAGAGATCAAAACCTGGTCACCCCATCCCTTTTCAGTGGCGACATCGGACGTGATGCCAGCTAAAGATGCAGTTTGTTAACCTTCACGCAACCAAAGCAAAGCCCTGAGCTTCAAAGCAGGTATCAAAGTCCTGAATTAGGCAGGCAAAAGAAATGAAATCCATCCTCACACAGTTCCCTCATCTTTCCCCTTTCACTCGAATGAATTTCGTCAGAAATTTACGATGGACAAATTTGAAGACGGATAAAAAGGTCATAATAAAATTAATTAGAAGTAGATTTTCGAAGAATAGTTTTTGGGTGCACAATCATCAACCATATTTCGCTCCGGTTTCATCATTACTCTTCTTCTTCTTCATAAGCTCAACAGCCTTTTGCAGGCCAAGGCTGACTCGCTGATCCTCCTCCAGTTGGCCCTATTAGCCGCAATGGCTCTCCATCGGTTGACTCCATCATTACTCTGGCTGTATTAAATATTTGTAACAACTTTAAAAAAAAAGATAAATGCAACTGGCCTACAGGGCTCTATTATTCAACTTTTTGAAATTGGATATAATATTTTGCTGTAAAATTACTTATTGAAAATAACATTGGAATCAATTTCAAAAGTGTTATTATAAAACCGTGTAAGCCAGCTACATTTATCATAAAAACACCTGTAAAAATATTAAATACAGTCGAAATAATTTGGTTCAGAAATTTATTTTTCCCCTGGACTAACATACAAAGAAGACTACGGTTTGGAGACTCGGTTACAGCCTATTCCCCATTTCCCCTTAACTCAAAACTATAAATCGCTGCAAAAAAAAAGAACTGCTTTTGTTCCGTTAGCGAGTACCATTTATGACGAATCTAAGCGCAAACTAAACACTTTAAAGCTCATTTTCTCATTTCACCTTTTTGTCAGATTGCACATTTTTCCTACTAAGCTTTTCAATTCATGCGGATAGACGTAAACAGCTCCAGAAAATTGACGCGCTCTTGAGCTAACAACTATTCATTTTTATTGATGAGATAGTCTAAAATAAACAGATAAATTTTGTTTATCAAGTTGTTGGAAGAAGTGAACAAAACAAATTGTCAAAATGACATTATAAATACTTTGAACTAATTCTAACTGAACATAAATTGCATTGCGTATCAACGTAAGAGTTTAAGAAAGAAACAATTTATAAAGCTTTGCAAAAGAACCTAAGTAATTTCGTGAATGAATAACATTGACATTTTATTGATTGTGTTTTGTATTCGAAGCAAAAGTTTACATATGACGAACGATCTAACAAGTTTGTTTTAACGTTGATCATCATTATGTACAGTTATTTCTGGGATTTGGTTTTCCTGGTGAACTGATTGAAATAGACCCAAACCTCTAACCGACGCTACTTACGAATTTGTCCATGCAGCAATAGTGATTGGCATAATTGGCCAATCTTCTGATGTATTATGGAAAATTGCCATTCGTTTCTCTGGTAGATCGGCTAAATATCGGCGCGTTGTTTTTCGCCGATCTCTCCTAAATAGCATTACATCGTCGGTTATCGACGATAAGTTAACAAAAGAGGATCTCGTTCACCAATATATTTTTAATGGTATGCGCGTTGGATGACGAAGTCGGAGAGCAATTGGTTTGGCTACGTCCACCTATTACTTAAATAATTTAAATATTATTAAAATTTATTTATTCTTGTAATCATGATATAATTTAACCCTATCTCCTCTAAAAGGTGCCCAGACGTCCGTACAAGCTGATTATGGGTCAACGCGACTCCCGAACCAATTGGAAGATAACACTTAGCACCCAATGAATTTTTCGAGCGTTATCAGTAGGGGGAAACTAGGGACATTTGACTCATAAGGATACATGACCCAATGCCTTTTTCTCAGCAATGGAAAAGTTTTATGAGTTGAAAGTGGCATCACTTTTTCCTTTCAGCCAGCTGATCATATGGTGAAAAAACGAGCTGAATCATTGCGTATGTGTTTAGTTATGCGAAGAAATACGTTTTCATGCACTGAAAGTAAATTTTTGAGGCCGTAAGGTTTTTCGGTCTACCTTTTTTGGTTTAAAGGAAAGATTTTTTCAATTGGTTACTTGTTTAGTTCATGCTATTAACTACAGTTACGTGTATAATAGTGCTAATGTAATTATTCGCAAATGACTTTGTTTTGGGGTTAAACAAAAAAAGTGCAACTAGGGATAATTGACCCTAGTTGCACTTTTAAATTTCTTTAAGACAATTGGGGATATGTGACCCAAGTAAACACAAAAATAGACAGAAGTAGACCAAGTATTTTTTTTTTAAAATCACAAGAGTTCCAAAAGTATATGCGTTCTTAACGGAATATAAGGTTTGTTGGGAAGGTACAAGGGAATTTTTTTTAACGAGCTGACAATTCTATATGCAGAAAGAATCGATGGAAAATGTTTCAAATGGCCTAAAATGGATAATACATCCCAAGTTGATATTGATTAAATAGTAGCAATTCTTCAACCACCTGTGTTTTCTCTGCAAAATAAAAGAAGCCTCAGTTTTGTATTTTGACCAGAATTTACTTTTAAATTTGATTATTTTGTTAGTATAAGCATAATTAATGTAATAAAAATAAAGTGATAATTTTGTCTGAAAATACTATAAAATCTATAAAAACTTTATAATATGATATTAGTTTTGTTATTAGGTAAAAAGTTTTTTGATATTTAAAGTCTTACTAACAAATTTTTGGGTTGGGTCACGTATCCCTAATGGGTGGGTCATGTATATCCCTATGCATTGGAATACATGACCCAAAACTAAAGTTTCAAATAATTTATATTTTACTACTATTGCAGTTAATACTACAGAAAAATAATAATATATATTGTTACTACTTTATGAAGTACAAATTATCTGCATTTACACATTCATAGTGTTTTTTAAAAGTTACAAGCAAAAAACTTCGAGTTGGGTCATATGTCCCTGGTTCCCCCTATTGTGACTACCTACACTTGGTAAGCCTGCCATAATGATAGAATTAAATATATTATAATATTTACATATTATAAAATAAAGTATTATAAATAAAATTAAAAATAAAAGTTTAAACTTTAAATGTTGTTAAAAGTTGTTTTAAAAGTTTTAAAAAATGCCTTTCTTTAGTCTTCGCAAAAAAAAGTTAAAATATTGCATTAAATAATGTAATAGTAATTAAATCTAATACAAAGGTTAACACAAAATAAGAAAATTGGTCGGATTATTTACAGACATCTCTTATTCTACCTTATGCTTGGACACTCAATTATACTTATGACCAGAGACTAATAGTGTTATAACACGTTGACTGCCACAGTAAAAAATGACAAAAGGAAAAATCCAAGCCAAATTGTTTTTTTGTCTAGAAGCCTCTACAATATATGTCTACCTTAGAATCTAAAAAATAGCAGCATACATGGTATTGCTGAAGTATAGACAACTCGAACAACTAATTCGAAGGAACATAAAATGAGTTATATTTAACTCACGAAACCTCTTATAGACAAAAAATTCCAAAAGTTGAATTGCAATTTGCAAGCTAGTCAAAGCTCTCAAATAGAGTTCCGCTAAAGGTGACAAAAACGAGCGATGACCACTTCTCATTGTACCTTAAACCCACAAAAAAATATTTTTACCGACTCATCCGATTCCTACATGCAACGAATCAAGTACTTTCGCCCATCCTTAATGAAAAGATTCGAAATGTGCATAAGTTGACTCAGTTTTTGGCGTTTCCTTCTTTCAGGAAACAATACGAACTGTCATAAACCACAGGAAGCGTAACAGAGACTATGGAAAATTTGCATGAAATTCGCTAATTTGGTCATTCCCAGGCCTCACACTCAGCAGTTTTGGGGTGCTCAACCTGACTGATAGAGATCATTGTTTCCACAAGTTCTTAGACAATGAAAGTTGTTGTGCGTGGAACATATACGATTTTATTCAATTATTTAATTCAGATGAATGGTAAAATGTCTAAAGAATTGCGAAGATTTTGTTGACAGGTTATCCAAAAATTGCTTTAAAGTCATCCTTTCTAATTAAAGCTGTGTACTTTCTAAAAAATGAGTTGGTTATTTTTGGTTTATAAATGAAAGTAAGAACAGTTTAATATTAATTTCAATGGTTTTGGGATGGAATTGATATAAACGTGTCAATTTGGTTTATTCATAGCTGTTAAAACTCTAACATAAAACAAGATAGTTTGAAAGAAATTGCTTTCACGTACTAAGCAACCTGAAATTTTTTTACCTTACTGAATCATCTATGTACTCTAAAATAAATGTTTTCAAAAAGGACGAAAAATCAGCCTTGATTTTAAGATTACTTTTGGATTATTGAAGGAATTGACTTTAACTTTTCTTACTACACCATAATTAAAAGTATTTTATAACTTACATTGAAAAGAAAAGATCATGTCCAAAGAGAAAATTACTACCGTGCTATTTTAAAAAAAAATAGTTTAGTGAAAGAAGAAACGCGAATATTTTTTTATGGACTTAACCCATTTTTACCTTTTTGCGATTCAATTAAGATATACATTTTATATTAAATGAAAAAGTTTTCCCCCTTTTAAAGATGTTTTTAAAACTGTATTATTGCAATGTTGCTTCCTTACAGTCTGACTTTGTTTGCAGAAAAAACAATTATTTTGGCATTTGTTTTGTGTGCATATAGTGCACACAAAACAAATGTTAATCAAAAATATTATTCGAGTTCAATACCGATCATTAAGACTGATTAAAATAAAATATTTCAGAATCAACCAGGATATAGCCATGTTAGTGAATGAAATTTAAGTCAACATTTTACCGTTTAGAACATTCGTTAAAACTTTCATTCTGAAAAACGGTTGCATTTTTAACTTCTCAGCTTTCTTTAAAATCAACTTTCCACAATATTTCTTTCTTTTTAGAACTACTTTCATCAAGAACAGGATTCTATGGTGTAAAGTTGGTAAAAAGGTTCCTTTTATAGCACTTGTGAGATTATTATTTAATTTCGGATAGTGAGGGGGCTTACCCGGTATTCTACCGTAGAATCTACTATGGCATTTTTTAAAATAGAAAAATACTAACAATTTATTTTAATTATAACTAATCACATAATTGTTAACAAAAAATAACATAACTTATTCCCCTGAATCTCTGGCAAAAACGTTATTTTTCACGTTTTCTTTATAAATTTATCTTTATTTATTTAAAAACTATATTTATATACATAACATTTTATTGTGTTTTAGGCTGTTAAGAAGCAGCAAAGAAAAGAAGAAAAATTAGCATCCTAAGATTATAATTTCTTAAATTTTTAAACAAAATAGAAGTTAGCTTTCTCTGCAGTATTGCTTTATCATGTCAGCTTTTTTTCACCACATACATGACAATCGTCGTAAAAACAAGAAGTTCATAAAGAACTAAAATAGCCTACTTTCCTTTTACTTAAATACTTACTGAAGTTCTAATCGGGAAAAAAACTAGGTTCCTAAAGTAAATATCATCAACAGCCGTTTCTACACTAGATTTATACACATTAGAAAAAAAAATCGAAACACAGCACCCAGCTATAATTTAAACTTCTAAAAGCCAAAATCAACTATTTTCCTTAATATTCTTTCGTAAATTAATTAAATATTATTTATCATCTGCTCGTGATTTATTTGTAGTTCGAAGAATAATTAAATATTTATTGATAACAAAAGTAATGAAACTACTCCGAACTGCATTAAAAAAAAGAATGTAAATTAAAACTAAGCATAATTGCATGCAAAAGTATGCCTTGCCGCTTTCTTGGTAGATAATTAATGAATAATCAAAGAATCAAATTGTGCTACATTTTATGACGTCATTCCAAACTGATTCATGAAAATATTATTTTGCTTCAAATATGTTTAAATAAATAAAGTTTCTCATGCCATTGTTGATTTGGCAACAGTGATTTAAATGACTCAAAATTGAATTTCAATGCTAATTCAATGGGAAATTCGACGTAAGTTAGTAGATTTATGTCCGTCCGGACGTACAGACAGACGGACAAAAAGTATGAAAGTTGGGTATCTGAGGTCATAGCTTTCTAACAAAAAAAAGAATTTTTAAGATCCGATGGATAGAACCGATTTTGGAAGGGGGGGGGGGGGGGGGGGGGTTTTTTACTAATGACAGACAGACAGACGGACATCGACCGCATGTCAATACCTATTTTTCATTTATTTTTAATTCTTTCGAATTAAAAAAAAGTAAAGTAGGCTAAAAATGAAAGGAAAATAGCAACTGGTTTTAATATTTGATTGATAAAGTTAAAAAATAGTGTCTATGTCTCCATAATATTTAGGGGTAATTATTAAAACTTAAAAATTAATAAATAACCAGATGCTGTTTTTTTTCAAATTTGTATAATTTTTCTGTTATGGGGATTCTCATACCTTGTCAAAAAATGGCTACATGGCAAAGGAATACTTTCGCAGAAAATGGGATTTCAAAACTAATGCATTGGTTCTATATGCAAAATCATCCCTCATAAACAATACTGAAAACTTATTTAGAATTCGGTAACATAGTAAAATACATAATAAGTCGTTAAAAATTAAATTATAACTTTAAATTAGTTTATAAGTATCTAAAAAAATTCTACTTACTGGACAAGACAACAGAAAATAATAAATAGGAAACAAGACACAAGAACTGCAACCTCGGAAGAATGAAATCTGAAAACAAAAAAAGTCAAGTTAGTTTGATTAAATGTGCAAAAGAATTAACATAGAAATAAAGTGCAAAATAAAATATTTTCTGATACCTTTCCATTTCACTTGTGCAAACTTCGCCAATTTAAAAAATACCAAATTTGTTTGTGTAAATAAATTGAACTATTTAAAAATATATTAGGCATTGTGATGGCAAATATTTTAATATTTATATTGCTTTTAGACTAAAGAATATTTTGTGAATACGAATTTAACTAGTTCCGGAGCATAATTCTAATTCGAGAATAAATATAATACAAGCTGTGTTCATTCATAAAAAAAATAAGGATGAGGACAGGGGTAATTCATTGGAGTACAGAAAAACACACCACTGAACAAATGACGAGGAATCACTTCTCTTTAAAGTAAGTTTTAATTCGTAAGAATCTGGGCAACAAATTGTGATGATCAAGGCATAAATGACGTAATTGTGTTTTATAAAAGGGGTTGTTTAATAAAAGACAGAAAAAAAAGCATGCGAGAAAGATATCTTTTTGCACCAATTTTATTTCCTATAATGTCTCATCTAAATAGATAATAAATATTTATACATGTTTATACCAACACTTTTATCGCAAATTCTAAATCAATTTATTCTATTCGGAGAAAATGTTAACCCTTTCAAACAATAGATGCTGTTTGTTTCCGTTAAATATAAAGTGTCATTCTATAGTGTGTCTCAAAAGTTTAGACAAAACACATTTTGAGTCACAAAATTTCACTGAAAAGGTTATTAAATTTTTTTTTGGTAGTAAGGATAAGGCAAGTATATATAATTAAAAATTGCATGAATCACAAAGAAAACAACCAATAATAAATATTAATTGAATTAATTGTAAAAAGTTCCCAAAAAATCTGTCTCATAAATATAGACAAAATCGATTTAATGTCATTTAATGATCTAATTTCGCATTTTTTTGGCTAGAATTGTATTTCTGTTTGATATGATGATTTAAAAAACACATTTTACCGTTGAATTTTAACCATTTTGTACCATTCCTGGTCCAATTACATACCAACAGCCAATATAGCCGTTTTAGCTTTTTTAAGGGGAAATATTGCTGGCGATTTGCGTAATACATATCCTAATTAGATGTAAATAACGAATATATGCCTAACACAATATTATCGATAAGTCTTGCCACCGATTCATGCATTTGAAGACATGTAATGACGCATTTTCTGGTAAAAAAAAGTAAATTTTTAAAATTTAAAATTTCCAAAAAGACAAAAAAATGGTCAGTTGTGCACCTTAACACGATGTAGAGTTTGCCTCTCCTTCCAAAAAGTCAAAAAATTCCCAAATTTTAACCCAAACCCACCCCCATAAGATTCGATATTTCTCCTCAAATTTGCTTTTCTCGAGTTTGGAAACACCGGTTTTTTTCAAACCGGTGAAAAAGAATCGGTTTAACTGATAAGAAAAAAAACCGGTGAAGGATACTTAAAAAACCGGTTTTAAAAACCGATTTTTTTAAAAACCTGAATGGTTGGTTGGTAGACATATATTTTCAGGCTCGTGTGCTTGGTCACAGGGACCCGCTTTAAAAAAACATGAATGAGCGTACACGTTTTCGGCAGCCTATTTCTTGCCTCCTTCAGGAGCTTTAGCACAGCCAATTACGCCTCGTAATTTAGAAACCTGGTCAAGTGACGAGGACGACACCTGAGCGGGCACCCAACGGAACTTCGAGCGACATCGTGCGCTAACGACTTTCGACTCCACAAATTTAACGAGCACGTATATCGCAGTGTACTAGGGCACTCCGGTGATTTTTAGAGGATTTTTTTCCACCAGCACGAATACGTCTATAGCATGGCTAGGACAACGACAGAACCAAGAACCTTCTCGGTGAGAGGCTCCCCCCCCCCCCCCCCCCGGCTACATATAATTATACATTCTTCGAGCAAATCAAGAGTGATAGTGTATTATAAATATAATCGGTGGTGAGTTTTACGCCTCACCTTTTCCCTAATCACGAGGCGTTTCCTCGTAATTTTTGCCTAAAATATTTATCGCACTATTTTACTTCACACATTTTAGGCAGACATTTCGAAGTTAGATTTGAAATATTCGAGGAACGAAATCCTTAATATTCAAACATTCAATCAATTTAGGCATTTAAAGTTTCAATTAGAACTCAGCCGTATTTCTCACTTTTTTTAAAAAACCCTTTCACTACTAAAACGGCCCTTACGACCGTACGACTAAGGATTCGATAATGATATTCCTACCACATATTACGAGGTAACAAAAATCCTGCTTAGCGAAAGGGTTACAGTTGTAAAAATCTCGAGTAGAAGCTTCCTAGGAGTTTTGCTCCATTTAAGTCATGAGACAGGAAAATGGAAATAGAAAATCAAAGAAAGGAAAAATAATTCAAAAACTGAATTAGAAAGAAAAACTAAAAATAGTTATAAAATAAAAACGGAAAATGTTCGAAACACTCAAAAACCGTTTTGGAATCCTGCTTTCACAACAAAAGTTTAAAAAAGGGAAAAGAACTAGAAACCGGAAAATAATTTCGTTAATTAATTTCTCAGCAAATATTAAATATTTATTGTTTGTTAAGCATTATTAGGTTACAAATTTCAGTTTAATTTGTTTTTAATATTTATCATTATAAAATCGAATTTAAAAAAAAAACAAGGTTAAAAAAAAGTTTTAAAAAAACTAGGTTTCTCTAAAAAAGTTCATAAAGCACCGATTTTTTAAAAAATAAAAAGTTAACATGTTACCAAAAGGCCCCCCGGTGGCCGAGAGGTGTAAGCGACGAGCCTCTCACCAAGAAGGTTCTTGGTTCTGTCGTTGTCCTAACCATATACTATAGACGTATTCGTGCTGGTGGAAAAAAAATCCTCTAAAAATCACCGGAGTGCCCTAGTACACTGCGATATACGTGCTCGTTAAATTTGTGGAGTCGAAAGTACCGACGGCGTTTGCGCACGATCTCGCTCGAAGTTCCGTTGGGTGCCCGCTCAGGTGTCGTCCTCGTCTCTTGACCAGGTTTCTAAATTACGAGGCGTAATTGGCTGTGTTAAAGCTCCTGAAAGAGGCAAGAAATAGGCAGCCGAAAACGTGTACACTCATTCATCATGTTTTTTTAAGCGGGTCCCTGTGACCAAGCACACAAGCCTAAAAATATGTGTCTACCAACCAACCAATTATTCATATTTTAAAAAAAAAAATCGGTTTTTAAAACCGGTTTTTGAGTATCCTTACACCGGTTTTTTTTCGTTATCAGTTAAACTGATTCTTTTTCACCGGTTTGAAAAAAACCGGTGTTTCCAAACTCGAGAAAAGCAAATTTGAGGAGAAATATCGAATCTTATGGGGGTGGGTTTGGGTTAAAATTTGGGAATTTTTTGGCTTTTTTGAAAGAGAGGCAAACTCTACATCGTGTTAAGGTGCACAACAGACCATTTTTTTGTCTTTTTGGAAATTTAAAATTTTAAAAATTTACGTTTTTTACCAGAAAATGCGTCATTACATGTCTTCAAATGCACGAATCGGTTGTAAAACTTATCGATAATATTGTGTTAGGCATATATTCGTTATTTACATCTAATTAGGATATGTATTACGCAAATCGCCAGCAATATTTCCCCTTAAAAAAGCTAAAACGGCTATATTGGCTGTTGGTATGTAATTGGACCAGGAATGGTACAAAATGGTTAAAATTCAACGGTAAAATGTGTTTTTTAAATCATCATATCAAACAGAAATACAATTCTAGCCAAAAAAATGCGAAATTAGATCATTAAATGACATTAAATCGATTTTGTCTATATTTATGAGACAGATTTTTTGGGAACTTTTTACAATTAATTCAATTAATATTTATTATTGGTTGTTTTCTTTGTGATTCATGCAATTTTTAATTATATATCATTGCCTTATCCTTACTACCAAAAAAAAATTTTAATAAACCTTTTCAGTGAAATTTTGTGACTCAAAATGTCTTTTGTCTAAACTTTTGAGACACTATATTATGTTCTATTCAGTTAAGAACATCAGATGAAGAACAAAAAGTTTACAATATATTTCAATGGAATATTGGAATGTTTATTGGATTATACAACTGGATTTTCGTAAATAGTTACAAATATAAATTAACTACTGTTTATTATAGAAATTTAGATTAGAGCCTGATCTTCTTAAATAATAAATGTTTAGTATTTTTTATGGTTTGAAAGGTATTGTTATAAGTGATTTAAATAAATTAAAAAGTAGTATAATCCATATTGGTTAAAACTAAATTATTTAATGACGTGGTATGAGATAATCTAAAAAATTGTTGAAATGAATACATAGTAGATGCTAAATACTTATATCTATAAATATATGGTTGAAAGTTGAATTTAAACTATAATAAACATCTATAATAATCTTAAATAAGTTGAAAGGTTTTAAGGTCATCTTTAGCTGAATTTTATTAACATAAATGTATAAAAAAAACCTGAAAAGAAAACAACAATATTGGAACTCGGGTAGTATTGTGAATTGCGTATTTAATTGGCACAATATTACCTCGAGTGGTGAAAAGAAACGTTCACCATTTCGTCAAATTAACAGGTTGTCGCGACTTTCGTATTGCGTAACTCTAATTCAAAATGATTGAGCTTTGATATCAACAGTTCGCGGGGGCATCAGCGCAACATAAGTCATCCTCGAAATTCACCGGACACAAATTACAGGTACGAAGTGGCGTGTGTGATATGTGAAATAGTGAAAAATCTTTCGCAATTCTCCCCCCTTGATTGATAGTTACGAAGGAAAACCACGAATTTGCGCACAATTTCACGCGGGCCTCTTTTTTAGCGGCGTTCTCCAGAGTTAAGTGAATTCGCGTGCGTACCAACCGTTATATTAGAAGAGCTCTTCAACGAATTCTGAGAGAACAAAATACTAGTTTGAAAGACCATTTATTAAGTTGGAAGTAGAATATTTTTTTTTCAGAAATTTTAAACTTTAGTTTGTTCAATGGCTGAGAGTTGTAACAATACTATACGATAACTTACTCAAAGAATAAAAGTGGGAGGGGAAAATTGACTTTCGTTCTTTCATTTAATGTACATACTACACAGTTTAATCATGGGTATCATACAAAGTTACATTGAGAAACCGCCTAGATTTTCGAAAAAGATTTATAATCCTCCGAAACATACCAGTACTACTTTGGTTATAGAAACCTTTTGGGAAATCACATTTAAATTGAATTTATACTATTCATACACACATATTTCATTTTATTTAATATATCTTATAAATTTGGTCTAAACAGTGTTGATATCATATTTTTTACTTTTCTACCTCAAACATATGCGTCGTTTAGATGCCTGTGGATCTATATAAAACATGCTATTTTAGTCAATCCATTGGGCAATAAATTTGAGTATTTTCGACCTTATCCATCGTTCCATAGCTTCATTAACCCATTTATCCGTTACCCTACCGACTTTTTTTAATTAAAAATAAAATTGCTCTGCGATTTCTCTTAAAATTTCACATTGTTTGTAACAGCTTTCTCTTCAAATCGCAACTAGTCTTCCTGAACATATAACATTTTCTTAATTCCACAAGATACAAGAAAACACAAACATTTGCAGTTTGAAACATGGTATAAATATACGATTACAAAATTGAGAAAAAACAACAAGTATCAAATATCCAGGTTTTAAGCAAGCAAAACTATGAACCAACAAAATTACGAACCAACAAAATTACTTTTCCTTTGATGCCGAACCCTAACCACTTGACCAAAACGTAAAACACTCCAATAGCAAAAAAAAGCCCCCTCCCACATTTTTAACGCCAAATGTTTTTGCCAATACCCATTTTGATATTCGCAAAAACCAAAAAATTCCAAGTTTATAACACTTTTGTGGCACTAACTCTTTTGTGGCTTTTCTGGTGATTCTATTATTACAGTCGTGTTCATATGAATTTACAGGAAAAAAAATAGGAAAGAATAGGGCGGGAGTATGTTGTAATTCAACAGTTGAACGAACGCCCCTCCTTTTTCACAGTTGAAAACGGATGGGTTCTCGGAACAGATTTCATATTATATTCTGGCGTGACTGCGTGTTTTAGCTAGCCTTCCTAGTTTAGGAAGGTTAGAGGAAATTTGGCGCGATTTTTACTGAAGCCATCTAAAAGTCGCCTAAAAGAAAGCCAAAATAAACCGTACATTTTATTTTTCATTAGAGAAAAAACTTGACAGCTATGTTGAGAGTTATGCTACACTATCTTAATAATAACATATTCCGCTATTTAGCTTTACTGGTGAATCACAATTCTATTGTATAGATTGCAATTTTATAAAACACAATTGGAAACAACATCAAAGCTTATTACACTTTCTCAATTCGGAAAAATAAACTACATTACGTTTAAAACTTTTCCTGAAAATGGCAAAACCAATAATATTAAAATTCTTCGTTCGATTAGCGCAAAATCTTTCGCCAATTTTGCTTAGGCTTACTATAAAAGAAAACAACGGCTTCACATTTCAACACGGCTTTTAACTCAACATGACTTCCACCTTAGTCTTGCATCCTTGCAAGCGATAGACCGGACGACACCGGACGGTGTTTTAAACTTGCGTAAATTTCGCTTCTACTCGGAACTAAATGCCATGTTAGGAAAGGAAAAGCACGCGACAGTCAATTGGACATAGAGGTTCGGCTTGGGTAGATACCAGAAACATCACTGGAATGCAAACACTCAAGGGTAAACCTTCAAGGTTGACAGAATTCATCTAAACAAGAAGTTTTTACCGTACATAATATGGGTAAAAAGCAAGCTGTGAAGAGCTAAGTGGTGTATACGTTACTGTCACATGAAAGATCTGCGCATGATTGAGGTATTAAATTGCATTTACTTATAGCGTGAATATTTTATTGAATGAGTGTAGCAAATTTACATTAAACAAGTAGGTTTGTTACAGAATCTGTCACTTAAACCGCTTCCACACAATATTTGTGCTCAACAAAAAACGCACTATTTATACACCTCAGAAAGAAATTTACCAAACCTGGCCTTTAACTGATAATTTATTTCTAATTCAAACTTTTAAACGCCAAAATTATCTTCATTAATAATCTTTCGGCAAATTAATAATTACTCGTTATCGTTTGCTAAATTTGTTTGAAATTCGAAGAATAATGATGCAATTTATTTTTCAATAAATATCTTTTAGTCGCCACAATTTCCCATGTTCATTAACTTTCTTTCGAAAAAGAGAATAAATAATTAATAAAAATTGAAGCTTTAAAAATAAAAGCGAACTTATGCATATTTTTTATTCAAAGTTAGAATTCGTTATGCATCTTTCCTCATACATATATAATGAACCATCAAAAGAACTCTATTGTGATATGACATCAATCCAAACTGAATCATATCACACAAAAATATATTTCAAGAGTTTTATTTTTATTTTAAATTTTATTCTCGTACGTTTGACGAAATGGCAACAGTGAAAATATTGAATGAAAATGGAATTTGCATGTTATTTCAATGTAGATTAAATTTTTAGTTATTTAAATTTTAAATATACTTCGAATTTAAATTTTTTAATGAAATTTGAGATGTAACGTATCCTGATTTTTTGCTTCAAAATGACGTATCCCACTTGTATGTGCGACTTACGGTTCGTTCTGTGAAAGTGGGTGACAGACGGACAGGCAAAACGGACTGAACGATTATAAAACCTTCCACTTTTAGCTTCCACACTACGTTTATAACGTAAAAAGTGGAAGGTTTTATAATCGTTCAGTCCGTCTGTCTGTCCGTCTGTCCGTCTGTCTGTCACCCACTTTCACAGAAAGAAACCACAAGTCCCACAGACAAGTGGGATACGTCATTTTAAGCAAAAAATCAGATTAGGCTACATTCCAAATTTCATTAAAAAATTTAAACTAGAAGCTTATTTAAAATTGAAATAACTAAAAATTTAATCTACATTGAAATAACATGCAAATTCCATTTTTATTCAATATTTTCACTGTTGCCATTTCGTTAAACGTACGAGAAACTTTTGTTAAAATAAAAATACACTTTTGAAAAAATATTTATTTATGTGAATAATTCGGTTTGGATTGTTGTATTATCACAATAGAGTTCTTTTAATGGTTCTATATATATGTATGTAGAAAGATGCATAGAGAATTCTAACTTAACATAAAAAAAATATGCTAAGTTTCGCTTTTATTTTTAAAGCATCAATTGTACAAATTATAAATTTTTTGAACTGTAAATTAATTTAACAAATTATAAATAAGTGAATTTTCGAAAGAAATGTAAATGGGAAATTGTGGCGACAAAAATATTTATTAAAAAAGATTACATCATTATTCTTCGAACTTCAAACAAATTTAGCAAACGATAAAGTCTAATTATTAAATCTGAGAAAGGAGATTAATGAAAATAGTTAATTTTGGCGTTTAAAAGTTTGAATTACAAATAGCTAAAGGCCCTGTTTTTATTAGAATTAAATCACATTTGCCATTCGCAACAATCGCTCGAGAAACTTTAATTCTTTTAGACAATAAATTAAAATAAATTTATTTTTGCAACATCGATCAGTTTGAAATGACGTCAAATATATTTCACTACGGAATCCTTGTATGGTGATATGAAATGTTTTCATTCTATTTAAAAGCGAGGAATATGACATATTTATTCTTTAAAATATAAATTAATTTTTGCAAACGATAAGTAATAATTATTGAATTTTCGAAATAAAATAAATGAAACTAGCCAAATTTAGCTTGTAAATGTTAAATATAGAATTAATGTTGTGTTTGGCGCGTTTTTTCCTGTTAAACACAAATATGTGGAAGCGAGTTAAGTGACAGATTCTGTTACAAACCTACTTGTTTACGTTATAAACGTAGTGTGGATGCTAAAACTTGAACCACAATTATTCGCATGTTACACCAACAATGTAGCGTACATTTCAAAACGTATTTAACCTTTCAGTTTCTAGCCGCATCAAGGAAGAATCGGAAATCTGTTATAACTAGGTCTTTAGGGTAATCGATGAAGCTTTCATAGAAATTTTTTTCCAAAGAACCCCACGTGATAAAAAAAAATCGAAACAGGAGCGCTACAGTACTTTGTCATACATTCATTTAATGAAATGTAGATTCAGTTTTTTCTTTGTCCGTTTGGTTCATCTGCAACATGAAAAAAATTGGCGCTCAACGTTGAGCGCCAGACTAGGCTAGCTTGCTTATCAAAAGTAAAATATCAGGGAAACTTTAGAAAAATATTTAACTGCACAAAGCAAGGCACGATTACATGACTAGGTTACACAATTACGAAATCTTATATTTAAAGTTAAATAAAGCTAAGTAAAAAGACAATAAATTGGACGGACAAGAGTAGACGTGAACTTTGTGAAGACCAGGCTCTCTTTTGAGACACCACACAGATAACCGAATGGTGAAGCCATCCCTATGGTTCACTAGGAGCGTTCGTTATAATGGTACTATGATAGTGGTCATCTATCATAGTTTTTTATGGGACGATCCTATAAATTTCTAAAAACAACAAAAACGTACTTCCTCAACAAATCAACGTAAAATATCAGACGTAATTTCCTCAACGACATAGATTCTGACACAAACACTCATTTACATATCCACCTTCAAACAGGTAAATGAAATCAATTCAACAAAATACCCTGTCATTTTCAGCTGATAGCCACCGCAGGAGAAGATATAATGAACAAGAGATGTTATAAAAAGGTTGCATCTTACATGACTATAAAAAAGTTAGAAAAAAAAAGGATTGGTAGCCGTTGCCTGAGGTAGGTCACGTGACCGGGTAATTAAATGTCTAGCTTTGGTAAGTCTTAGATTTGCGTGACAGAGCATTCGGCAGGTCATTGAATTGGAAAAATGATATGAGGAGACCTTTTACTTAAAGAGGTACTCAGTCAGGCGATTTTTTTTGTACCATACCCTTAAAAAAATTATCAGGGGTTGGTTGTTTTACTAGATACCTTCCACGTTTCTTCTTGAGCTCTGTAGTTTGCGTTTCAGTTGCCTCGGTATTAGCGAATGAGCCCGAATGACTTCCGGTCTCCAATACAAAGTGCGTCTATGATATTTAATGGAATTTTTTTTCTAAAAAACATTTCTCCGGCTGAATGGAATATTTTTACAAACGGTTTATTTTATATCATAAATGTAGCTGATTTATTGGTCTATATAATCCTACTTTTTGAAATGGGTTTGAATATTAAAGTCTAAAATTATTTATTGAAAATCAAAAATATTTGAACCAATATAATTTATCATGTAAAAAACTGTTCTTTAAATATTCAATACGGCGGAAGAAATGTGGCTTAGAAAATAATTTTTTTCTCCATAAGCCTTAAGATTTTAAGCCACAGATACCTTCAATACATTGCCATTTTCTAAAAAGACACTATAGGCACTTAAGAAAATCTGCTTAATGTTTTATTGAAAGATTAAATAATTTAGTTTAAAATAAAATGTAAGTAATTAACTTAAATACAAGCTGAAAATTCATTTTCTCAGTACTTTTTACAGTCATAGCCATATGATTGGTTGAATTAATTTCAAAACTGTACTCAATAGCGCAATCAATTTATATAGATACAGTCTCATTTATAAAAAATATTT
The DNA here is from genome assembly GCA_019343175.1 of Oedothorax gibbosus. NCBI lineage: Eukaryota > Metazoa > Arthropoda > Arachnida > Araneae > Linyphiidae > Oedothorax > Oedothorax gibbosus. The sequence continues at coordinate 23,875,817 of CM033278.1, forward strand.
TGATTAAATTCAAATCAGTTATAAATATTTAAGGTAGTTTTTTTAACCATACGTCATTGTAGAATAACCCTTTCATAGAGAATAGATACATTGACTTTGGTGATCCCTCTCAAAAAAGTAACATAAATTTTAAGATATAAAAGTGGTTTTAAATCTATAATAATAAAAAAAATGAAGGTTTGTGTTTGTGGGTATGTTCCATATAGACTCTTAAACTAGACATTTGTTTGACTCGTAACTTGGCACAAATGCGTAGTTCATACTTAGATTATGATTTTTGAACTTTCGGGTTTCAAAATGTTCTATTTTTAGAGAAAATTCGAATTTTCTGGAAAAAAATACACCACTTTGGCTCAAATCCGATCATTGTTTTACTTTGCTGATGCCATCTGCTGAAAAAATTAAATAAAACTTTCAACGAAAATAATTAAAATTGAAAATGTTTATTTTATTATGTTGCCATTTCCTTCAGAAACTAAATTTATTATTTGAAAAATAATTGACATGTTTCAAGTGACGTAATTCCGTCCAGTCCCCATTCTAGGATTTTATTGTGAGTTTAGGTGATGATTTCTGGTTCTGTTGATTGCAAATATGCATATTTAAGCTATTTCCGTGAATTATAACTATGATGGTTGTTCAAGTCCATCGTACTAGAGCTACTTATTAGGTTTTTTTTCAATATTTCGCCAAATATGTCAAACTCGCCAAATTCTTACCTAAACGCGCCAAATAATCACTTTTAAAAAAAAATTGGTTTGTTGTTTCGGCATTGAAAAATTGGTTAGCTCCAGCTGGTTTGTTGTTCGAAGGACATTGTGCTAGAGCTGTATAATAAGAGTGTTAGTTTAGTTTAGTTTAGTTTGAATTATCGTCGCACCAGAGCTACACGAGGGCTATTGGCGACGGGCGTCATATTTTAGAACCACGGTCAGGTGACGAGCCGACACCTGAGTAGGCACCCAACGCAACCGTTAAGGGCGACATTAGAGTGTAAAAATATATCTCTTTTCTCGCCAAATTTTTTCCAAAAACGCGCCAAATGAGCTAAACGGTTTTATATGTTTATGAGGGAAATTACGATGACTTTTATGCGTGCATTTTAAAGCGTATTTTTTTATTTTGGATTTTTAAGGTACTATAAGTAACATGATTTTATACTTTATAATGAGCGGGAGTTTATTATCCTAGAATGGATTAAATGGTACATATACTTGGATCGATTAAAAAAAAATTTTAGTCCGTGCGGAGAACGAGTATTTATTTGCTAGTGAAAAAAATAAAAAGTAATTGCATCCCAAATAGCTTTCGAAGTTTTGTTTATTTATTCTAAGATTGTTCTTCGAAATCTGCGCAATTACAAAAAATAATCATGTAATAAAGTCATTAAATATTCTAGAAGCATGAAAACCGAAGAATTTTAATGAAGGCTATTTTAATAACTCAAAATCTAAAAAAGTAATTTTAAAACAGTAATAGCTTTTTGATTGCGAGCTATACTATAAATAAAATGTTTATTTTTAAAAACTGTTCTTGTTTTGTTGACAACATACAGTTATGAGACAGTTGTAATGCTTTTCTTCAAAATATTAGAAAAAATGATGCTTAAAAGTTTATTTACTAAAATAGCTAATCAAGTGTTCCGAAATAATTTTTTTATTTGTAACTTTTAAAACTTATCTCTCTGGCTTAAAAAAAACTTATTTAAATAACTTCGATCTGGTACTTATTAATCTTAAATTCTTTTAAGACAAATTAAAACGAATACCCGGAAAAAAAATATTTCTAATCGACATCACTTCATATAGTTTATAGTTCTGTGATGGATTGTGTATAGAATATCTTCAAATTGCAGAGATTACATGATTCGATATAATATAAATTTGGACATTTATTAGAAACCTCTAATCTTATGTAATTTCGCGTGATTATAAACAAATTATTAAGTACTCATAATTGACATTCTTATACATAGGATTTGATGGAACTGTGGTTCATTCCTATCTAATGCAAACGATAGGCAATTCGAAGAATTTTCCGGGTCATGATAAATTAGGATGCTAGTTTCACGTTGAAGTACTTTTTGTCGTGACTTATAATACATTTTTTAGAAAATTAAAATAATTTTAATATATATTTTTTTAGTTTAGAATTTTTAATCTATATAATAAGCTGAATCAGTGAAGTCACATAAAAAGAAAAAAAGTCTTCTGTTACTTAAATAAAGTTTTAACGAATACTAGGGCTTTGATACTGCTCCTGACGCTCTGTAACAACGAATGCCTGGCTACGCTTTGGTTTAGAGAACTAATTTGGCGAACTGGAGTTTTTGCCACAATCTACCCTTTCACCCACTATCTGACAACTCAAGGAATATCTCCTAATCAAGAACGGCGGATATATACCCTCAGTATATTTTTAAAAAGTTTTTTCCCACAAAATATAAGATAAAATAACTATTTTAATCATTGCTTCAACGGAGCGAATCTCGCCATCGAAATATGAAACAGACATGTAAGAATCTTGTTATAAACTTGAGCGTCAATCATATCAACTGACTCCCTTTTACTACAAACTTGATTTTTTTTTTACACTTCTCGACAAAACTTCAAAATCTTATCAACAATAACGGTTCTGAAGACAGCACCACAGCTTTGATTAAAAAATTGAAAGTGACTTAATGAACATTTGATCAGACAAAAAAAAAGCATTTTACCACCAAACCCACGAAAGAGAATAGACAAAGATGCGAGCGATTGGTCAAAATCTTAAAGTAAATCAACAAATGACAAATCAATTATCGGACTTCTATCTTTAAAGTCTCGATATGGTATTGCAGCAAGTCCCTCACACCCACTAATCAAACATCATAAAACATCGATAAAAATCAATCCAAACGGGAAACACGGTTCAACGACCATCTACGCTATAAATTCTTCATGAAAAAGAAGGGAAAAAACGCGACTCACCCTAGAGCCAAGCGGCCTTGCCAATTTCCAGCAGAGACATTCGTAAAAGCAGCCACGGCCTTGGATCTTCCGACCATTAGGACACTTACAACCACAAAAAAATAATAACCCAAGTAGCCCCTACAGGCAACGCGGAAACCTGACAAATCACCGTAAAAATGGAAAAGCGGTTTCACATCATACCATCTGGGGATGTCTTGAAAATACACATTAACCTGGGTCAGATGCATATATTGTGGGCATATGAACGGAAGTGGGACATTCTAATTTATATAGTTTCTTTTTTTAAAGATGGTTTAACGGTTTCTGAATATGAAGACATAAAAAGACATGGTTATTTCAATACTTGTCGGAAAGGAACAGGAGAAGACAGCAATTTATGGTTTTAATATCCTAAAATGAAATATAAGGTACTGAAAGTGGGGTTGAAAATCCGAAATGGAGATTTTGCGTTTTCTACATGTTTTGGACGATGCTGATTATAATAAAGTGTTTTTTGAACATTGGTCGTCTCTCTGTCTGAAACCACTCTACAGTTGAAACTAAAAGAGCTTTGAACTTCAAATTTGGTACACGAGTTCCCAGTACTTGTCGAAAGTCATAATAAAGTTTTCAAGAAAATCACGGATGCGCAAAAGGCTGCTGCTGCTGCCGCCAAAGAACTTTTTTTTTGGATTTCAAAGTATTAAAATTATTACTTTATATATCATCACCTTTATATGTATTGATTTTTTGAGCAGTAATTGTAAGTGTTACACAACCCGAAGATTTTATGGCATTTGTCCTTCCTGAGATTTTGAAGTTATCGCTTATAGTCTTGTGTTATTACAAGAAAACATGCATTAATTATTTCTGCAATAACAGAGCCTTGAAAATGTTGATTCCCATTACCGTTATAGGGATTCTGTATGAAAGCTTACAAATATCTACCAAATCGAAAGGAAGCTGTTGAAATTAAACCAGTCTTTTGCTAAATTCCTGTTACTCTAGCTTAGGTAGCTATATCTTCATCTGGAATTTTGAGACGCATACATAACCTTTTTGATGTCTTCAATAGACGTCAGGAGAAAGAAGTGCCGTTTTATTCCAAGGTCATTTTATATTGAAGTTACTCAATTTCTGTAATTCGATGAAATAACAGTCATTGAAAAAAGCAAAATAATAAGAAATCTCAACGGTAGATATCTGATTATTAACATTGATGTTAACAGTGAATCCTTAAACGCGTTCAAAACTGCAAAAATTCGCAGTTTTTGTGGGGAATGGGAGGTATCTGCCTTGATCGGATGACTGGGCCAATAAGTGTTGTTTTTCTCACGCAAACTTTGCTGCTCGAGGGACTTTGTTACGTGAACTGTTAAAAGTACCCGTTTCTTCGAAAAGTTTTTTTTTTGTCTTTGGAAAAAGGAAAATTCCTGTGAGGTGGAAGATATGAGCTAATGTAAACGATATACACAGAGTCTAACTTTATGGGGGTTCTAAAAATGACTCTACGATGCAGCAGGGTGATAAATGTCCCCCAGTGGTAAATGGCGGTGTCCCGGTAACGGGACACCTAGGGGTGCCAAAATGGCACCCTTATGCGATTCAAAAGCCCAAGATTCATAGACCCAAGGCGATTCAAAGCCTTGAGGTACCAAATGGTACCGCCTTTTCACCCCGGGGCGAAAAGTGCCCCTATTTGTCAATTTTAGTTTTAACAGTGTAGGCAAGCAGCGTTATTTAAACTTTCAACCAAAACGTCAAATGTATTCCTTATCAAAGACGAAATTTCGATGGAATGCTTTAGGCGATCTTAGAATTATGCATACTGTCAATTATTTCATACAGGTGATTCAATACACGTAACCTTCCCCAAGCCCCCTCTCCCTAAATATGCACCTTTACTTTAAGTTCATATTTCAAGGTCCATCTTGTCCAAACCCATACGGTAAAAAATCGGCGCATTTATCCATCGACCAATTGCGAGGGCAATCACCGAACTAAATTCTGGTCTCGGGATCAATTTGGTCAGGATGCTTATGCAAATTGAGTCACGTTTAACAGAGATTGAGTTACTGCCTAAGGTAAGCGCACTTTTACTTTCTAGTTCGTCAGATGTTGATGCTTCAAATACAATAAAGCATCAAACAGCTTGATAGTAAACGAATAGCCTATTATTTATTCTTGAACAAGTAGGTTTGTTACAGAATCGGTCACTTGAACCGCTTCCACCCAACATTTGTGCTCCCCCCCCCCCCCCCCCAACAGGAAACAAACTATTAATACACCTCAGAAAAAAAAATTGCCAAACAGGGCATTTAGCTAGTTGTAATTCAAACTTTTAAACGCCAAAATTAACTATTTTCATTAATCGTCTTTCTCAGATTTAATAATAATTAGACTTTATCGTTTGCTAAATTTGTTTGAAGTTCGAAGAATAATGATGTAATCTTTTTTAATAAATATCTTTGTGTCGCCACAATTTCCCATTTACATTTATTTCGAAAATTCAGTTACTTATCGTTTGTTAAACTAATTTACAGTTCGAAATATATATATAATTAGTACAATTGATGCTTTAAAAATAAAAGCGAAACTTTGCAGATTTTTTTATGCCAAGTTAGAATTCTCTATGCATCTTTCTTCATACATATTTAATAAACCATCAAAAGAACTCTATTGTGATATTACAACAATCCAAACTGAATTATATCACATAAAAATAAAAACTTTTGAAAGAATATTTATTTTAAATAAAGTTTCTCGTGCGTTTAACGAAATGGCAACAGTGAAAATATTGAATAAAAATTGAATTTGCTTGTTATTTCAATGTAGATTAAATTTTTAGTTATTTAAATTTTAAATAAACTTCTAATTTAAATTTTTAATGAAATTTGGAATGTAGCCTAATCTGATTTTTTGCTTCAAAATCTCGTATCCCACTTGTTTGTGAGACTTACGGTTCGTTCTGCGAAAGTGGGTGAAGGACGGACAGACTGAACGATTATAAAACCTTCCACTTTTCACGTTATAGTAGTGTGGAAGCTAAAATGCAGCAATATCATTTACTATGTTAGAATGATCTGAACCAAAAATGACAACACAAAACTAATTCACTTGTCTTAAATACTAAGAAGTATTTAGTACTGACAGTTAGTAAACAGTCAGTACTTAGTATTTAAGACAAGTGAATAAATTTAGGGAAGTTTAAAATGATTTGACAAGTTTAAAATGGGGATAACTTAGACCCTTCAGGGATGATCAAGCCCAAAGATCCAAGCATCCAAACGTCAGAGATTGTCATGAAAACCACATCAACCTTAGTTAGAACTTGCGGCAGACATGACAATTCTCGGATCGGGCGGGCTATATTATTATTTCTTTTAAATTGAAATAAAAAGTATAAATTCTTATCTTATAATGCTATTTCTATGGAGAAATCAGCTCACGTTTTGCACTCCTACACCCGTTTGGGTTCGATTTTCGAAAAATCGCTTCTTAAATGACGCTTACGATATAAAAAGAATATTTTCCTAAAATGTGGTAGCTTTACCTCCAGTAGTTTGGGCTGGGCGTTTATACGTGAGTCAGTCAGTCAGGACTTTGCCTCTTATATATATAGATTGTTAATTTCTCAAAATGTAACTAAGGTTGACAAACGATAAATCATGCGTCAATTATTAACATGGTATATTCATTCAAACAGACAGGTTTAAATTTACTCAAACAAAATTCTACAAAGCGGGTGCATTTACCTTGTTCCAAAGAAAAGAAATGCAGCCACCAACTGTCAATTCCATTCACCACAAATCAGATTTAACCATTAAAAAAATAACTGCAAAATATATATTTAAAAAATATTATCTCTAAAGTCGACAACTCGTGAACAGCTTCAGCAACAAAAGTTACTAATCAAAATGTTTGCTTATGCTTAAAGAAAACAACCTTAACTGATATAAGAGCTATATTTAAACAACATTATATGAGGCTAATAAACTTTAAAAGATTTAAATATTATAATTGGATATGAGGAACTTCCTCATTTAGATATGCTGATTGAAAATAAAACAAAGTAGCTTGATACCTGAAGCAATGATCCTAACATGAGCTATAATTTTCGTTGAAGTATTTATTGTTTTAATGACAATTATTAAGTGCTTAGTAAAGTCATTTCTATTGGATAATAAGTGCTTTCACTTAAAGATTGTAATGAGACTTAGCCGATAGTCTTTCTTTTTCTAAGAATATTTTGAAACTTTTTTAGATACGAAACTACAAGTTGTTGACAGACAGCATTAAAGATTTTTTTTAGGTATAACTTTTTTAAAGACAATTTACTTCTGCTTGATTCATGGTTTAATTTGCACATGGTGTATGAACTATTCGTTTGAATTCTCAATTATACTTAAATTGTAAAATCTCGACAAATCGAATGAAATACAATCACATTAATAGACCAAGAATTTAATGCAAAACTATTTTCGGTTTCAATTATTATATTTATTAAGGGTTTAACCCTAATTGCTTCTAATAAATCTAATGCTAAAAATATAAGGACTCTATAAAGTTATGCCCCTTTTAGTAGAAAAGCGAAACTCCTTATATTATTGGGTAAAATTGCCGTTTCTATTGGTTCCCCTATTTGAAGAATTTATTTTTAGTTCACATTAACAACAATAACTTTTTATAGATCCTTTGATTAAAAATATGACACCAGTTTGATTTATTTACAGGTTTCAGACACAATTATTTTCCAGCTCGAAAGTCCATTTGTCAAAGTGGAGTTGAAAAAAGGATTAGTTGGCTAGGAAGGGTGAGAAAGGATCTAATTCTTCCTTGTCAACAGGTATGTACACTGAAGATTTTAAAAAAGTTTAGTTTATATGGCGCAAGACGTTTCAAAGACGTCATTTTAACGAAATGCTTCGAAATGATGTTTTAGCCGTCTTGATTTCGGAATTGAAACCTTCTTAAATAAATAAAATTACAGTTTGTTGTTTTTTTCTCATTTAAATATCGCGTCTTTACAATGGAAGCCAAAAATATTCGGTCCCATGGGAAATTAAGATATTTTTTGAAATGCTCAAAAACCGCTTTTGTAAGACCTCTGTAAAATACATAGTCATAAACTCTATGTGGCGTTGATTTAAATTTCTATTTTCATTTTTGGGTCAGCCGGTTATTATCACGAGATAAAAAGTCAGATTTTTGACTCCGAAGAACAATAAAATATTGAAAATGAATAGAAATGTTTAGAATTTTTTTCTTATTAGAAGGTGACTCTTAATTCTAGCTCGTTTTAATTTAACTTTAATCGGCAGTGTTGAAAAAATAAAATTTATAACTTTTGCTATATATATACAGAAACATAATATAAAAGAAAAATTAAAAAGATAATGAGATTGTTTCAGATGATGCGACTCTCCTGTTTTCATTCTTGCAATTTCATTGGTTGTATCGATTTCACTCGAAAAATAAGCTTTTATTCTTCGTCTGCTGTATTTTATTTTAAAGTTCTTTACATGCAACTCTTTTTTAGTCCGGCTATTTATTAAAATTTATAATTTTTAATTCGATTAAATTTTTCAAGTATACAAAGTATTACCAAAACGTCAATGTTGTTGGAAAACTTCGGTTTAGATAATATTCTTGTTTAATATGCGGAGAAAGTGAAATTGTGGGACAGCAATTTAACGTGATTCACGAACAGAAAAAACCTTTTATATCTACTATAAGAAAAGTTAGAACATAACATTCGTTTCAGTAAGGTAAGAAAATATTGTAATATTCAAAACAAATGTAATTCCAGAAGACCAAATATAAAAACAGAACCGCTGGAACTGTTGCCACTCACGACGAGAAACATGTTCATTGTTATCTATTATTTTTTTTATCTTTTCGAAGAAAGAAGAAATGGGCTTGTTTTAACACTTTGTCCAAAGAAAACAAAACAACCAATGAAATCGCAGTTCGGGGCGCGTGACTTTATAAAAAACCAATTAGCTGTTTCAAGTAGTAGGGAAAGAAAACAGAACCAATGAAATCGCAGTATGGAAAGAGAGACATCATAAGAAATACCCCCATAGTGAAGATGTTTTAGAAAAGAAATTCCTCTCTAGAACGCAGATAGAAAATTAAACTCCTGAAAAATAACTTTTTTCCAGGCAATTATTACACTCGAAATAAATTTCCCAACTATTTCTATTCCCGCTATGAATAGTGTTCCATGTGTCACCCCATCGTTCGCACCGGGGCACCTCAGAGGTGCAATCCTTTTTTACCGCCATGATTAATGTCGTGGAACATGGCTGCCAAGATGGTGGACGGTGCCAAACTGCGATTATTCCATCGCCAAATTTTTATTTGTACTGTCGGTGTTCAATTTAGAATAAAAATTTAATGAAAATCAAAATTCTAGTATAATCTAATCAATATTCTATGTATAGCACTTCTTGAACTCCTTTGCCACCAAAGATATATTTCCAGATTTATAAATATTTCGACGATTCAATCCTATTGTGTACTAATGAAAAGATGTAGGAATACTTATGCATAAATAAAAAGTTTAACGTGGTGCATTATTAAGCGTACACCCGTGCAACCTTGGGTAAATAAAGCTATTACTTCATTATATACAGTTCAATTTCAATACAAAGATTTCTGGGTATCGTTCTTTAGATTTAAATTGCAAAATACACGTTTTTTTAGTTTACTGATGTCCAAACAAAGTCTGATAAAACTGTTACAATAGCAATCAAGCGTCAGTTATTGCTTTCTGAGAGCAAATATTTCTAAAGAAAATCAATCCTTATCTGATTAGGACACAAGTTTAAAGCTACTACGACTCCTGCAATTCTTATGTTAGCTTGTATCAGCAATACAAGCTTACTGCAAACATTAAAGAGATTAAAGGTATGTTGAAAGATTAATTGTATAGGCCAAAATAGGCGATTTTCCCTTGTACCTTGGCACTCTACGACTTGTACCCGTGTCCAAAGCGTTGTAACTCGAGTCACGTTTCGCGTGTAATGCATTTGGAATCGGAAGTAAAGGTCGATTCGAAGGATAACCCTTGCAATTGGACACAATTGATTAATATCTATGAAGGGAGCTAGGTGCTCGTTTCCTAATAAAATAGATTTCACGGTTGCGAAACGGCCCGAAGAACTATCAATAAAAGTCGCCGGGCATGTACGAAAGGATTTTTTTTTCAATACATTTTTTTAAATAAAAGATTAATATAAAAGTAGAGGATTGAAGCAACCTACACGCATACGAAGTTAAACGACATTACTGTCATCAAAATCGTATTAAAAGAATTTTTCTGATTTTAAGGAGAGTTGACTGCCTTCCATGACCTAAGTCCTTTAAGTTTTCCAAAAGCATATAATTCTTTGGTTGCTTATATTTTTTTCTCTCAAAGGTTTCTTCAAAGGAAATTAAATTCCACTATGTCTCCAAGAACAGAAAAACTTACCAATTTGAAACTCTCAATAGAATTAAAACAATGAGATCTTCTAAAATCACTACAAAATATATTTTTAAAAAACCAGCCTGGGTATATGGTTTGTTTTATAAAAATCACAACATTCAAGGACAAACTAGACAATGCCCCAGCAAAAGACGCCGAAAACTTAAATTGAAAAAAGAAGAAAAATATCCAAAATTTGCATGCTTCGATGAGTTTTTCGTGGTGTATCAGGGACAGGTCTTTTTTGTGTTTTTAGTAAAGAATGAATTTTCAAAATCAAAATGATTATACAGTTGAGGATTTCAACTACCAACATTATATTTGTTGCTTGTCTATAAATCTGAGAATCCACAAATGTGTCACTAGTCTACATATTTTAATTTAACATTTCCTTCCAAACGAAAATTATAATTTTTAGCTTCCACAATACATTTATATCGTAAAAAGTGGAGGGTATTGTAATCTTTTAGTCCGTCTGTCTGTCCGCCACCCACTTTCATAGTCCAAACTACAAATGCTACGGACAAGTGTGATACGTCCAAAAATTCAGCGCATCGAAATTAGAATACATTGAAAATTTCAGAAAAGAATTCGAATTCGAAGTACTTCAACTATTTAAAAAAAACTGCAAAATTTAATGCTCATTTAAAAAGCATAGGAAGCTATTTTTATTAGAATTTAATCACCATTGCCATTCGAAACAATCGCTCGAGAAATTTTAATTCTTCCACACAACATTTGTGTTCAACAGGAAGAAAGTCGCCAAACACAAAATTAATTCTATTATAAACATTTACACGCTAAATTTGGTTAGTTTCATTTATTTTATTTCGAAAATTCAATAATTATTTATTCAATAATTATTATCGTTTGCAAACATTAATTTATATTTCAAAGAATAAATATGCAATGTTATGCCTCTCTTTTAAATAGAACCAAACATTTCATATCAACATACAAACAAAGAATCTCGTAATGAAATATATTTGACGTCATTTTCAAACTGATTGTTGTCGCAAAAATAAATTTCTTTTAATTAATTATTTAAAAGAAATAAAGTTTCTCGAGTGATTGTTGCGACTGGCAATGATGCTTTAATTCTAATAAAAATGGCTTCTTATGCTTTTTAAATGAGCATCAAATTTTGCAGTTTTTAAAATAATTAAAGTACTTCGAATTCGAATTTTTCTGAGATTTTCAATGTCTTCTAATTTCGATGCGCTGAATTTTTTGACGTATCACACTTGCCTGTAGCATTTGTAGTTTGGGCTATGAAAGTGGGTGACGGACAGAAAGATGGACTGAACGATTATAATATCTTCCACTTTTTTACGTTGTAAACGTAGTGTGGAAGCTAAAACTCGATCTAGGGATGCAAGTGGAATATAAAAGTATAGAACCTATGTGAGACATTTCTGCTGTAGTGTCCAGTAAATAAACCAGAAAATGCTCCAGTTATTAGAATCGCTGAATTATAAAGAAGATTTTTTCTACTAAAACTTAACTATGCGACTCATTAAAACAGCCTTCCAAATAAACGGGATATATTTAGAAGATAAAAAAATGGGTAATCGAAAACCACGGGTCAGAGATTCTTGATTGCTTTGTCCCACACAGCATTAAAAATATTAGATTCTCAGGGTTAATAGGGGATTCAGAATTTTTCAACGTTGCAATTATACATGGCTGCAAACTTTTTTTTGAAGAATTTGATTGCTATTGATGAATTTTATTCTTTTTTTCTTTCCCTGTGTATTTGTTTATTTCTTAGATTGGAACGGTCAAAAGTTTATTTTGTTCCACTGAGACCGATTCAATTTAAGTGGCTAATTGCAGAGTTAATTATTTGATATAGAGAGTTATTTGATATTTTTTATTAATTTATGTAAAATATTCCAAATATTTGGTAGAATATTCGTGAAATAGTGTAAATAGGAACTTGAGCATTTTTATATGTGTACTATTATTCTTGGTTTTTATTTGTTCAATAATTTTGTTTTCATGGTATTGACCATTAGTTTAATTATACAGCTTTAACTGCGATTTAAAGAATATCAATCACATTTGATTTTCGTTAAAGGCTTAAGTAGACGTTAAAAAATAAACAACATAAACAAGAAGTTTAAATTTTGTAGAAAAATTGTTCACATATTTGTTGAATATCGTTAAGGATTATTTAAAAGCAGTTCTAAAAGGCTATTAAATTGTATAAAATTTGAACTTGCAGAAATATATGTAATATTTAATTGTGGTAAAGAAAGTAATTTTCCAAAACCTTGTGGCAATTTATTAAAATCCCTTATAAAAACTTATTTTCATTCATGTAACACATGCTGTTATACATGGCTTTAAAAAAATTTAAACTTTTAAATGAATTGAGTTTATCCACTTATTTTATAATTTTCTTCTTAGATTTAAATATTAAGATTGACAGAGGACGATGAATACTTAATATTTCAAAAGTTATCTATTATTACACTGAATTTTGTAGACTATTTAAGATTTGATGAAAAGAAACCTTAATCCATTAATGACCCATTTGTGAATATCATTAAAACCTTCCTTACCGAATAAATATGTTAACTTTATAGTTCTTAAAATTTGTTTTTCGTATAACTTCATTTTTCTAACATAAATTGTCTCACACTATGGTCTTGTCTAATACTTTGTCCATTTAGATAAATTTAAGTGAAATCTTACGTTAGCCTGGCAATTTTTCTTACCAATAGTCGTTAATGAGTTAAGTTGAAGATTACTTAGTAAAGATATAACTTAAGAATGAACTGACATCAGATGCCCAAAGGAAAATATGGAACTAAAAAATCACGTTCAACGTCCTTTTAAGATAACAAAAATATCTCCTGGAACCTGAAAACCAACATAAATAATTCATCGCAAATCTTAAAAATGACAAGCCATAAATTCAATTTAATTTTTAGGAAATTGTTGACGTATTTCAAATCCCGTGTAATGGGACCCTTACTACATAGCATGATTACTTCCACTAAGCCATTCATGCCCCTAAAAAAATGCCTCCCGCCCATTGTACCGAAAACTAAACTCCAATAAATCATTAAAATACTATAGAAAGTAAAAACCATGAATTCAAGTTAAAGTAGAATGTCATATTTCAGCCAATCTTTAAGGAACAGGTATAATGTGATGCTGTTATTTCGTATTAATATTTATTTGTTTAAAAACTTAATTTGTAAGCTAACACTTTAAAATGACGTATTTATCAGTATAGAGATTTATGAAATATTTTGGATATATGTTACAAATTGGTCAAGTTTAAGGATGCTGTGAGAAAGTTATAAGAGCAAATTACATCGAAGACAAAGAGCATAGATTTTTTTGCTGTAAAATGCGCAAAAAAAAGCTGCATATGAAAATATTTTAAGCAGTTTTTATGTAGGCTCAAATGCAGAATAAATGTATTAGTCTTTATTTTAAATATGTAGAAATATTTAAAACAAAACTTGTGCACATTTTGTTTTAGCTGGAAAACTATTACAGTATTGTTGATATGTAACATATAATTTAACATAGTATACAAATAATTTTTATAATTAAGAAAATATTATAATTACTTTTTGCTTAAAAAGTTTCAATCTATGAAAAAAATTACTGCTTGTAAACTCAAAAGTATAATAAAAAAACACAATTTGCCGTGATGTATCCTCTACTGTTATAAGAAAGGCAAGTAATATATTTCATTTTTTTAATAATTTTATAAAACACATTAGAAAATTATTTCAACTTAAATTGAAAATTAACAAGCTTTCCTGGGAAATATAGATTCCATATGTAAACAATATTTAACCTATTGCAACTACGGTACCCAATTGCTAATCTTTTACAAAAATACTTATGTTAGTAAGGTGCTTATTATGCCATTTGATGCAAATATAATACATTGGTAATTTTGTTTCCAGAAACTCATCTAAAACTGGTAAAAAGAACGCGAGAATATTTTTCTCAAACATTCCTATTCACGTCTCTATAAAAACGCAATGTCTTTCTCACAAAGACAATGGACAGCATTGTTGCTGTATTCACAAGCGTGTAACACAGTCGTCCATTTCAAGTTCAAAATGAAGGGCCTTTTTTCTATACTGCTGGGCCCCCTATAAATAAGGGGGCCCGTTGTCAGGGGCCCTCCTGACGTGCGTGACATAGCTACCTAATCGTTGTGATTAGTGAGATATAAATATGATCCCACTATCAAATCTAATGGACATTGGGTAACTATTTAGCAAATTCGGTATGTACGAAAAAAATTAATGCTTAGTGGCATACAAAGTTGCAGAGCAAAGCAAATCATTAATGTTTAACATTAATGCGGCTATAACTGTCAATTTAAAATTAAGAATGCAGCACTTACACTTACTTCCATGCCTCTTAATTTGAAATTAAAAACTGCCCCTCAATCAGGGTACGGTTTGTCGACTAAAAAAACATTCTATTTGGATTATAAAAAATATACAGCACATTTGAAGTTTTTAAAGGGAATTAAGTAAAATAATTAAACAAATTTTTACCTAAATTACACTAACAGCAACTTAATGCAAAAACTTGCAAAGGCAAATGCAATATTGCAAACTTTCAATCATTTTTAGCTCCCACACTACGTTTATAACGTAAATAATGGAAGCTTTTATAACGACTATGTCCATCATTTCGTTAGTCTGTTTGTCCGTCTGTAAGCCTTCTGCTTTCTTAGCCCAAATTGCAAATGCTACAGACAAGTGTTATGCGTCAAAGAATTCAGCGCATCGAAATTACCAGACTTTGAAAATCTCAGAAAAAAAAACACCATTCGATTTTGTTTGTGGAAGCAATTCTAAGTGAAAGTTTTTGTTGCAAAGCTAATTGTTTTAGTCAATGAACTTTAAATAAAATACTACTCAGATGATCCAATAGTGGATTCGATATTGAACAATAAGAACAAGGTTCTCGTGCTTTTTTACAGTCACATAAATCATAAGGTATCTACATCATTATAAGGGTGATTTCCTATCATATTTCTTTGTATTGTTTCTGCGTGGACCCAGACTTAGTGGGTCTTGGATGCCATGGGGTTTAGAATATCACTTAGGAGGGGCCAGAGGGGTAAAGTCTGGTGTAAATGGAGGCCCAGGTAGGGATATTTTAGTAGAATTTGAGCTGGCTGTCATAAATACAGTGAAAAGCAGGCGTGGATATGTATGGGTGGGGACACGGTATTTATCAGACTAAAATCACAGACAGGTTTCCCAAAACTTGTTCTATTTGGCTGAATATTATTTTTATATTACGGTGTATGCTGAAACTCTTACATTTTAAGGGTTTTTTTAAGTGCTGACAAAATTCGTACAATTTTCTAAGCAGAAAATGCATACATCTATATACATAACAGGCAACTTCCGTTTGTTTGTTTGTATAAGACACGAGATCTAAAGAACCACGCAACATATCATTACGAAATTTGGCACAAAAATTCATCTCATCTCCGGAACAAACATAGGCTAAGAATTTTTCGAATCAGACCATTCCTTCTATCGTTTTCGAACGTTTTTATTCGAATTTTCTGAAAAAACTACACCACTTTGGCTCAAATCCGATCTTTTTTACTTTCCTGATGCCATCAGCAGAACAAATTAAATAAAACTTTTAAAGAAAACATTTAAAATTGAAAATGTTTATTTTATTCTGTTGCCATTACCTTCAGAAACTAATTTCATTATTTGAAAAATAATTGACATGTTTCAAGTGACGTAATTCCATCAGTCTCCATTCCCGAATTTTATTGTGGGTTTATTTGATGTGATTTTTTCATTGATTTTTCTGTTGACTGCATGTATGCATATTTAAGCAATGAATGTATAATTAAGCTATTACTGAACTATAATGGTTAATAAAGGCCATCGCACAAGAGCTGCATATTAGTGTTTTATGTATTTATTTTTTCGCCAAATACGTTGTCAAACTCGCCAAATTATTAACTAAAACTCGCCAAATGGGCAATTTCTTTTATAAATAATTTATAATCTGGTCGGTTGTTCGAAGGTCATTGTGTTAGAGCTGTATAATGGGTGTGTTTGTAGCTATATATATTCTTGCCAAATTATTTCTCAAAACGCGCCAAATGAGCTAAAAGGTTTTATGTATTTATGAGGGAATTGTGATGACATTTATGAGTGCATTTTATAGCGTATTTTTCATTTTGGAATTTTAAGGCAATGAAACGGGATTTTATACTTTATAACGAGCGGGAACAATAACATAAGTTTATGATCCTATAACAGGTTATATGGTACACATATTTGGAACGATTTGATAATTTTTAATCCGTGCGAAGAACGGGTATAAATTTGCTAGCGTTATTATTGTATTTATTTTCATTCAATTATTATTGTATTTATTTTCATTCAATTATTGTACATATCTGCATTGATTTAGTACTGTATACATATGCATTGAATTCTTAATTTTTCAGCATTTGTATTGAATTATGGTAGAAATTTGTACTGCTTATATTGTATTTATATCTACAAAGTGTCCAAAAAAAGTTACTTAATTTATTATAGAACTCCCTTGAATTGCGTTAAAATAAATGTTTGAGACCCTTTTAAGATTTAGCTGTTTTTCCATTTTTAATTCTTACTGATTATTTTTTACTTAAATATGTATTCTTTTTAATTTGAGCTTCTTATCAAAGGTATTTTTGAAATTAATATTAATCATTACTATATCCAAGTTGGGTTATTAAATGGAAAATTACTGGGTAATCTTCATATCTTATGTAACTAAAATGAAAGAAAAAAAAATAGTTAAATTGACTGTTAAATTATTTTCAGCTAGTTCTAGTATATATGAGTATGTAATTGTAAAGCCAGTTTTTACTTGAATTGTTCTAACGTAGTGTGACCGCCTAAAAAATTGATTTTGTTTAATTTTTTTAAGTACTGCATTATTTTAGTTTTTTTTTTAAGATATACTTGTACATAACTAATGAATAATCGTCAAATTTTTTAGTAAAAAAAGTGATTTTCAGCCAGTTACCTGCTATCTCCTCAAAATGTCCTAATTTTCCGAAAACAGTTCCTATACTGCTCCAGTGAGTGTGGCTTTGAAATATAAAAGAGGAGAAAATATTAAATAAAAGTATTTCATTAAGATGACTTAGGATCGGGAAGCAAAATTGGAATTTAAGAATATGACTGAGTTTTGAATATAATTTTAAATTTTCACTCATATCTGATGTTTTTAAGTGTCAAAATTACATTTTCATACAATCGAAAAACTGGTAAGTCATTGTATAGCGAAATATATTTAAAATAAGCACAGAAAAAATCTAATCGATAAGATAATTTGTAAACACGTTTAAAGATTAACTGACTTATTTTATTGTTATGAATAGATAAATGCATTCAGATGTTTACTTAAATTTAAATCCTAATTAGTATAATTGAAAACCAAATGAAGACCACTGAGTGCTAAACAAACAGAGCCCAGTCAAGAACTCAGGTAAGCCCCGTAGCAATCGTAACTTTTTAACCAAAAAGCGACTACTCTTTAGAAGGCCTTAGTTCAAAACCTATTAATATTCCCAAATGTCAATCTTTTCTACTATTTTTTACTGCAAAACATAATTAAAGATACCTATAGAAAATCCAAACTGGACAGCATGTATTTAACACTGACTAACACCACCTTATTCTATTCTTCAATCTGAATCTTCGACAGCAGTCATGAGTCCAGGCGACTTTAAGAACCTCACGCAAATCCCCAAATTCAATATTAATTACCTGACTCACTCTCCACCTAAGTCTAATTCTGTATCACGGGTTCCATTCTGTCAAAAGTAAATTAGTTTTCAATCCGATAAAGGCCTCATTTCCTTCCTCCCATTTGTTGAATCTCTAACCTAAAAAGATCAAGTCATTGGAGAACTTCCCACCATGCCTCTTCCGTTGAACATTTTAGTGAAATAAGGATCGTATACAGGAAAACTTCCTGCAGACTTAACCCATCTTTTGCATTTAGTAACTCGTATTTTAACGCTCCTGTAAATCATAATATAGCTTGACTAATGCAGAAGGGATTTGGCTACTGTAGGGCAACTTCACCCATTGTTATTACTATGGTTTTTCATTGTCAGTGTGTGTAATCATCTTTTCAAGTTAAGAAGTGTTTTGGAAGATTCGTAAAAGAGTTATTTGGAACAACCCGATCGTTACTAATAACTTCATTTTTTGTGTGTGTGACTGCTTTTAAGAAGAAGTTTTCTGCGATCGTCACCCAATTCGAAGCAAATCAGCCGTCAAAATTGGGGTTATTTGGCAATTAGTTCTAATATTTAAATGTAATGAGGTATTACTAAAATGCATCATAAAATCAAATTTAATGATAGACCTGTTTTTTTAGAGTTTTCAATAAATAACTGTTCGATTATTTTAAGTTTTAAGGGTACTGTAATCATTTTATAAGCAAATCAGAACACAATAAATAAAACTAAAAAATATCTAAATTACCATAATTCCTCCTGAACATAAAAAAAATTATATGGAAGCTTCCAAATTTCTATTCGCAAAATAACCAAATGAATGATATAAACATATGGTTTTAAAACTATGAACTAGAAACACTATACGAATAAAATTTATGAAACTAAAATGTTCGACTTCGTCACGTGTAGTAATGCATAAATTTAGTTTTATTTAACTCGTTTTCTTTAATACTATTCTACACTTAGGATGTCTGAAACTCCCGTCTTTATTAAAAAAAGCCTCTCTGAAAATATAATTCAACTTTTGCACACATGATATAAGTACCGTGTAGAATGACCAGTTGTATTAAATCGCAGAGAGCCAACCAAATTGAAAACGTTTAAGCAATGCAAAATAATTATATAGCATTGCTGCTACTAAAAAGAAATTTTTAAGTACTATCTTCAACAAAGCTTAACGGTTTATATCGTACAATTAATATTTGTCTTCTTATAAGAAAAAATACTAAAAATGGAATAAAATAGAATTGCTTACACTCCAGTTACACAACATTGCGTGACATAAGGATATAGTAATAAAAAAAAATTAGCTTCGTAATCTTTTCGTACGTTACCTTTAACTATTCCGCCATCTTGAAAAGAAAAAATAACTTTTGATAATGGTGTTCACAAGATAAAACCTCTCAAGTATTATAATATTCTAACGGTAAGGGACGTTAACCGATGACAAATAAATTAAGGAATGTTCAAGTTGCAATAAAAAGCTGTTAGAAGAACAATCGGAAATGGACATTGTTCGGAACTAAAAAGACTATATCCCGCCATTTTTATTACTTTGAACACCATTAATGAAATGGGATTTTGTTATTCTTTCACAGAAAGGGTAGTTATGTACCCGTTTTTGACCGTTACTGGAAGATGACCTATAACAGGTCGAATAAATGGAACAGTTAAAAACATGTACTAGTCATTGACACGTTAGATTAATAATGCTACATTAAGAAGAATGTGTAATTAGTGACAAAAAATGTTGGTAAAGTTAACATCTTAGGACCTGTCTGTAACATGTGAGAATAGGGATATATTTCATTGCCTTACTGATTGTTATACATAAGAGAAATTACCTAGCCTACTAGAGCCTACCAATTTAATTTTTTTTTACTTTACCCTTGCGCATGCATAAAGGATATAGCTGCCATATAACTTCCTACACTCGTAAAACAAACGAGCGGTTTTAACTCAGTCTGAGTTAATTTCCACTCCTTTCCGTGTCGAAAATGCACTTCTCCTATAGGAGTGAATTTCACTCTTTTGTTTTAAGAGTGTAAGTTCCCAAAGTATTGCTGAAAAACAAAAACTTGGTACAAATCTTTAACCCTAGCGTATTAAATATTTATATAGTATCTTTATTTTTGACTATTTATATAACTGAAAGTCGTTGTGTTGAACACTCCTAGTTTGACTATTTTTAAATGCTTTCAGAAAACTATCCACTCAAAGTGAATAATATTAGGGTGATACACTAAGTTGGAGTGAATAAGGACGAAACTTTATCATTTGGGGAATTACCAAACAAGATTCTAAATTTTGTTTTATCAATGCGATCCTAGTACACACAGATGATGACAAAAGAAATGAATATACTTAGGTTAATTTCTCTCTATATTAAAAAAAAGTAAACTTTTTTGATCTGTACGACGCAATTTTTATAGTACAACTCCAATTTTTTTACTGAATGTCTCAAATGGTATAGATTTCATGTCCACAAAATATTTTTAAATAATTCCAATTAGTTTTTTTAATTAAAAATAACAAAAGCAAAAAATGGCGTTTTTTGCTGAAATTCGAAAAAAAAAATTCTGTCTGGTAAAAGTGTCTGAATTTGTGATATTTTACAGATGGAATATTTATCAACAAATTTGCAAAACAGGGGGGAAAAAATTATAGAAGGGTTTTTAAGTTATGGGTTTTTTATTTTTATTTTTTTTAGTTTAAAGTAAGACTTTTTGATCTCTACGACAAAACTTTTATGGGACAACTCCAATTTTTTTTACTGAATGTAGAAAATGGCCTAAATGTCATATCCGCAAAATGTTTTTAAAAAATTCAAATTATTTTTTTAATTAAAAAATATTTTTAAAAAAGGCGTTTTTTGCCAAAATTAGAAAAAAAAATTCTGTCTAGTAAAAGTGTCTGAATTTGTATTATTTTATAGATTGAATATTTATCAACAAATTGGCAAAACAAGGGAAAAAAATTATAGAAGGGTTTTTTTAAGTTATGGGTTTTTTTAAAATCGGTCTATATTAAATCAAAGTAAGACTTTTTGATCTCTACGACAAAATTTGTATAGGAGAACTCCAATTTTTTTTTACTGAATGTAGAAAATGGTCTATATTTCATTTCCGCCATTTTTTTAAAAATTCAAATTAGTTTTTTTAATTAAAAAATATTTTTTTAAAGGGTAAAAATGGCGTTTTTTGCCCCCAAAATAATTTGTCTTATCTGAATTTGTAGAATTTTAAAGATTGAATACTTATTAACAAATTGTCAAGACAGTTTTTTAAAACTAATTAGGCTTTCTTTACGTTTTGGATACTTAAAAGGAATTAAATATTTCCGAGCTATTAGTAATAACCCACTCTCATTGTTGAGCGTCATATAATATTGTTTTTATAATTGAAGAGCTGTTTATGTTTTTATAGTGGAAGAACGTGCTAAGTGACAAAAAGGTGAAAACGAGAATTAGGTTTAAAGTTTTCGTTGCACTCAAATCTGTTAAAATCGGTACTTGTAGGCGTAAAATAAACTAAACTTATAGTTTAGGAAAAGGGAAGAGTTATCGTTAAAAAATTAGTAATATTTCATTGACACAAAAATCTCCATTTTTTCAAAAATTCACTTAGCACGTTCTTCCACTAAGCTCTTCAATTGCGTGAAAAAAATCCGCTTTTTACACTATAATTTTAATATCAGACGCGTGTGAAAAGTTATACTTTTTAGAAACAGTGATAAAAAATTACTTTTTTTCACCCAAAAGCAGTGAAAAAAAGTACCTTTTTTCACTCTTTTCATAAGATGCCAACATTTCAAGTAAAATTTCTATTTCATAATATTCATAAAATATTGAAATTTATTGATCTGCTTTATTTATAAATATTATGCGCGTAAATTTTATTATTTATTTATTTTTGAATCAGTATCCATGTTCAAATGTTTGACTTTAAACTAAAAAATAAGTTTGCCTTTTGTAGTTATCGATGCCGATCTTCTTTACGTAAAAAAATTAGCACGTGAATTATTTTTGAACCAATGAGATTTGATTTTTTTCACGTAATTATAAAAAATAGTGTATGAAGCACGTGTGAAAAGTAAACTTTTTAAAACACGTGTCATTATTTCACTCGCTCGTACCTCGCTCGTGAAATAAAATCCACTAGTTTTAAAAAGTATTACTTTTCACACTTGTTGCACAAATAACTATTATGGAAACGAAAAAATTGAGTGAAGAAAAAAGCTATGGCAACAGTCTTTTCAATCGAAAATGCACTTGTTAGCGCACTCTTGCTGTGAAAAGTTCTCTATATTGAAACAAAAATTAAAATATATTTAATTTTTTATAAGTAATCCTTATTATTGTTTAATACACAGTATTTTTTATGCACAGTATCAGCCAACTTTCAGTGGGGTGTTTAGATTCTAAAGGTTCGGAAAGACCTATTGAGTACGTATATATTTTATAATCTTAATTAAAACTAATTTTTCGCATATAAAATAGAATGCTTCCTTTGGTTCGTTAGAGTACTGGATTTATTTCAATAATTTTAATTCCAGTATTTCATAAATTTGTTGTTTTGGTTCGTTAAACATTCTTAAAATTCTTTCATTGTAGGTTTTTAACATACGGGTTTTTTTGGGATAATTTTTTTTATTGTGGTATTAAATCCTCAAGCTGTGGAACGTACTTTATAACCTAACATATGTTAGTATACAATTTAAGTTTTAATAGTATTTACAGTGGTTTATTCCAGTGTCAATTATTTTGTTTATGTTTTTGTTTCGATCAAAACAATTATTTCTTAATTGAATTCAATGATTTTAATTCCAGTATTTCATAAATTTGTTGTTTTGGTTCACTACACATTCTTAAAATTCTTTCATTGTATTTTTTTAATCTACGTTTTTTTTCGCCATAGTATCTCTTTTTAACCCCCCCCCCCCCCAAGGTAAATCCTGTGAATTACAGTCACTTTTTTCGTTGTCAATATGAGATTCACAAAGAAGAGAGGTTTGAGTCATTTTCAAAAAGTTGTTTCCTTGCTATGTCACAAAATAGCTCTGCAATACTTCGAAAGCCATGAACAGCAATGGAACATTCAAGTTTCATATTTTTAGAACGCTGTTGATATGAACCATCAACGGTCACCCCTGGATGACTTTCCAACACAGAATCAGGGGGAGTCGCAGATATTCTCAAGATCTATTTTCCAAGTCGTGTCCATAAGAGTCACTTAGTGTACCATCATTATCATCTAAAGCCAAAATTTCCTCACAAATTTTTAACTCAATTTTTCGACCTTCATTGGTGTTCATTTGGGGATGGATGGGTCAAAAATACATATCTTCTTCATTAATAATGGAACACTTTTATTTTTTGACTTTCCAATACAGAATCAGGGGAGTCGCAGATATTCTCAGGATCATTATTTTCCAAGTCCTGTTCATAAGAGTCACTTAGTGTACTATCATTATAAAACTGAATCAAAATAGATCGTGGAGTATGCCTACTGGGGAAACCACGTTAAAATAAAACGCACCGAGCACACTACCTCACAGGTGGTGCGGAAATGTGTGCATAGGATTTTCAATGCGACTATTAACCAATTATAATCTTACAAATACACATACTATACTTCACAAAAACACATATATCCTTTTTGCTGTGGTCAAATACGCATGTCATATGTTAAAACAACTACACAAACTGTGCATCTCAAACAATTTCTATCTTTTCTTGTGTTTCGGAAGTAAATACATCAAAGAATCATGTTCAACATAAAGGAATAATAAGGAAACATAAATTAATTTGAACAGAAGCATGTGCTCGATACTTGGTATAGACTTTCGGATTGATTTGTCCAAGACCATATCTCATGTTGAATTTTTGGGAAGCGATACAAGTTCACTTGCTATGTCGCAAAATTGCTCTGCAATACTTGAACATGAACATCAATGGAACATTCATGTTTATATTTTTAGAACGCTGCTGATATGAACCATCAACGGTCGCCCCTGGATGACTTTCCAACACAGAATCAGGGGAGTCGCAGAGATATTCTCAAGATCATTATTTTCCAAGTCCTGTTTATAAGCGTTCACTTAGTGTAGGGGTTGGCGAGCGATAGCGAGCTGGGAGCGTAGCCCCCTAGTTTTATAAAAAAAAGTCAAATCTCGACAGCACTCGTTCATACGCTAAAGAGTAGGAAAAAAGTCAAGCAAAAATTTTTCATGAACGTTCCTCGGCAAACGTTTTAAAATGCTTATCTCATTTAAATGCATTAATCCATTAAATACGACTTTGTGAATACCATTAACACCTTCATTTCCGAATAAAAACCTTAACTTTCAGTTTTTTTTAGAATTCGTTTTTCTTTGCGTAATTTGATTTGTCATAAGTTGTCCTGGACTAAAGTCTTCATTTATCTTATATTCTATTTATTTAGATAAACTGAAGCAGAAAGCTCATTTTCGCATTGCAAATGTGTGTGTTTTTGTCCTTCGTCGTTAATGGGTAAATGGTACATGAGTTTGGTTGGGACCATTTGTAAAGTTTCCAACAACCGTTGGATAATTTTTTTCACGGGATCCCAATTTATCAAGTTTTAACGGTATATCGCGCATACTATTACGCTATTTGGTAAAGTTGTGTGTAAATTGAAGCGTAGATCCATCAACATTTAATTGGTATCCACCACCGGTTTATCCTAAAACGTAAAAAAATTCGATGGCAAAATAGCTTTATCCCACAAAACACTTGTTTATTTGCCGCGTGAAAATCTTACACAAAAGTTCACGAAAACACTAAAAGTTCACCACTTTCCTACACACAACAAAAGCTTCTTAAGAAAAATATCCTAGGAAAACGGCTCCATTTCGCCCAAAATCTGCTGCGAAATTCCTGTTATTACGGGATCTCGCACAGCAACTCTGCAACAAAACCACCTAAAATTAGGGTCTTAAACCCAACGAGGCGGACACAAAGAGATTTGAGAAATAATACGGACAAAAATCCACTTTAAACAAAAACCCCAAGCATAACTGCGACCTGATCAAAACTATAAGCAAAAGCTCAGGTGAACTTAACTTGCGTTGACTGTTCCGACCTTTTTTGAAAAATATCCCACTTAAACTCTCCAATTTTAATTTCTTTATTTTTCATGAGTAGAATTTCGTTTAGAAAACATATTTCGTCTTTCAATGATGTTTTTATTTCTTAGGATTTTTGTTTGCATTCTTCTACAGGCCGTCAAGGATCAGAGAAACTTTATTATAAGACGGGGCCGCGTTTTGTTTAAAACTCCCAAAATAGGGGAGCTTCAAGCATGCGTGAATATAGCTTGGCGTATAATTCTTATTGAGGGCTTATTGCAGACAAAGTTTTTGGAAAGTTTTATGGCAACAAAGATTTTTTATGGGAGTATTAGAAACGATATTTCCAGCAATTACTTCGCTTTTTTTTTCTTTTTGTATACTAGAGAGTTAAAAAGAAAAATCTGAAAAATTTTACTTGCCTGGAGGGGCAAGTTGTTCACAAAAAATATTTGTCTAGCTCTAAATGTTACTTCCCTAAAATTATTTTTTAAACAATAAAAATTAGTAACGTCAGCAGTGAAATATTCATTTGAGATAAATACATTTTCAGGTTCAAATTATCTATTCTTAAAAATTCGAAAACTAGAAAGTTGTACTTGCTTGTTCGGGCAAGTTGACAAAAGAACTTGCCTGATCCGAATTTTTACTTGTCTCGGGCAAGTCGGGCAATTGAATTTTCTAACCCTTGCATGCAGGTGACACAATTAGGTTATAAAATTTTATATAACTAGCTGTTATACCCGACGTTGTACAGGTAGAGGTGGAAAAATAATTTAACAGTCAATTGAACTATTTTTTTTTTCATTTTAGTTACATAAGATATGAAGATTACCCAGTAATTTTCCATTTAATTTCCCAACTTGGATATAGTAATGATTAATATTAATTTCAAAAATACCTTTGATAAGAAGCTCAAATTAAAAATAATACACATAAGTAAAAAATAATCAGTAAGAATTAAAAATGGAAAAACATCTAAATCTTTAAATGGTCTCAAACATTTATTTTAAAAAATGCACTCATAAATGTCATCACAATTCCCTCATAAATACAAAAAACCTTTTAGCTCATTTGGCGCGTTTTGGGAAATAATTTGGCGAGAAAATAGATATAGCTATAAACACACCCATTATACAGCTCTAACACAATGACCTTCGTACAACCGACCAGCTTATAAATTATTTATAAAAGAAATTGCTCATTTGGCGAGTTTTAGGTTATAATTTGGCGAGTTTGGCAACGTATTTGGCGACAAAATAAATACATAAAACACTAATATGCAGCTCTAGTGCGATGGCCTTTATTAACCATCATAGTTCAGTAATAGCTTAACTATACATTTATTGCTTAAATATGCATACATGCAGTCAACAGAAAAATCAATGAAAAAATCATCAAATAAACCCACAATAAAATCCGGGAATGGAGACTGGCGGAATTACGTCACTTGAAACATGTCAATTATTTTTCAAATAATGAAATTAGTTTCTGAAGGTAATGGCAACAGAATAAAATAAACATTTTCAATTTTAAATGTTTTCGTTAAAAGTTTAATTTTTTCAGCCGATGGCATCAGGAAAGTAAAAAAAGATCGGATTTGAGCCAAAGTGGTGTAGTTTTTTCAGAAAATTCGAATAAAAACGTTCAAAAACGATAGAAGGAATAGTCTGATTCGAAAAATTCTTAGCCTATGTTTGTTCCGGAGATGAGATGAATTTTTGTGCCAAATTTCGTGACGATCTGTTGCGTAGTTCTTTAGATCTCGTGTCTTATAAAAACAAACAAACAAACAAACGGAAGTTGCCTTTTATGTATATAGATGACTTGATGAAATAAACAAGAAGTTCTTAAAGAACTAAAATAGCCTACTTTCCTGTTACTTAAACACTTACTGAAATTCTAATCGGGAAACAACTAGGTTCCTAACAGTAAATTGAAGAGCTTAGTGGAAGAACGTGCTAAGTGACAAAAAGGTGAAACTGAGAAAATGAGCTTTGAAGTTTTTCGCTTGCCTTTAGATACTATAAAAACAGCACTTACAGATGGTAAAAAGTATACTTAAATTAAAATTTATGAAAGAAGAATCTTGTTCCCTTTGAAGGATGGAACAATCTGTTGATTAACACGAAAATCTCAATTTTTTCAAAAATGTCACTTAGCACGTTCTTCCACTAAGCTCTTCAATTGATGTTGATGATATTTAAAATATCATCAACAACCGTTTCTACATTAACGATTTTTTTCTAATGTGTATAAATCTAAACACATCATCCAGCTATAATTTACACTTCTAAAAGCCAAAATCAACTATTTTCCTTGATATTTTTTTGCAAATTAACTTATTATTTATCGTCTGCTCGATTTATTTATAGTTCGAAGAATAATTACATATTTATTAATAACAAAAGTAATGAAACTACTCCAAACTGCATTAAAAAAATAAATGTAAATTAAAACTTAGCATAATTGTATGCAAAAAATTTGACTTGCTGCTTTCTTGGTAAACTATTAATGAACAATCAAAGAATTACATTGTGCTACATTTCATGACGTCATTTCAAACTGATTCATGAAAGAAAAATTGCTTCAAATACTTTTAAATAAAGTTTCTCATGCCATTGTTGAGTTGGCAACAGTGATTTTAATGACTCAAAATTGAACTGATGCTAATTCAATGGGAAATTCGTGGACAGATAGTAGATTTATGTCCGTCTGGACGTATAGACAGGCGGACAAAAAGTATGAAGGTTGGGTCTCTGACGTCATAGCTTTCTAACAAAAAAAAAGAATTTTTAAGATCCGATTTTGGAAGGGGGGTACGGACAGACAGACGGACATCGACCGCATGTCAATACCTACTTTGTCATTTTTTAGCCTACTTTTCTTTTTTTAATTCAAAAGAATTTAAAAAATAAAAAAGTAGGTATTGACATGCGGTCGATGTCCGTCTGTCTGTCCGTCCGTACCCCCCTCCAAAAACAGTTATATTAATCGGATCTTAAAAACTCTTTTTTTGTTAAAAAAAGTATGACCTCAGAGATCCGACTTTCATACTTTTTGTCCGCCTGTCTGTACGTCCGGAAGGACATAAATCTACTATATGTCGGCTATTTTCCCATTGAATTAGCATTGAAATTCAATTTTGAGTCATTTAAATCGCTGTTGCCAAATCAACAATGGCATGAGAAACTTCATTTAAATATATTTGAAGAAAAATAATTTTTTCATGAATCAGTTTGAAATGACATAAAATGTAGCACAATGTGATTCTTTGATTGTTCTTTAATTGTTTACTAAGAAAGCGGCAAGGCAATATTTTGCTTAGTTTTAATTTACATTTCTTATTTTTAATGCAGTTTGGAGTAGTTTCATGTTATTTGTTATTAATAAATATTTAATTATTCTTCGAACTACAAATAAATCAAGCAGACGATAAATAATATTAAGTTAATTTGCGAAAGAATATTAAGGAAAATAGTTGATTTTTTCTTTTAGAAGTTTAAATTATAGCTGGATGCTGTGTTTAGCTTTTTTTTTCTAATGTGTATAAATTTTGTGTAGAAATGGTTGTGGATGATATTCACTGTTGGAACCTAATTGTTTCCCCGATAAGAATTTCAGTAAATATTTAAGTAACAGGAAAGTAGGCTATTTTAGTTCTTTAAGAACTTCTTGTTAATTCTTTCGAATTAAAAAAAAAAAGAAAAGTAGGCTATAAAGTATGAAAATTTCATATTCAATATATGTTTTCCCTCTTTTATTGAAAGGTAATGCCTGTTATCTTTCTTGATAGTTAATAAGTGATTTATTGTTGGAGATATCCATCGGGATAAACAACTACTGTTTTAATAAAATGGGAAGAACAATTCAATCACAAGATAGCATCAAACTAATTCGACACGGGAAAAAAGTATAGATACAGACTACAATCAGCTAATTTATCTCTCGAGCTCACTAGCTTGGTCCTTTGGACCCAGCAGAAATAACAGTAACAGTATACTGTGTTTAACAACCAAAACAAACGAACTACAGTGTCTCCCAAAAGTGACGTGCACCAACAAGAATCAATAAAAACCCTCACTATTCGTCATTAGAAACTTTTATTTTGACACGAAAACTTTTTGGTAGCATATTTAAACTGTTTTTAACGAATCTGTATATAATTTTTTCGAATTACAATTTAAATTATTCTTTAAAAAAATAACAATTAATAAAATGGCAAAAAAAGACGACACAAAAGTGATCGTACACTTTAGAAAAACCACTAAATTAAATTTTTTATAATTGTTTAGTATTTAGTATTATATCCCTTATTCTTTATAACGGTATTTAATATGTAGTATTTTTATATGTAGTATGGGCATAGATTTAAGTAAAGTTTTAGTAATTTCTGCACCAATCTTGTTCCATTATTTATTCGATCATTACTGCTTTCAGTTGAATTTTCGATTTAATGGGGATGATTTCTTATTGGCACCTCTAATTCTTTTCAAATATGTAAAATAGGCTTTTAATTGACGGAGGATTTTAAGAGTTTGAGAGCAATAATAGAGGCACCATAGAAGAACATTCGAGGTCGTATGTTTGGGATCGTTGTCTTAGTAATACGCAAAGTTGTTTAAAATACCCAAATTTTGTGCTGACAGTTTAAAAATGTTGTTAAGAATCGTCATAAATCTATGATCCATTATACTATATTTATGAATACTAAATTGCCTACTCCAGCAGCTAGCATACACTGCCAAACCATAACACCTCCATCGCCATGTTTCACTATTCCAATTAAGTTCTAGGGATTAAGTTTTTCATTTATTTCTCTCCATACGCCCATTGTAGCGCCCATACGCTACGGTTCCCAATTATACGCCCATTAGAACCAAAGATGTTGAACTTACTCTCTTCTGCAAATAAGACACGTTTCCAGTAGCTTTCTCAGTGATTTACCTTATTTTTTGGAAAAAAATGCCTAGTAATTCTGTTCTTCCTACTTACAAAGAATGTTCTTCGTGTAGCGCTGCCATGCATACCAGCATTCCGAAAATTTCTACGAATACTTTTACAGGAAATAGAAGTTCCATGCGTTTCAATATAATCTGAAGCAAATTTTTATGCACTTAGACATGGATTTTTGAGAAATTTACTCCCGATAATGCGTTGATTCTAGCTGACAAAGGTTAAGGACGACCATTTCTCAGCTTGTTTTCTATCCGTTTGCTTCTTTGAAACGTTTATTATGCTTTTACTGTTGAATGACGTAGATTCATGATCGTAGAAATTCCTTTAAGTGATTTTCTAGCTTTTAAGTAAAATATAATTTATTTTCGAATGTCTAAACTCGTTTCTTTGCAAACGCGCTTCATGTCTAAGAATAAAGCAAATATAGAATAAATAATTGAGAAATTAAGTGTTAAAATCAAACGATTTTAGTGTACTTTTCAATTAGAATTTTTTTAAAAAGCAGCAAAAGATATTTTTATAATGAGTTTAAAGTAATAATGTTTTGGTGTACGAAGAATTGTGTGCTAATTTTGTGACATTTTTTATTCATTTATTTTTCTAAAAAATAATACTTGCTTTTTAAAAAAAAAATATATTGCTCAGTTTTGTTAAGAACTATTTAAAGATACTATTTAAAAATAGTCAACTGATAAAATTGTTTACTACAAAGTATATAGCACAATTTCTACAAATTTCTTTGGTGTACGAACACTTTTGGGAGACACTGTATACGATTTTTTTTCTAATTATCTGAAGTCCATGGCTTGACCTTTTCCCACTCGGGAGCGGCCGTCAAAGGTTAACGCCAAGAGATGCCAAAATGTAATTTTTTAGTAATTTGTTTTTGTTCTTCATACCTCTGTCTGTCGGTAAATCGGTTGTATTTTGAACGAAAGGTCCCAAGTTTGGGCCCGGGGGATTGCCAAAATAATCGTCAACTTAAAAACCAGTCTGTGCAGTCAAAAGTTCCGATGAATAAAACTGTGTAGCATGCGTTTACGTCCAATATGCTTCAAAGTCCCAATGAAACGTATGCGGTCCCCCTAAAAAGCTTCGTTGGCGGTTTACTCAGGTGTCGGCTCGTCGCTTGACTGTGGTTCTGAATAATGACACCGACGCCAAAAGCCGTCTATAGTAGCTCTAGTGCTACTATGATCCAACCTGACCCTTCCTCTGATTGGACGTAAAAGGTTAAGAAAGTTACCAGGCAGGTTAGAAGTCTAACAAGTCATCAAATTTTTATTAAAAAAAATCTTTAATAAAAAATCAGAACTTTCGAAAGAAAATATGCTGAACCTTTCAAAGTAGTAGAATAATTTCTTCGTCCCATTCTGCGTATTTTGACAAATTTCCCTTATCTCTACGTTTTCAATCCAGACAGCCGCGATAGGTTCCAGACAAACAGTCACGCATTAATACTATAATAGATAATAGCAGGTAGTAATTTTTGGAAATAACTTTAAATTTATAGGTCAGTGTTGAAAAGTGTTGTCTTATATGATATTAATTTTGCCACCAAGGCTAATCACTTCTTAAAAATTAATTTAAAAAACATTCTCTCATAAAGAAATATTAAATGGTAAATTTTATATTTCTTTCATTTTTTTATATCTTTATTAATTGAGAGGGTAATTTCATTTTTACAAAAACCAAAAACTATTAAGAAATATTTTTTAAAGTTACAATCAAACAATTTTTTAATAAGCCGTCAAACATTTGCTGACAAGAAAGAAAAAAACAGCATAGCAAAAATACTTTTTATATGTGAATAAGTCACAAGCCAAAATTGGTCATGTCTCGCCAAACTTGGCATTCACTTAACAAGCGAAAGGTTAAAAACAGGATAAAATGAGCTTTTAATCCTTTTTTATCCATCTTCCAAAAGCTTCTTCCTGTATTATTTTTGAAGATGGATGCGCCCAGATAAAGACGAAGAAATTATTTTATTAATCTCTTGAGAAAAGTATTTTAATGGACCTTATAATTAGTCATAAAATATAGGAATGTTGTGCTTGAATATAATGGATTGTTATCAAATAATTCGCAAACATTGCTTTCAAGTTCTAGTTGAAAACATTTAAAATCGTTTTTTTGATAGTGGTCTTGTTTAAAAGCGAAATAAAGTACTGTAAACATTTAAGGAAATAACATAAATATTTAATAGTTTTATCTAACCAATCAATTGAAATAAAATGCATGTTTAAATTATTTAAATAACTAAATTTTTGGACGATACAAAAATAAATTAAAAAGAACACATAATTAGAAGACATTAAATTAATTAAACTTATGTGAGCATATCAACAAATTGGAATGCTTACCTTTGCATTTGAATAAATTATATTTTTAAAAAGCTAATTATGTAAAGACGTTTTGTGGTATAGTATCTAATTTTTTAAAGGAATTATTAGGGGTATTTTTTATCAATAATATGTGTGCATAGAAAAGAGGGGGTGGGGCCAAAAAACTGGGGGGGGGGGAACTACACGACTTTCAATTACGACTCAATAAATCAATACATTTAAGCTAGTAATCCACTCACGCTGGAGCTGGGCGAGAGCTTGATTTTGTGACGTCATTGTCACATGTGCGCATGCTCGCGAGTTCAACGCTGGATTTCTGAAGCTGTATTTTTGAATCGCTTTCAAAGCGATATTGGAGCTGGAAATAACTTTTAAGCATGCGCAGTTAGTTTCAAGAGAGAGTTAACCTTTCTTTAAACTTTATGTTTGTTTATATTATGAAATAATTAATATTATGCTCATATGAATCTTATTACGAATTCATTAATAATAATTTATTGGGAAACTAATTTTTTATAGTAAAATCATCAAATATCTGTAATAATATGAATTATACATAAGCATGTTTACAGTATCTATACAGTAATATCTTTGTTTACTTTTAAAAAATAAGAACTACATATAATGATTTTATTATGATCCTTTGACAGTTTATAAAATACTAGGAAGAAAGCAAATTGCTTTCAACTAAAATTAAATTAAAAATGTGCATTTTCGCCTTTGAAACTGCATCAAATTTGTACAAATAAAAAAAGTAAACAATGCAATTTTTTAAAAACTCAATAAATCCGGTTTTACTGTGCATGCGCAGTAATATTTGTTTTTATTTCCACAGACGGTGTTTTCCATCGCTCCCCCCCAAGCTGGATATAGCAGTTACGTCACAAAATCAAGCACTCGCCCAGCTCCAGCGTGAGTGAATTACTAGCTAGTGAGTGGATTACTAGGATCGATTTTCTCAAAAACCTTATTACAATGGTGGACAAGAACTGTGAACTCCTGCACCAAATTTAAAGGCTGTAGTTTTTTTCGCTTTTCAGCAATACCTTTACAACCAAAAAAAAGCTCTAGAGCAAAACCTTATTATGACGCCAAACATCTACTAAGAACTTGTGAACCAAATTTGACTCTCTAAAATCGAAGCTGTTTGAGTTCGAGCTGTAGAGTGGTTTTAGACAGACTATCTGCCAGACAGACCTATGTTCGAAAACCACTTTTACGCAATCACTACCCTTTAAAAAGGGTAGAAAACACAAAATCTAAATTTTGGATTTTCGCCCAATCTCAATATTTTCCATTACCTTATATTTCATATTAGGTAATTGAAAGTAAAAAGCTATTATTTATATGAAGCGATGTTTGAGCCTTTAAGTACCATAAGTTCAAATTGTAAAGGCAAAATTCATCATTTTAAGATAGTTTCCAGTTCTGTTCGAAGATTTGACCAACCACTTAACATAGTGAACGAGTCTGATTTGAAGTTTTTGTTATATACGTGTCCGGTTCATGAAGGGTTAAAACACAAAACTAAACAAATCTCGACCTATAAAATCCTAATACGTTTACCATCAACAAAACCATAACTACGGCCCATCATTGCATTCCAATTCAACGAAATCGTTTGTTTCTAATATGAAATCACTAAATGTCAAAGGTTCTTCAAGCAAGATTTCCAAAGATGCTTCTTACTTCTCTAAAGTATTTAATGAAAAAGAGCTTGGAGGGAAACTGTCCTTATGGGCATGACCTTTTTTCATATTTAGCCATTTATATAATCACGACTTGCAAGCCTTTCCTTAATGTCCATTGTAATAGCACAAATCACCATCAACTATTACAAAAAAAAATCCCTTGACGTCTATGCATTTACAAGGGGTAAACTTGTCTAGGAAGATTTTTTGAATACGTTTATTCTCCAACACACTTTGGACTTCAGGTCTTGACCTTTTTCAAACCATAAAATGACGGGCTGTAGGACATTAAGGGATCTTATATGGTTCGTTAGGTCAAGTATAGAATCTTACCTATATTTGTGGGATTTTGATGTTACTTTTGCTCCAAGTGCAATGTTAATTGAAAAATTGTATACATTTTGGCTTTGTTTGTACTAACAAGTAACGTATTTGAAGGTGGGATATTTCAAAGTGCACTTTTTTTATTGGAAAAAGTATATGGATCATATATCATATTTGCACTACATTTTTGTAAAAAAAATTTATATAAAAGAAAAAAAGTTAAATTAGTCATAATTTAAAAGCGAGTTCAATCGAGTTCTTAAAGTGAGACATATATAATTAACGAATTGCGAACTGTGAACTATATACGTTAAATAAAAACCGGTGGAAAAAATAAAGATTTCTGTTTGGTGCACCTTTTTTTTTGACACTAAAAATTTCACTTTTTCATCTTAGAAAACACACAACCCATCTTGTTTGGTTCTGTTTTATTAACGCCGCACTAACTATACATCGCATGGGCGTACCCACTATGGGACAAGGGGGTGGGGGGCACATAGAAAGTTCGAAGTGGGCCCAGGGCCCCGCTTGTCCTATGGTCCTCGCTTGACCCTGTATATATTATATGTGAAAGGGGAGGCATTTTTTTTTAAATCCAGTCCCTTTGTTTCCAATCGGGCCCAAGGGCCCACTTTGCCTCTAGAGGGCCCCTCTATATGTAATATATATTTATATTATATAAAAGGGGCCTACAAATGATGTTCAAATTGAGGCCAATATATTCCCAATCGGTCTGTACTTGGCCTCTTGGGGCCCAACATATTACACATGGGCCTACATATTTTTGAAATCGGGATAATTTGTAACCAATTGGGCCTACTTTCCTCTGAAGCCCCCTATTAATGTTATATAAAAAGGGTTTACATATTTTGTTAAAATTGGATCCAAAATGAACTCGATTGGGCCCACGGGGCTCCCGGAACTGATCAAGACTTTTTTTGCAAGTGAAGCCTGCCCTGGATTAGGGAGGCCCCAAAGCATCGTCTTAGTTCTAATACATGGGTAAGTAATGGGTCGAGACTTATAATAGGCTACCATGTGTCAAATTAAAGATAACATTTATCATACATTAACCAAGACAACCTAATTGTTGTATCAAATTGCTACATCCTTGTAATCCAATACCCTACTTAATCCAATATGGTAAAGCAATAGGTGGTAGCACGAATTTTTTTAAGGGTTGATTTGGGGAGCCCCTTCAAATTGCAAAAAGGAAGCGCCGTCTTCAATTGCCTACTCGGTGATCGGCCGGGCCCCTAGATATTATATATAAAAGGGCAACAATTTACGTATTCAATTATTTTTAATTACGCAATTATTTCTTGGAACACCAATATAAATATAAATATTTGTTTAAACAAAGTTCACGCGTGTTCAAGATCGGTGAAATGTTACATTTCTTTGAACACTAATATAAATCTGAAAGTTGAATGCTTTAAGTTTTGAATAATTTTCAGGGGGCTCCGAATTCGCTATTGAGCAGGCCCCAAGTGTAATAAGAATAGGGCCCTTTTTAAAAGCACAATAAGTAATATAGGAGGCCCCTTTGAGAGAACGCATTGGCTGGTTGCAGCAATTGCAAATAAACTGGTTAAACACACATTGAGTGATTAAAACCGATTTTTTTTTTGTAGTTCTAAAGAATTGTATAGTAAAAATAAATACAATTTACAAGAAAATGTGCGCAAGAGATAAATTATGTTATTTTAGTAAAAATTGGATTTTTTTCTGAGAAGTTTATATGTATGTTTTCGAGGGTGGTTTGACCTATATATGAATATGAGGATAGCTTCTTCAAAAGATATGAGCTTGAATAGTTATAAGCAAAAAAGAACAAAATTCGTATAATAATTTGGGTTATTATGTTATTTTGGTCAGATTTTTTAACCACGCATTTTGTAAGGTGGAAAACTTTCTTTCAGAATCTCCGAAAACATATATAAACATAAATTTTGATCACAATACATATTTTTTTTATACAAAAACTGCGGACTACTGACATATGAATGGTTTAATCGGCTGAAACAAACATCTTCCGAAAAATGTTATTTGGAGGAATTACTGAGGTCCATGAGCAATATTCTAGTCATGGTCTAATTAGTAGTAATCATAATCTAGTCATGTAATCTAGAAGCACTAATAAGTTTTCAAAACATTTGCAAAAAATCTGAATTATAAATAAAATTCTATAGTGTGCATAAACAACCAGTTAAACTTTTTTTTAATGTTTTGTTTTGAAATTGATGAATGAAAATTCTGCACATATAGTGGTTAAATTTCTTTATTAGTAAAAAAAAAAATAATTTATTGTATATAAAATGAGTCATTTAAACTTCAGAACATGCATAGATTACAAAAGCAGAATTACCACACGGCCCTCATAAATGTTTGATCTTTGATTTTTGTTTATGTAAAATACATAATTATATAAGAATTTAGATTAACTACCTGATCTATTTGTTATTTAAAATGAGTTTGTATGCGTTTTCTTGAATAAGTTTTGGATGTAGTTTGTTTTAAAGATATATTTAGCCCTATGAATTCTCCTATACTTTCAGTTGAAAATCCCTTCTACTTTTCTCAAAAGAGTACCAATTTTTTAAAGTAAATTTTCTGTTATTTGTACCGTGATTGCAGTTATCTTCTGGTTTATTAAACAGTTTAGTATTGATTGCATATTTTAATATACTCATTCCGTTGACAACAAAAATCTTTGGCGGAGAAAGTGTTCTATTAATCTTTAGTAAACAAATATTCAATTTTTTCTAGGAAGTATTAGAATTTCACTAATTTGTAAGTTTAAATTTATTTTTAAAAAATCAAAGTAATGCGTACATTTAAAATTTAGTTCTAAATTAAGTCCAAATAAATGTAAGATAATAAGTGTACTGTGGGGTTGTTTCATGTCGTGGATGGCAATAGCTCCAACTCCAACAGTTTGTTGCCTGGAATTACTTATGTTTTGATATTCGAAAATAAGTTCTCTTATTTTTCGGATTAATATTTTTCTTAATAAATTTTTTAAGTGCCAATTTCTCGCTGTGCTGTGTTGGTTGATCAAAACTTTTGTTAAAGAAAGCTTGTATTAGAAAGAAAAAGTTATTTTCATCTAAATCGGTTATTTTGATAGTGAAACCGAAGCAACCAATGAAAACAAAAGCGTTACATCATCTGAAACATTCCCATTCCTTTAATTAGGAATTAATAATAACTGAACAAGTAATTATTTAATAGTTAATAATTAACTATTAATATTTACCTAGCTTATAATTATAGTTGTATAAGATAAATAAATTTTATAATAGATTTTATTTTAAAAAAAATAAACGATTCGCATTAAGCAATTGATTGGATAAGTAAACCACATGAGTTAACGTGAAGGGGGGGGGGTCAAAAATTTCCTAAAGGGGCCCATTCAAAATTAAGAAAATAGGGGCCCCTAATGTTACCTGCCCCCCCCCCCCTTAAATCAGATCCTGGGTACGCCCTTGTTGCATCGTCTAAAAGTGGAGAGTCTCGTGCTTATAAACCATGGTCAAGACGCGAGGCAGATACCTTAGCGGACACCCAAAGCTCAAAGGGACATCTTACTCGATTCTATCGACATTTGACCACGAGGGATTCAAAGTGCACCAACCTTCTCTTCACGATTCAACCTTGTAACCACATATTTCCACTTTGAATTATTTGGCCATTCACTTAACAATTACGCAAATTATTTGACACACTAAAAGTGGCAATCCTCATACTTAGAAAACACACGTTCTTAAACAAGACCCTGGACAATTTTCTGACTAATTTCTCCATAGAGAAAGAGGTCAAGCAATAAAGATCCAACCTGTTCGGCCCCACACATTTAACCCTTCTCTTCCATGACAACAAATAAGTTTCCAAATAAAAGAATAGCTAAATGCAAAAGGGAGTGAAGCCCACAGAAAGAGTTTCGTACACGCGTATTTTTACACTAAAATGTTGATTGGAAGTTAAATGCGTAATGGGCATGTTTCAAGTTTTTATGTGGCATCAGAAATCTTAATGAAAATAAATTATTTCTCGAACCTCGATTGGTAAATCCATGTTACGTGAGAAGAGAGGACCAATCGCAGCATCGATCGCAAGAAATTCAAGAATGAAAGCTGGAAGAAATTTCGTCACCGGAAACGACCCAATTGGAAATTCGCCAATGAATTGTTCTCTATTTATAATTTTATACAAGAAAGAAAATGTGTGATAGAATGATGCTTGTTATGTGAATTTTTGAAGTTTTAATTTAATTTATCAGAGATGCATTATTGTAAAAATTAGGAAAAAATATGTTTATTCTTTATTTTTCTAGCATGCAACATTTATTCTACATTTATGCAAAATATACATGTAGCGACTAAATTAACACTGCTATAAAGCTGATTAACAGTCAATTCCAGTTGATTTTTATCATATCTGAGTAGATGAACTGAAAACATAGAAAGGTTAGTGATTCCTATCACATGGACTTTTTGTTGAAATTAATACTAACATTTTACAATTCTGACAGAAAATGAATAGAATTGTGAAAGAATTCATAATGTTTTATTTTAGTTTTAAAAACTTGAGTCATATTGACGTTAAATTAAATTAGCTTGTATTCCTCAAAAAAACTTAAATGCCAGTTTCAATTAAGTTTATAGATCTTATTTATATACACCTTTTAAAGAGGTAACGGTCATCCGCAATATTAACAGAAAACATAACATCAAGCTTGTTTGTAAACTTTGTTAGTTATGTTAGGATAACTTCCTTATGTCG
This sequence comes from Oedothorax gibbosus, assembly GCA_019343175.1. Classification (NCBI taxonomy): domain Eukaryota; kingdom Metazoa; phylum Arthropoda; class Arachnida; order Araneae; family Linyphiidae; genus Oedothorax; species Oedothorax gibbosus. The sequence goes on from CM033278.1 coordinate 23,915,203, forward strand.
AGATAAGTTTTTGTTTCCTTCTAAAACTGCAGTTATTTACAATCAATGCTTATTTTTTTTAAAAGAACATTTCACATCTGTCGAATCTTTTCGTTTCAAATATTTCTAATGACTAGTGTTGATAATCCAAAAAAAATCGGCGTTTTAAACAAAAAAACATTTTCTGACCGAACATGGTAAGAAAATTCGCAATTTACTTGTGTATAGCTGAAAAAAAGAATAACTACTAAAGCGTACCCTATTTACTTTCTGCATCCGTTTACTACTTAATAAAAGGAGAACCCCAATTACGATTTACGATGGATTGTACTCGAATCGCATCGAAACCATTTAAAAAATATTTCTTAGAAATGAAATAAGTTTCTTCAAAACATCCGCCTTCACTCTTAAAATCCTTGCCATAAAAAAATTACAAACATTTCAATAGAAATTTAGAATATAATGGAATATATTCACCATACCTCGACTTTTGAGATTAATACCTGCAGAGGGCTTACACTTCAACGTATACCGATTCTTGCTGCAATGGTTAGTTTTTTTGGCTGAGTTAACATCGCACTAGTTCTACACAATATGGCTGTTATGGGTAAACTATTTGTAAGAATTGGGAGTATAGTTTGATTAGAACATTTGTGGGAAAACCAAAATTCGTTTGAAAAAGGTCAACGGAGTAATTTAATAAGGCAGATTTAGTGGAATATAATAAGCAAGCATTGGAATAAGAAACTGTTAGATTAATGGGATTAAGAAACGTTGGAGTAATTGAATAAGGGGGCTATGCAGCAATATAATAGAATAGGTTAGCAATAGAATGAAGAGGATAAAGTATAATAAAGGAGTGATGGAGGAGTAGATTGAAATGTTTTTGGAGCAGTAGATTTAGATTAGGTCGACTATCGTCGCACTAGAGCAACTCGAGGGCTTTTGTTGGAGCAATAGAATAAGTGAATAGCATACAAGAGTAGGATAATCTATGGGCGATGAAGAAATAACGTCCGTTTTTATCTCCATGTGCATAGTTTTCCATGATCAGTTTGGCACGAAATGTCCCATTACTTTTGGAAGTAATGCTGCTTAGGTCTAGTTACAAACTATCAGTAGTCATACTCCACTAGTTCATAGCTGCATTGAATTTCAATTCTACACGGTCTACGGCTTCAAATTTTACAGCAATTGAATTTTCTAAATTGTAACAATTTCTAATGTTTCTAATGTAACAATTTCATTAGCAAATAAGTGGTCTCGTCTTAAACCGAAAGGAAGGTCGCTAGGAATTAATGACTTTAGTTTAGTTTGAATTATCGTCGCACTAGAGCTACACGAGGGCTATTGGCGACGGGCGTCGTATTTTAGAACCACAGTCAAGTGACGATTGACTTTAGTATAAAGATCTCTTACAACTGGAAAATTTTCTTGCAAATCGTTTTTAATGGGTTGAATTTCAATGAATCACACAAATACCTTAATAATCATTATATTTTTGAGGAGTGCTAAGAATGAATAAACGTAACGTCTTTATTGGGGTAAATTTCAATGCAAAGCACAAGTACCTTAATAGTAATTATTATTATTTTTCTTTTTTTTTGGGGGGGGGGATCAATCGTATAAACGTCAGATAGCGGGTTAACTTTCGTGTCTTCTGTTTTGCATGCGTAACTTTAGAAAACCTTTTTTATTTTTTATAAATAAGTAAATCCGATAACACTTTACTTATAACTTTTGCCCAACAAAATTGACATCTCTATTCCGTGCTTGAACTAAAAATGCCCCCTCTGTCTCTCTTCAAAAAACCGTCTCCTAACCCTTTTCTCGGGGCAGTGTCCTGTCTTCGCGGTCCGGATGAGTGATGCCCGGGCGGCACGCACATTGTCAGCCACCCTTGTCGCCAAGATAGCATCGCCAAAAAATTCAATAAGGAAACAAGAGTGGAAGCGGCGGACAAAGAGAAAACAGAATGGCACTCGGCAATCACACTGCGAGGGATGCCAATTGCTATGCCAAGGGTTAGGTTGAAACATAGTCGCACTACAGCTACATTGGGGCTATTTGTGACGGGCATGAACCACAGTCAAGTGACATGCCAACAGCTGAGTAGGCACCTAACGTAACTTTTAGGAACACCATACGCGGCGTCGGGACTTTGTAACATATTTAACGTGATCTTCCTCTATACGGGGTTTTATTCGTTGGACTCTTTAGCTATGATCGGCAACTGGGAAACGTTTCGAGGTACTGTCAAATTAGCAACTGTGATCTTTAAGGGTAACTTTGGTTCAGTATTTTTTTTTATATAAAAACTCTTCATTAAGTACTCTTATTGAGTTGTTTGAAGATTTTTTAAATGATGAAAACTTTGTAATACCGATTAGTTCAATATTTGTCAAAACGAAAATTGGGAACATGGTTTTATGCTTGGATCAAAGTTGCCCTTGAGGATCAAAGTTACCCCACTTGCGCCAATTTTTTAAACTTAAAAATCCTAAAGGACAACATATTTAGAGTTACGAATGTAGTTTTTAATTTAAATTAAATAGGCCCCCTTTTAGGGGAGGCTAAACCAGACATTTGTCCGAGGCGGAACGTCGAAAGGGCGGCATTTTGACATTTTAAGCATAAAAAGCACAATATTGATTGTTCCTAGAATGTATCGTTACTTGAATTACGATTTTAATTATAATGGAAAATATGATTTTATCTGAAGTAGAAATTTATATGTGTTTTTAAAATGTACGTTTTCAACTGGGCGGCAATTTGTAATTTTGTCCGGGGCAGCGTAAAGAATAGAGCAGCCCCTGAGTAAAGATTTGATGAATGTTAGATTGATCATGGTTAAACTTCTGAGAAGGTTAAGGAGGAGAGCGGACAGAGACCGTACACAAAGCAAAAAAAGTACTTTAACCTATCTTTTTTGTTTTATATAACTCTTTATTTGCAAAAAAAGAGAAAGAATGATTTCTCGCCAAGTCCAGAACCCCTTCCACAGACGACATCGCAACAAAAAAAAATTGCATCACCCCCAACCCAAACACAATCGTCCGGTGAATAAAAGGTTGGTGACCACCGCCAGAAAATTCTTGTGCCATTCTCTCACAGCTTCCAAGAACGAAATGGAATAAATAAAAAGAAAAAGAACACCATCCCTATCGTGCCATTCGATCTGTTTCCATACATTTCTCGTCTGTGCTTCCAAAAGCTGTCACTCTCTTTGAGATGGGAGTCGATTGAAAAAGACTCAAATGATAATGATGAGTGGATTTTTTTTTGTGGCGTAATGAGGAAATTTTTTTATCGTTTGATCGTTGGAGAGACATTCTAAACACTTGTATAGCCAAAGAAATTCATTTGCATGCTACGTAGACTGCCCCCCCCCCCTCAAAAAAAGGTCTGAAATTTGAAACATGGACATCAGCTAATAATGAGACATGTGACAAAACCGAATTATGCTGAATGTCTTGCGATTGTATTCATCTTAACAGACAGCTCAAGATCTTTGAAAAATCATTAATAGTTATTTATGCAACAAGTGTGAAAAGTAACACTTTTTAAAACTAGTGGATTTTATTTCACGAGCGAGGTACGAGCGAGTGAAATAATGACACGTGTTTTAAAAAGTGTTACTTTTCACACGTGTTTTATACATTATTTTTTATAATTACGTGAAAAAAATCAAATCTCATTGGTTCAAAAATAATTCACATGCTAATTTTTTTACGTAAAGAAGATCGGCATCGATAAATCTCTGGAACTACAAAAGGCAAACTAATTTTTTAGTTTAAAGTCAAACATTTGAACATGGATACTGATTCAAAAATAAAAAATAATAATAAAATTCACGCGCATAATATTTATAAATAAAGCAGATCAATAAATTTCTGGATTTTGTGAAAATTATGAAATAGAAATTTTACTTGAAATTTTACATGCAGTGAAAAAAAGTACTTTTTTTCACTGCTTTTGGGTGAAAAAAAGTAATTTTGTATCACTGTTTCTAAAAAGTATAACTTTTCGCACGCGTCTGATATTAAAATTATAGTGTAAAAATCGGATTTTTTTCACGCAATTATAAAAAAAAAGTTGTAGCATTCAAATCAAGACTCAAGCCTATACACTCATAGATCGTTGAGTTGTGGTATCGCAAACTGAACTAGAAAATTAACTGGATAGATATTTATTCCGAACATAATATAATAAATGCCATAATTACCTTTAATTCAACTAAACACTGCTTATTAGAACTATGACCGGTTTAAACATTGGTTTAGAATATAATTTGAATATATAGAATTGAAGAGCTTAGTGGAAGAACGTGCTAAGTGACAAAAAGGTGAAAACGAGAAAATGAGCTTAACACTTTTTAGTTTGTACTTAAATCCGTTAAAAACTGTACTTTCAAACTATAAAAAATGTATTTAAATTTAAGTTTAAAAAAGGGAAACTTGTTACCTTTAAAGGATGGAATAATATGTTTATTGACACAAAAATCTTTTTTTTAAATGTCACTTAGCACGATCTTCCACTAAGCTCGTCAATTGGAAATATTTTTCACTGTTTTAGAGGCTTGTTATGAATTACAACTTTTTAATGACAATGATGAGTATAAACAATGAAATTTAATGATATACCTTTCATTTAATAACCTTCCCGGGTTCTATAACATAGCATGGTTCAACACCAAAGTAGGACCACACGTGTAAAATTCTATTAGCCCAGCATTTCGGCGCTAAAATTAATTTTTATCTTTAGATAATCTAACTGACAAAGAATGCATTATAACGGCCCTCAAAAAATAATAATTTCTTAACGTATAACAAATGCAAGTTATCGATTCCACTAAAAAATTCCAATTCAATTTAAACTCTAGTGGAACTTGTTTCAAGAAAAAAAATAATAGTTTAAAAAAAATACTATATTTACCCAAGTTTGCAAAATAGATTCATTTAAATATTGATTTTTATTATAATTGGATGAAATGTTCGACATTAAGAAAAACACGGCGAGTTCCAGATTCCTTGCGACAATTTATTTGGCCTCCTACTCTGATGATGATTTAGACATTTTTGAAAATGTGAGTGAGCAGTAATTTTTTGTGGAATAAATAATCCCATAAATAAGGAAAAACGACATTTACCTATGAATGCTAATCACATATTCCTTAGAATTTGAAATCATTGGTTGTTTAAAGAATATTTCACTGGAATTTCATAAATGCTATTGGCGTCGATTTGGAATTCATTTCAAAAGGAAATGCATTAGAAAACTGTTTTGCATGACAAAAAAACGAGCTGCAAACGGGAATAGGATTACAAATGCTGAAATATGTTTTTTAGCTTTTTCGAAATGGCGTATACCCATTATAAAATTTTACCATAAGAAGCCATGTGCTACGTCACTAAGACACCAAGCAACCATTTGCAATATACATGACGGCATCAAAGTCTAAACTAACCCAGCTTTGTGTATAGTAGTAGTTCAATAACCAGGAAAATTGTATTGTATCGAGTTACTTTTTAATACGTATACTTTAAAAATGCATGTCAGATTTCTATTGAAAGAACGCTAACTAAAATCAATACAACTCTCAAAGCAATTTTCGTTAACCAAATCAACAAAGTTCATAAAGAGGGGAGACCGGGGATCCCAGTCGGTTAAGACGTTCGCTTCGGGGTCCCGGCTTCGGGGTCCAGGTTCGGGTCCGGGCAACGCCCAAATAACTGCCGACCTATAAACGGCCCCTGCAGCCAAAACCGTCCGACGAATAATACCCCGCTTACAGAGAGTGCACGTTAAATATGCTCCAAACTCACAACGCTGCGTACGATGTAGCCCTTAGCAGTTGCGTTTGGTGTCTACTCAGGTGTCGGCTCGTCCCCTGACTATGGCTCTAAATTACGACGCCAGTCACCAATAGCCCGTCGTGCTGTAGTGAGACGATAATTTGAAGTAAGCTAAACATAAAAACAGGATTAGCAATGATTTTTCGTGATTGTGCTGTATTTTCCTGTGTGTGCGTGTTAAATATCTCATATATAACTAGTATTTCCATTTCCAAATTTACATTGAATGTCATAATTATATTTACAGAAAGTCACTCATTCAAAATACCTTCATGTTAGATGTATACATACTTCCTCAGAATATCGAATGAGATAGATTAAAAAAAGTAGTAATCCACGGTGTTCTTTTTTTATGGCTTCAGTTTGATACGATCTTGGCATTCCTGTATTCCAAGCGCGCAAAATCCTACACTATTAATGTGTGTCTGTCTGAGATCTAGCTCATTCTAAACCATAAAACGTAGAGATATGGGAAAGGTGTTAAAAGACACAGAATGGAAATTTGGAAGTTATTCCGCTAAAATAAAAGTTTGTTTCTTTCATTCGAAAGTTCTGATTGATTTAAGGTCGATAGACTTAACATGGAACCAAACATTTTAAAAATATGTTTGTAGTCTTGCGAAGTAACAAATTAAAATTAAGTAGAAGTATGTGAGGCACAGTAGTGGGTTTATTTTGGTAAGATATTTTGCTGAAACATCATTTGATTTTCTTTATTTAAAATCTTTAAATAAAACAGCTTGAAATGACAGGCAATTCAACAATTTGGAAATTTAATAATAAATAATGAATGACAATTTTTTAAAGTTATCTGTTACAAAAATAATATCGAATAACGGTATTTAACTACTAAGATAAAGTAAAAAAAATTGCGCTAGAACTACTGTAATTACTTAAAATAACATAGTTCAGATTAGATTTTATCCCAGTATGGTTAAAGTGCAAAATGTTGTAACTTTAAACATCGATTAAACAGCAAAGTTGTGGAAATTATTAAATTTTGCTATTGTACTTAATATGTTAACGTAAAAAGTTATATCACCTCTAGCTATGATATACCTTTGTGTTATTGTTTTTTCAAGCAACAATCAACTTACCAAGAAACTGGCATCGCAAGCGGACTTGTGATGTTTGTCAAAATATCCATAGCCAAAATGTTTATAACATCTATGATCAAACAAATGTTTGCGAGAGTTTTTATTGTTGGCAGCAACCATTTGGTTACAAATGAAATGAATAGGGGGGAAATACGCACAACGTCTATATGGCCATTTTTGTAAGTGTGGCTACAAGATGAGTTCAATATTTGTTAGTAAATTGCCCACCGATATCACCGCTATGTTTGTTAAAAGGATAGATAAATCCCATACTTTCACTCTCAATTTATTTAACATTACGTATATAAACATAATAAAATGCAAATCACAAAAAACTTGACAGTTTTAACTAGTTCTCAAGAGTTGTATTTATTATTCTGTCACTCCACTTCTTAATAGTGTGAGTAATCATCTTGAAATATTTCTAAAAGTCTCACTCTTAGTGGGAAAAAAACAGCAATCTGCCAACCTAAACGGTTTAATGTCTGGTATTTCAGTTGCAAAATGCACTTTCCTTAGAGTGAATTTCACTCTTTTTTTTTTGAAGAGTTACATCAATTATTAAATGATGGTGAAAATTGGTATTAAAAAAATATTTCTAACAATTAAGTTTGCAAACTCGTTAAGTTAAGGGCAAAAAAAAACCCAACTTGAAGTAGCAGCCAACGCATGCCAAAATAACGAAAGGTAATTGACAATTGTACATGGTATGTTCAAAGGGTTTAAAAAAACACTTTCCTTAATGCTAATAATTGGTAGGCGTAACACGCATTTCTTTTTAAATCCCTTTTGATATTGGTTTATTTATCTTATCAATATTGGTATTAGTTGCTATGTTAATATTGGTTTCATGGAATTAAAATACTTCGTGTTTTACCCCAAAGAATATTAAACTATGCTTTTAACTTTAATCAACTTGTTTGTTCTGATTAAAACAAAAATATTTGCAAATGACGATTACTTTAAAATATTTTAATTTTTAAAGTTCCTTTTTTTTAACTTCAACCAGCGCATTTTTTTATATTTTATTTAATTTAACAGCACTTTAAAGTAAAATACGGAAATTTCCTTCACATAAACAGTGAAGCAGCTGTTGCAAAGATTAAGTTCTTATCCCTTTTTCCTATTCTCTATACGAATTCGTCGCTGTAAATAACCTTATCCGTAAACATTGTGGCTTCTATTGACACTTCATGATGTGTACTTTAGAACCATCCATGTCCATTAAGTTGTTATTTCAATGTGGAGGCGTTAACTTGGCGTTTATTGGTACTTTTCCCATAAACATGAACTTTCCAATAGTTCCAATTTATTTTTCCCCTTATAGTTAGTGTATTAAGTTCAAACCATCAGCAAATTAAGTTGTAAAAGAAGACCACATAAGATGTTTAGGAAGTTTCGAAATTCTCATTTCTAAATATAACCATCAACATAGTTCTTTGCTTCGATTTCTATTTAAAAAAATCAAAATTTAAAAAAAAAACCGCCAAGAATATGGCGGCATTGGCAAAACAAGTTGTAAAGGAAGACCACATGAGATGTTTAGGAAGTTTCGAAATTCCCCTTCTAAATATAACAATGAACATCGACAGTTGATTTGATTTCTATTAAACAAAAATCTAAATTAAAAACAAGGAGGCTTGCAACAGAATCTGTCGCTTAACCCGCTTCCACACAACAGTTGTATTTAACAGGTGAAAAGGCGCCAAACACATCATTAATTCTATATTTAACATTTACATGCTAGATTTGGCTAGTTTCTTATATTTTATTTTCAAAATTCAATAATTATTACTTATAGTTTGCAAAAATTAATTTATATTTCAAAGAATAAATATGTAATATTCCTCGCTTTTAAATACGAGTAGAATGAAAATATTTCATATCAACATACAAAGAATCTCGTAGTGAAATGTATTTGACGTCATTTCAAACTGATCGATGTCGCAAAAATAAATTTATTTTAATTTATTGTCTAAAAGAATTAAAGTTTCTCGAGCGATTGTTGCGAATGGCAATGGTGATTTAATTCTAATAAAAATTGCTTCTTACGCTTTTTAAATGAGCATTAAATTTTGCAGTTTTTTAAATAATTAAAGTACTTTGAAATCGAATTATTTTCTGAAAATTTCAATGTTTTCTAATTTCGATGCGCTGAATTTTTTGACGTATCACACTTGTCCGTAGCATTTGTAGTTTGGGCTATGAAAGAGGGTGACGGACAGACGGACTGAACTATTATAATACCTTCCACTTTTTTCGTTATAAACGTAGTGTGGAAGCTAAAACAAGTAGGCCTGTAACAGAATCTGTCATTTACCCCCCTTTCATACAACATTTATGTTCCACTGGTAAATAAGGAGCCAAACGTAGTATTAGTTTTATCATTTACACTCCAAATTTGGCTGGTTTCATTAATTTTCTTTCGAAAATTCGATAACTATTTATTATCGCTTGCTACATTAGTTTATATTTCAAAGAATAAATTTGTAATATTTACCTCGCTTTTAAATAGAAGAAAAACATTTCGTATCCACATACAATCAAAGAATCTTTATGAAATATATTTGACGTCATTTCAAACTGAATTATGTCGCAAAAATAAATTTCTTTGAATTTATTATTTTAAAAAAAAATAAAGTATCGCGAGTGATTGTTGTGAATGGCAATGGTGATAATAAAAATGGCTTATAATGCTTTTTAACCATCAATATCAAACAATTTCTATTTAACAAAATTGCGAATTAAAAAAAAATCTCCGAAAAAAATGGCGGATCTATTGTAAAATGAAGCGATTTCGCTTTCTTTTTCTTTTTAAACGACGACGTCGGATTGTCTGGTAGATTTTGATGGATCATAAGCTCCGGGCTATCCATAAACTAACTGAGCGGTCAAAACTTCATGTCGAGAAAAACACGATCTCAGATAAGCCCGGGACTTGTCGCCTTTAAATTTCGACACAAAACTTCTTCCTATAAAGTTTTTTTTCATAAGTTCGTAAAAACTTCGTCACCAAGAATATATGGCCACGAAGCCATTGCAATCGGAAGCTGAACCCTCGTGCTTGGCCTCTAGTTTCTTCCGATAAGGCCAGACGTAAAATAGCAGATAAAATTTCCAATTAACAGATGCTTAAAAGTCGTTATGGTTATAAAAAAAATGTAGTGTAAATTTTTTCAGTGAGTTGTCTTCATTGAGAGTTCTTGTCTTAGCAGGAAACGTGGGTTTTTCCTAATAAATAGATACTACTGCGAAATAGGGGCTGGGGAGCCGAGCCCAATCGGTAAGGCGGTTGCCTTGTATGCAAAAGGTCCCAGATTAGGGCATTGCCGAAATAACTGCCGACCTATAAACGGTCTGTACAGCCAGAAAGCCCGACGAATAATAGGGAGCGATAATAATAGGAGAATACAGGGAGCACAAATGTGCTACAAATAGCAGAAAAGTCCTCAATTCATCACGGATAGGCCCGGATACACTGGGACAGACATGCTCGTTAAATCTGTTGAGTCCAAAGTCCCGATGGCGTTAGCGTACGATGTCGCTCGAAGTTCCGTTGGGTGCCAGCTCAGGTGCCATGGTTCTAAATTACGAGGCGTTATTGGGTGTGTTAAAGCTCCTAAAGGAGGCTAGAAATAGGCAGCCGGAAACGACTACATTAATACTATAGGAAGCACAAAAGTTAAATATGCTCCATAAAGTAACGACGCTGCATACGATGTCGCCCTTAAAAGTTGTGTTGGGTGCCTATTAAGGAGTCGGCTCGTCACCTGACTCCTGACTGTGATTCTTAATTATGACGAACGTCATCAATTGCCCTCGCATAGCTCTAGGGCGACGTTAGTTCAACCTAACCTTAACTACTACTAAAAGCACTTAAGCACTTTACGAAATGCAAGTGTATTGCTTTATGCTAAAACAGATTAATTCCTCAGAAAGATTTCCCTACAAGCTTCTGTCACAAAAATGTTGAAAGAAAGATGCTTGGTGAGAAATTCTTCAATGGACTTCTATGGGCTGTCTCGTCAACGAGTTTGTTTTTTTTATTCCTGCATATGTGCTCCCGTAAATTGTACATCTTTCTAACAAGTAGTTATAATTTAGCAATCAATCTAAATGATGCAACTCTATTTAGAAACATCCCGTACAATCGGGTTTTGTAAAAGATCGATGTATAAAGTTTAGCGCTTTAAACAAAGAATTTCAAAATCAGCTTTACCTTCAACAAAAAAACACCAGTAGAAGAAAAATTAAGTAATGATGGATTTTTTTTAAAGAAAAAAAAGGAAAATTCTAATTTAGCGTTTTTTTCCACAAAAAGTTTACTCCCGCAATATGGGAATGACGACTTAATGAAAATGAATCATTCCCTAAGAAGTTAATTACGGTTATGTCAATAGAGTGGCAAGGATTAGGTAATAAGACCAGCTCTTTCCTCGTACGGGAGGATTCATGAGTGAAAAATAAGTTTTAAACTGTGCGGTGGGGAACTAATGATGTGACCGGCCAACCCTCCTTGCAGTTACGTGACGAAACTGCCCAAAAGGCCCCTGAAAAAAGTACTGATTAAAATCGGTAAAACTTGATCTGGAATATTTTGTCTGATATACAACAAGAATTATAACAGGTGGGCTTCGTTGGTTATGTTGTAAATCATGGTAGTATTGATGGCCGTCAATTATTTTGAGTTAAAAAATTTGTCAGCGGCTGCGATATAGTTTTAGTTAATTTAGTTTGAATTATCGTCGCACTAGAACTACACGAGGGTTATTGGGCGTTATATTTTAGAACCACAGTCAAGTGACGAGCCGACACCTGAGTAGGCACCCAACGCAACCATTAAGGGCGACATCGTACGCAGCGTTAGGACTTTGAAGGATATTTAACGTGCACTCCCTCTACACGGGGTATTATTCGTCGGACATTTTTCACTGCACGGGCCGTTTATAGGTCGGCAGTTATTTTGGCGATGGCCGGACCCGAACCTGGGATCTTTCGCATGCTAGGCGAATACCTAACCGACTGGGCTCCCCAGCTCCGGCTGCGATATAGAGTAAAAGATGAGCAAAGAAAGAATATGCTAATGATACTCTGGGTTTTTTTAACATTTGTTTTTTAAGGTGACATAGTATCCGAAAAATTATTTTGGATAATTTTAATTATAAAAATCAAATCAGCGTATATTTGAGTGAAGTTTGCCAAAACTTAATATGTATTGAAAGAAAAAATATTTATTATCGGAAGGAGTTTTTTTTTTAACTAAGAAACTTTAATTTTTTTAAAGTTCTTTTTTTAAAACCCTGCTCCTCTTACAGTTTTGCGAATTTTTCAATTTATTTTTTAAAAATATGTTTCATTAACAATTCCTCAAAACTGCCTGCAAAACTAAGGATTAATATTAAGATACAAAAATTCCAACTTTTCATAGATGTTTGTCTAAAAGTGTAAAAAAAAATTCTTGTTTGGCTTTACATATTTTTATGTAAAAAACTAATCATAATAGACCTTAATCCATACACATGTTTTGTAAACTGCATATGTTAATACAAGGGGGAAAATCTTGAAGCTAACTTTCGCTAATTTTATGGCTAAAATATTTTTTTAATCTTTCCAATAGTTTCTAAAATTTCATATTAAATATATTTTTTAGTCCTCTGTTACTTATATAAAGCTTTAAAATATTTCCAAAAATAACATTAAATATCTTTGAAGGAAAATTTACACAACATCAAAAGAATAAATCTTCAAGTTGATTTTAAATGGTACAATAACATGGTACTTAATTTAACATTTTAAAATACACAATTTTTATTTACTTGAGATACTTTTCAATTTCTATTTCAGTTATCCAGATTCTGCATCTTCATTAGGAAAATAATAAAACCTACTTTTCTATTTTACAATATCGGATTTCATTTAAATATTTTTTCGTAGGAAAAATTTCAACTGAGATACAGATATATTTATGCAAAATATAAAGCACATAAAATATAGTTTTATGACTTAAAAGTTTAAATATTCCTTTAAAGATATTTAGTTTATGGGAAATTCCATGCGTGACGGAATGACATTTTGAACTGTAGAAATGAAGTAAAAATATTACCACAAAGCTATTTTCAAAGGAAAATTGTTTTTTTTTCAGTTTATATATTACTGTTAATGATTAAAAGATTATAAAAAAAAGTTGAAATTTTTTAAAAAGTATTTCATTATTATATTTTTGACTAACTTCTTTTTGTGTTAAGGAATGACATTTTTGCAACCACGACTGCATCCTGGTGCTTAAAAATGGAAATTTCTGTGAATTAACATTACATTGAGTTTTTAAACTAATGCATATCTTAAATATGATATATAAGCTATGTAAATTATAATTTAGAGCAATCTACCTGTAACATGGTTTAAGTTATTAACTGCCATTTGACGTTACGGAATGACTAAAAGTTTCATAAATTTTAAGTTAAAAGTGTGTAAAATAATAAATTTAATTTTTCTATTATCTAGAATATTCGTAAGATATTAAATGTTACATTATATACATTTATTCACATGTGAAAGGTTTTTCAAACACTTATCGAGGTCGATTTCCAACTAGTTGAAATGCGGCTGAATTTGATGAGAAAACAATTTTTTTTTTGTCCACAAGGCATCGATCTCCTTTTTCGGGAAATGTGAATACATGTCCTTTATCGCCCCTGCTTTCTTAAACCATAATTTGAAAGCTTGGAATATATTTTTAAACCTAATTAGTAAATATTTTTTAAAAAATGACATTTCAAAAAGTTGACATTTTTATAGAATTGGCCTTATAACAACTAGTTTTGTCGAGAGATTCATCATAAATACAGCTATTTTATTTGCGAGAAGATTCAAGTACATAATTTTTAACCATATATTTGCATTTCAATTAAAAAAAACCTTACCTTTCATCGTTTCCCGAATCCCTGGCGAATTCACAACCAAAAATAAAAAAAGGAAACCGAACAAAATCCAAAAATCATCCAAGGAATCTAAACATGTCCAACTATCCGTCAACTTTCAATCCAACAACAGTCAAAACACACCGACTATGCTATTTGTAAAACACTGAGAGTAGCCTATGCAAGCCTGTTACCGGCTCGGCCGAGGATAGCAAATAGAAGTAAGCCGCCGGCTTTTCAAGTGAACAGGTAGCTAGAGATGCAACCTGTTATTGTGGATATTTTGTTGGCAAGAAGAAATTTTCGCCAACGGAGGTGGAGGAACGGTCGCCAAAATAAGAATTGGTGAGATGGTAACGTCACTCTAGCCCTGTAACGGTTATGAATATATTTTTGGTTTTAATATATATTATGTATTTTGTTGTGTCTGTTTCGGTTGAATTAACGTCGCACTAGAGCTACACTTGGTCTGTTGGCGATGGGCCTCGTAATTTAAAGCCGCGGACAAGTGGCGAGACTGACACCTGAGCTGGCACCCAACACAACCTTAAAGCTACATTATACGCGGGTTCGTAGTGTCAGTTCAATTCAGTTCATTTAAATTGTTACTCTTGTCTCTAGACATAGTCCGGCACTTCTATCAAATTTTTAAGATTTTAATATATAAATATATGGGTTTTTTTGGGTGCACGTGTTCTTAAATTTTTAGAACCCTCTGGTTAAGTGACTAGGTCGACACCTGAGCGGGCACCCGACGCAGGTTAGTTTGGATACTTGTCGCACTGGAGCTACCCGAAGGCTATCGGCGAGCACCCAACGTAACTTTAAGGGCGACTTCGTACACGGCGAGGGGATTTTGGAGCATATTTAACGTGCACTCCCTATAACTTTTGTGTACCTGCACAAACCGTTTATAAATCGACAGTTATTTTTTTGGAAATGTTAACGGCATTTGGCGAAAAATTTGCAATGCTTTAAAATCACGTGACGGACTAAGAGAAAACATATTTATGTTGGACTCTGAAAAATAGGCCTACTGCTCCTTTACTCCTATCCCTTCCTTATAGAACGAACAATTCAACAAAAACAACCACACTTCCAAAAGAACAAAATCACCAATTGACGATATTAAGCCAAATCTTGTACTACGGATTACCTGGGAATAAATTAGAATATTATTTTTTTTTAAAAAAGGCAATGGGGGAAAGAAAAGTTATAAGGAGATGCCACAAGATTCAAGAGGGATGTTGTTTTGTTATTTTGAAGGGGGACTTTTTTAGAAAGTACTTTGGGTAGCAACGATAAAAATTCACCAGCGTTCATACCTTTGACAGGCTGTGGTATTAAATAATCTTTTAGGTTCTTTTTTTTTATTTGTTAAAAAATATAATTAGGGTAATCAGTTTAGTTTTTTTTAACTATCTATTTTTAAAAATTACCCAAATAGATATCCGTTATCCGTTTTATTTGTTATAGTTTTTTCGAACGTAAACAAAGCATGAGTTATGGAAATTTTATGAGGATTTCATAATTTTAAATCTAATTACTGAAATAAATCTGGTCAGGTTGATCGGATGTTGTTTTGACTACGGCTTTTCTCACATTTCCCTTACTTAACTTTCTTGAATAAAAAGTGCCACATTGATATTACAGAACCCTATAATTTCCCCCATAAAAGTCGTATTTAAAGGATAGGGTTCAAAGAAATAAAAACTTTTTCTATGGATTGATATGTCCTACATTTTCTTAATAATGAAACATTCTACCTAAAAGTACACAAACTGATCCAGTACAAAATATATGTCTGGAAATAAAGCTATTTTAATGGATTTTATTAGCAAAACGACTAAAAGGAAAGTTTTTAAGTAAAAGGTATTGTAACCACTATGTTTTTACCTTTTATTTTACGCATATACTAGTAATAATAAACAATCGTAGCAACTCGGAATTTATTTTCAACTGGTGTTTTTTTCCCGATGTGAATGAAATGGGATGAATTATTATTTTGATAAAAAAAAATCATCCAGTTTTTTAAATACCAATAAAGGAAGAGTAGCTTGTTTTTACAGAAGGTGTCATTATAATTTTTTAAATTACAATTTTAAATAATAATAATAATAAAGTGGCCGCCGTCATAAATTTTCATTAAAGGGTTTTTTTTTCTACTTGTAATTTCACTTTCAATACCTTTTGAAAAGGAGCTTCAATTTTAAACCAATAATTCGACGTATATCGTGATTTCAAAACTAATGCTATGCCTCCCTATCTCTATTGTAGTCTTTATGCTAAGCACTCACGCAGCTTATGTACACAAGCACAAGAGGCAAGAAAAATCCCCGCCATTGTATTCAAACGAGCACCTTTTTAATTATTCGCCAAACAAGGCGGTCTTTTTGAAGTGTTTGTAATTAAAACGTTCCAATTTAAATGAAATGCGTCACATTTAATTGAGATAAAATGATGTGAGTTTGTTTTTAAAGACTTAACAAGAGTGTATTTAAGGGGAAAATCTTACAGACACAATAGAGCAAAAGCCCAGGGCTCCCTATGCTATTTTCTCATTAATGAAATATATCGGATTAGGCAGTGTTTTCATATTCTTTTAATGTATGCATACCCGCTAGAGTGGACCAACGGCCAATTTACAGATACCTGGGGCAAAAGATAGATAAAATATAAGTTAACTTATCTCATTTTCTCATAGCTGATTTTTACTTATGTTTTAGAAAATATTGTTAAAAGTTAATAATACTGCACTCTACAAAAGTTAATAATACTCTAACACTTTCCGCCGGCCGAAACTTTTGCCCTATAAAGTTCAGACTTTATCCTACGCATCTGGTGGCGAGATATGGCGTTACGTATTTTCTAATTAAACAAAAATTTAATGAAATCGAAATGATAATCTTTCTTCGTTTTTTTTAAATTGTAGGGGGGACTGTAATTGTTCGTCACTTTTATGGTGATAGAAATAAAGCTTAGTCGATAAGCAATAAAAAGGGGGCTAGCTCTAGTGCAACGATAATCAAAATAACCTAACTTGCCTCCATTGGTGATTCAGTGAAACGAGGAAAAAGGCACCCATCGGAGCAACGATAAAAGTTAGGGCAGGGATAAAGGCTAGAAGGAATTACGGCATCACGTCTGAACGGCTGGGCCGATTTCACTAATTCTTTTTTCGTTGTGTTTGTTATTGTTAGGAGAAGGTTCTTAATGAATGAGTTATTCAAAATTCGAACCCGAACGGATGTATGAGTGCAAAACGTGAGCCGATTTCTCCATAGAAATAGCATTGTAAGATTAGAATTTATACTTTTTATTTCAATTTAAAAGGAATTTCAGCACGTTCAACGCGAACGAAAATTAAGTATAAGCACGTCAGAGCACGTGAGTTTTAATTTGTAGAATTTTTATTTGAATATCATTATTTTATTCATTGAATTGAAATCTTTTGATTTTTTTCGTTTCCGAATTTAATTTAATTGATGTTTATAAATGGTAAGAAGTGAAGATATTGCTACAATGTATCATGGCAGTAAAGGCGATTACTATTCTAGATCTGATGAATACTTCTAAGAAATGTTAATTCCCTCTGCGTATAGCGTAAAAACTTTGTTTATGAAAACTGTCAATTTGTACAGCTATGATATGGCCAATTGAATATTGGCATTGGCGGCTTTTGGCGAAGTTAAAAATTTAGCGTAGAGTAGCTATTCCATCCAGTTGTACGGGCTAGGGTTAGTTTGAATTTTCGTCGCACTAGAGCTATACAAGAGGGATATTGGCCACGGGCGTCTTTATTTAGAACCACAGTCATGTGACGAGCCAGCACCTGATTAGGCACCCAATGCAACTTTTACATCGTACGCAGCGTCGGGACTTTGAAAAATATTTAACGTGCACTCCCACCACATGGAGTATTATTCTTTGGACATTTTTGGCTGCATTTACCATGGATTTTTCGATCAACCTTCAATTACAATTCTATATTCATAGTAAAGACAAGACAACGTCTGTCGGGTCAGCTAGTTGTTAATAAAGTTCAAAGAAATTATAATAGCCATCTAATTAATGTCAGTTTGACTTTAGTTTGATTTTATTCGAGCAATATTAATTTTTATTAGACAGTGATGGTAAATTCAAGACATCAACCAATATTGCTGCTTTGGACCCTCACCACCAACAAGTATAATTGTTTTAAATAATATAATCTTTTAAATATTCTTTTTCAAAATTATTTTAAAGCAACATTAGAATTTTTTAGATTTCAATGGTAAATGCAAAATTGTGACTACAATGGCGGTCTTTCGTCGGTTTTTAGTCGGTTTAAGTAGATATTCGGGACATCATTCTCTGGAGCCGAAAACATCATAATTAAACTTCTATTACAATTTGTTCGACAAAAACTTTCGCTTTCCTTTTGAGTTTGCTTGAAATGAGTTATTTGTGATGAGAAATCCTGATTGTTTTTCAATTCACAAATAACAAAGCCGATTTACTTACTCCAAAGTTCCAAACCTTAATTGAAAGTTCCAATGATAAATCAAAGTATTAACATTAAACATCGGTTCTATTTCCAGTAATGAACAGGATTATTATTGCGAGCTAAAAAGATGTATAATTGTTTTTCAAGTGAGACTTTCGAATTTGAAAGTGTTTGGTTAATTCATGCGTAGAAGTGACACGTTTTATGTAACAAATGCCATTCACTCTTAAGAATAATAAACATACAGGGGACCAAAAATAGAAACGCTTGGATAATTCCATGCAAAATTATCCTGTCTGTAGTGTAAGTCACGTTTGTAAAAAGTGATTATCACTACAACTTTTAACATTAAATGAAAAAAAGATTGTGGAGTAGTTGATCTACACTTATTGTAACTAAATAATGTAATGTACGTTATTTAATTTGATTTATTTTTTAACTTTCATAAGGTCTTTCTTTCTTTCTCATAAATAGATTGAATATCCTTAAATACATTGCTGGAAAAGACTGGGGAGCTGATGCAGTTACACTAAGAAACACATATATGTCTCTCATCAGGCCTGTCTTGGAGTATGGTTTTCCTGTTTATAGCTGTGCCTCAGCTACCAACCTGGCTAAATTGGAGAAAGTTCAACTTAGTGCTGCGAGAATCATAACTGGACTAAGGCGTAGCTGCCCTAGTAATATAGTTCTCTTTGAAGCTAACCTGAAACCACTTCAAACTAGAAGGAAGGCCAATCTTACTAAATACTTCAACAAGCTTTCCAGCTATGGCCAACACAACAAAACCTCTCTATACCTTAATAACTGGAACAACAATCAAAGGCTCAAGAAAAACAGTCCTTTCAGTCTTGCCAAGCAACTGCGGTTGCCTTTTCATGATATTGAACCCCACTCTCTTAAATCTTGTTTGGATCCCTCAGAAGGACTTCCAAGAGTCCACTTCCACTTTGACCTTGCTATCCCTGTTATCAAGAAGGACTCGATCCCTGCCCATCTTAGCAGTGTCTCTGGAAATCATTAATATGGTCCCCGACACTGCCATTAAAATCTACACAGATGGAAGCAAACTGGATCGCTGCGCTGGCAGTGGCATCTATATTGAGAAACCCAGGGATAATTTGCGAATGAGCCTTCGAAATCCTGACTCTTCATCAGTCTTTAAGTGCGAGCTCATTGCAATTGATAAAGGTCTGGAGTCTATCCTTCACGAAGTGGACTATGAGGACCTTTGGATTTTTTCAGACAGTCGCAGCTCTCTTCAACACCTCTATAATTGGACTGCGGTTGGAGACCATACTAGCATTTCTATTCTCCATAAACTGAAGCTTATTTCAAAGACCCATAATATTTTTCTACGGTGGATCCCATCCCATGTTGACGTATATGGAAACGAGCAGGCAGATAGTCTTGCCAAGGAGGGTTGTAGTAACTCCAATCCCTCCTCTTCGGCCCTTACCTTCTTAGAACACCAATCCATTGTCAACTCTGAAATTTCGAAGGAGTGGAAAGAATCCCTCCCAGTCATCACTGGTATGCGGGCAAGGTGCCGGGCTCTTCACTGGCTCTCAATTGCGACAGACCCACATGCACTGCGGTCGCCAGATTGGCAAGTGGCCACCTAAAATGTCTCTCGTTCTCGGAGGGCAGGAAGATCTTTACAACTTGCTCTAAATGTCATGTTCAGCAGGCCTCTCCCGAACACATTCTGGACTGCGTCGGCCTTTCCAGAGAGAATGTTTTACTTTTTCCTCTTCTGGTTATCGACTTTCTTCGGGTCAACGATCTTTTGGACTTGGTCTGACTTCGTCAGACCAAGGAGGATTAGTCACAACACAACACAAAAAAAAATTTTAACTTTAAAAAGCTTTTAATCTCCTCTTAAATCGTGACTTACACTAGTTAAATGGAATTAGCCGCTTATATTCTTGCAATTTGCTTTGGAATCAACCCTATCTTCTATAATAATAAAAGAAAGAGTCTGTCTGTGTGTGTGTCTGTTTTCGGATCGTAAAAGACCTACTCATACTGCCCTCAGAAATTCAAAATTTTTAAGATAGTTTCCCTTTAATACCAACGTGTGCACCTGAGGCTTAGATTGTTCATATTTGTTCCATTTTTTAGAGAAAATTCGAATTTTCTGAAAAAAATACACCACTTTCGCTCAAATCCGATCATTTTTTCTCTTCCCTGATGCCATCGGCTGAAAAAAATAAATAAAACTTTTAACGAAAACATTTAAAATTCAAAATGTTTATTTTATTCTTTTGCCATTACTTTCAGAAACTAAATTCATTATTTGAAAAATAATTGACATGTTTCAAGTGACGTAATTCCGGCAGTCTTCATTCCCGGATTTTATTGTAGGTTTATTTGATGATTTTTTCATTGATTTTTCTGTTGACTGCATGTATGCATATTTAAGCAATAAATGTATAGTTAAGCTATTACTGAACCATGATGGTTAATAAAGGCCATCACACTAGAGCTATTAGTGTTTTTTGTCTTTATTTTTTCGCCAAATACGTTGCCAAGTTCGCCAAATTATTAACTAAAATTCGCCAAATAGGCAATTTCTTTTATAAATAATTTATAAGCTGGTCGGTTGTTCGAAGGTCAATGTGTTAGAGCTGTATAATGGGTGTGGGTAGCTATATCTATTTTCTCGCCAAATTATCTCCCAAAACGCGCCAAATGAGCTAAAAGGTTTTATGTATTTATGAGGGAATTGTGATGACATTTATGAGTGCATTTTATAGCGTATTTTTCATTTTGGAATTTTAAGGCAATGAAACGGGATTTTATAATTTATAACGAGCGGAAACAATAATAAGTTTATGATCCTATAACAGGTTATATGGTACACATATTTGGAATCTATTTGATATTTTTTTATTCCGTGCGAAGAACGGGTATAAATTTGCTAGTCTATAATAATAAAAGAAAGAGTCTGTGTGTGTGTCTGCGTGTTTGTTTTCGGATCGTAAAAGACCTACTTATACTGTCCTCAGAAATACGAAATTTTCAAGATAGATTCCCTTTAATACCAACGTGTGCACCTGAGGCTTAGATTTTTCATATTTGTTCAATTTTTAGAGAAAATTCGAATTTTCTGAAAAAAATACACCACTTTCGCTCAAATCCGATCATTTTTTCTCTTTCCTGATGCCATCGGCTGAAAAAATTAAATAAAACTTTTAACGAAAACATTTAAAATTCAAAATGTTTATTTTATTCTTTTGCCATTACTTTAAGAAACTAAATTCATTATTTGAAAAATAATTGACATGTTTCAAGTGACGTAATTCCGCCAGTCTTCATTCCCGGATTTTATTGTGGGTTTATTTGATTATTTTTTTATTGATTTTTAAGCAATAAATGTATAGTTAAGCTATTACTGAACTATGATGGTTAATAAAGGCCATTGCACTAGAGCTATTAGTGTTTTATGTCTTTACTTTTTCGCCAAATACGTTGCCAAACTCGGCCAAATTATTAACTAAAATTCGCCAAATAGGCAATTTCTTTTATAAATAATTTATAAGCTGTTCGGTTGTTCGAAGGTCATTGTGTTAGATCTGTATAATGGGTGTGGGTAGCTATATCTATTTTCTCGCCAAATTATTTCCCAAAACGCGCCAAATGAGCTAAAAGGTTTTATGTATTTATGAGGGAATTGTGATGACATTTATGAGTGCATTTTATAGCGTATTTTTCATTTTGGAATTTTAAGGCAATGAAACGGGATTTTATAATTTATAACGAGCGGAAACAATAATAAGTTTATGATCCTATAACAGGGTATATGGTACACATATTTGGAATCTATTTGATATTTTTTATTCCGTGCAAAGAACGGGTATAAGTTTGCTAGTATATACATAAAACACTTTAATTCATTTAAATTGCTTAAGTAAACTTTCTGTAAAATAAAATCTTGATCATTTGTTAGTATCCCCAAACTAGTTAAATATTACTATTCTTAAACTTTTAAACTGATAATTTAACTAAACTGCTGCCACCAAATGTAAATAGATTGTATTTATTGGAAAGTTATTTTGTTTTACAAATTCTACCACTGCGTTATTAAGATATTAGTATCACAAGAGATGAAAACTTATATAGTCATTTATAAAGAGACACGAAGTTGGCCACCTTCTTACTTTTAGTAACAAATGTGTGTGATATTGGATTTTGTAGCAGATTTATCGTCCTCCTTTGCTCATATACAGATACAGTAAATATTTTCGTCAGAATTTTAGCCAAATTGCTTTTTTAAATTTGTAAAAAAATACAACAACAAAAAGTGGAAAGTAAGTATTGACATGTTGAAAATGTCCGTCCTGTCCGTACATCCCTTCCAAAATCGGTTCGATCCATCAGATCTTAATTTTTTTTAGTTAAAAAGGTAATAACAGCGGGAACCTACTTTTTATCCGTCTATCTGCAGGTCTGAACGAACATCTATCTACCTGTCTTTAGATGAACTAGTCGTTTAACTAGCATTAAAATTTAATTTTTAGTCATTTAAATCGCTATTGCCACATCAACAATAACATAAGAAACTCAATTTATTTAAAATTAATACTTGAAGGAATAAATTTTCTTGTTTCAGATGACGTTATCTATCCAGTTTTCATTCCTTTATTTCCTTCAATCCGTGCCCGACCTATTTTCCCTGTTGACATTGATTTACCAATCGAGGCTCGAGAAAGAATTTCACTTAATTCGGCATTTCTGTTGCCACTCAAGACCTGAACCATTTATTTTGAAACTCACATGCTTTTTCTTTTATCTGTAATGCTATTTCCCATGGAGAAATCCTCTCACGTTTCGCCTCCCTTCTCCTCTTTGGGTGGGAATTTCGAAAAATCGCTTTCTAAAATGACTCCTTAAGTACATATGGAATAATCTTCTAAAGTTTGGTATCTGTAGCTTTGATAGTCTTGACATGCCGTTAATACCTGAGTTATTAAGTTAGTCGGGATTTCCTTTATATATAGAGAAAAACAAATTGTTAAATTTCAAAGTAATACTACTTCCAGTTTTGATAAAATCAGTACAATCTTGTATCTGCAGATGGCAGCACCACAATATATGAATGTGCAATCGCTCCGATTTCAGTTTGGTGCTGTCATCTACTTTGCAAGAAAGTAACTACAATATAAAATTAGTATTGCCTGATTTTTGGCCTGCTTTTCTTTTTTTAATTCGAAAGAATTAAAAAATGAAAAAGTAGGTATTGACATGCGGTCGATGTCCGTCCGTCTGTCCGTCCTTCCAAAATCGGTTCTATACATCTGATCTTAAAAATTCTTTTTTTGTTAGAAAGCTATGACCTCAGAGCCCCAACTTTCATACTTTTTGTCCGCCTGTCTGTACGTCCGGAGGGACATAAATTTACTATCTGTCGGCGAATTTCCCATTGAATTAGCATTGAAATTCAATTTTGAGTCATTTAAATCACTGTTGCCAAATCAACAATGGCATGAGAAACTTTATTTACTTAAAAATATTTGAAGCAAAATAATTTTTTCATGAATCAGTTTGGAATGACGTCATAAAATGTAGCACAATGTGATTCTTTGATTGTTTATTAATTGTTTACCAAGAAAGCGGCAAGGCATTTTTTGCATACAGTTATGCTTAGTTTTAATTTACATTTCGTATTTTTTAAATGCAGTTTGGAGTGGTTTCATTACTTTTGTTACTAATAAATATTTAATTATTATTCGAACTACAAATAAATCGAGCAGATGATAAATAATATTAAGTTAATTTGATAAAGAATATTAAATAAATTAGTTGATTTTGGCTTTTAGAAGTTTATGCTATAGCTGGATGCTGTGTTTAGCGATTTTTTTTCTAATGTGTGTAAATCTAGTGTAGAAACGGTTGTTGATGATATTTACTGTTAAGAACCAAGTTGTTTCCCGATTAGAATTTCAGTAAGTATTAAAGTAACAGGAAAGTAGGCTATTTTAGTTCTTTAAGAACTTCTTGTTATCCTTTTAATTTACAATATATGTTTCCTCTAATTAAAAATAACAGGTAAATTTTCAATTTTTTTAGGTTATCAAATGTACAAATCCATTTTAAATAAAAAGGTATGGTGTTTATATTTTCTGCTGTCTATTTCTAGCCTCATGCGGAGTTAGTAAGTTACAGCCTTGATCAAGTGACAAGGTCGAAACTAGAACGGGCACCTAACGCGACTTTCGAGCAAAATCGTACGCTATGCAGTGTCAGGACTTTGGATTCCACAGATATAACGAGCACGTATGTAGTAATGTGCTCAGTACAAATACAGACACAACACAAAATACACAACACGAACATCCATACCCATAGGCTGCGATTTGAGCCCGGGACCTTCTGACAGCCTGGTCAGCTCCTTAACCATTCAGCCGCCCAGTCAGTTAATTAAAAAATAAAAGTACATGTAGAAAAATTGTAGACAGTAGTTAATGAAAAAAAGGGGGGGCAGCACAGTCGTTTGTATGTCGCACACATAGAAGGTCTCACACTAAAAAGATTTTTTTAGCAAAAATTTGCAACTAAATTTTTTTTTAAACGTAATAAAGAAGTGGAGGGTTACTTTGATTAATTGAAGATGGTTTTATTACTCCAATACACGAAATCATCAATGAAATCTGTTTAGTTGTCAATAGGTCAGCATAAGAACAAGTTTTTATACATACATATACAGCCGTAAAATCTCCTGACAGTTGAACTCAAATGTCCAAATATGTTTGTACATTTGAGTTCAACTGTCTTTGTACTTACATATTTTGAAATATACACATTTGAATATACATATTTGATTATAAAAATATTGATATTGCAATTACAGGGAGTCATTAAATTCTCTGTAACAGGATTTTGAGATAAGCATGTGTAATATAGAAACCTTTTATTAGTTGGGTATTTGCATCACAAAATGTTTGTTAAGTGTATTGATATAATAAATTTTTAGGAGTCTATGTTTTAGATTAACAGCACATTGTCTTTGCTTTGTTAAATTCTTATGCAAATACATGGATTTAATTTAGTAAACTGTTAAAAAATTTAAATGTTTGCCATAAGTAGAAATAATGTTCAGTATAATATTGGTTGATTCATCTTTTACCTGACATTTTATTAATGTACAAGGTACTGAAATACATTGTTCGGTATATGTTTGAACATAGTTTCCAAAATAACTTTAATTTACATTTTGGAGGAATGTGAAACAAAAACCGAAAAATATCAAATAAAATATAATGAAAGCTTTTGATATCATTAATTTAACTAAAATATCTAGATATTATCATTGTTAATAGGAGTTAATTTACATTTTGGAAGAAATGTAATTATTTTTCTAACATTATATTTTTGTATGTTTTTATAAATAAAACATTCTCATAATACCAGTTCTTTTAGGATCTTGATACCCTAGAGCTATGTGAATTTAAAAAATTTAATATTCATATTTTGTGACATTGGGGACGTACATAAATTACGTCACTCAAAATGTTGACTTTTTAGACCCCTCCCTCCCCCTATGTCACGCTGCATCATGTTTGATCGAACCCCTACCCCTAAAATTACGTCACGTTGTTGCACCCCCCCCCCCCTTAAAGAAAAAGTTAATTTTAATATTTCCCTTTGTTTTTGAAATTTGTAAAAAAATGCACATTTTTATATTTTTTAAAAAATTAACTTGGGAAAAAAATGTAAAATTTATCTTAGTTAAATAATTTATTCATAGGAATATACCAACATTGTATTTACAGTTCCGTTGTCCAAGGTCTAACTAGCCATTCGCTAATGTCTTCCAAACAAGGGGGTCTGAGTTCTAAGAGTAATCGGAACTGTCTAGTTCTGGGTCTTTTGGTGTTCGTCCAGGTAGCGGCCAGTCCTCTAATTGGTCAAGATAGTGTCGCAATTTTGCGTGTTGCGAAGTACAGTTACGAAAATGTCTGTAAAATATAGGAGACTAATAATGCTGACGTTGTTGCATATAATAATTTCCCAATCCCCTTTCTGAAATAAAATGTTTCTTATAAAAAAAAGATTTCAAATTTTTTTCTCAAAAATTTTATTTTATGTAAAACAGATTTTCCTTGCAAAATTAGAAATTTTCCAATCGTTACGTCACGCAAGCGATTACCCCTACCCCCCCTCCATGTCACGATCCGTCACGTTGGCGCATACCCCTCCCTCCCCCATCTGAGCGTAACGTAATTTATGTACGTCCCCATTATTACGATGTATTCTATGTCCTATCGATGCCTAAGAGGTTACCACCAACCAGTACACTGAAGCCTCTCACACAATAAGAAATTAATATATTCCAGAGTCCCTTTCACCCCTAAAGGTCCTTCCACTGCTGTTTAGGTGTGATAACTATCAACAAGTAAATAGTGGTCTTTCAGAGATTTTTTATCACAATGAATATTCCTTTGTAATTTTCAACTATGATTGCTTGTTTTTTAAGTTAGACCAAGTAAAGAAATACAAGGGTTGCAATGTCAAGTTTCTGCAGTTAAAAGTAATCACCAATTTTTTTTATTGAAACGCGTTTTATGCACCTAACATTTTCCAAGGTAAACTAACGATACATGGATTGACAGTATTACCACCTCGGCCTAAAGAGCTGTGCTATGACAATTAAGTGAGTGCCCACACAGCCACTATTGTCTGCAAGATATCTATTGGTAATCTACATGATCCATTAGCCGTTCGAGATGTCTTTTGGACATCTATTGCATATCCGTCCACAAAATCTATTTTTTGGATATATATTAGCTATCTATGTGGTAGACTAATTTAGACTTAGACATTTGGGACTTCTAATGGATGTTCATCAACTCCTATTTATTAGACTTCGATATTCTGGATAGCTAATAGATGCGCATGTCGTTATATTTTTCGACTTACCAAAATTATATTTCTATTAGACGTCTAAATCAAGGAGTTCCAAGATATTTGGTCTTTGTGTTAGATTCTTAAAAAAAAAGATAGATTTTCGGGAGCTTCGCAAGGAATTTTCTCACCTTTTCTTCACATTAGCATATCCACGTTTATCCGATACACGTCTATAATGTCTAATGATGTCTAAAAATTAACATATCTGGACATTTTAACTTGTATATCCAGCTAGTAGTCCGTTTAAAACTTTAAAATAATATGAATATATGAATTCTATATATATAAAGATTCTAAAATCAATTACTAATGCACATCTAAAGATCATATATCTATTAGACGTCTACTACATCTAATAAACATCTTTGAGATCCATGTTTGCTCCGATTCCAACTTCGTATGGATATTCAGCTATGAATACCAAATTAAGAAAATCTGTGATAAAAGGCATTTGGCCTTATTATTTGCTATTGAATGTATTTTTTAATGCTTGCTAGATACAATTTATAGTGATAACTGAAACATTTTTACTGCATTTTAAACCTATGACCAGATGAGAAAGGTTATTTTTTTCTAATGAAAATTTCATTTTTTAAATCCGGCAATAAAAGAAATAATAAAAATATAAGCATTTGAGAATTGTTTTTTAAAAGGAGAAATATTTATAATAAAAATTATACACCATATAAGTATACGTATTTACAGTTTCGCACGTTAAAAGTTATTATTAAAATAAAAATATTGATTTTTGCATTAAAAAAATATATATGTATAAAGTTTCGCTATTTTTATTTTGTATATCAATTGGTGAACGTTTATATCTATTTTTAAAAAAATGATTACGGGTAAGAGACCAAAAAAGTTTGCTCAGAAATACAGAAAGGCATTGATAGATTAATAACTAATATTTTAATTATTAATGCTTGAACAAATCATTTACTAACATACAGATGGCAGCACTGACACCTCTTTACAGTACAAAATAAAAAGTTTCTTTATATGAGCCAAAACATAAAGCCTATCCGAGAAAAAAAAGCGCCAAATGTGTTTTTGGCAACCCTGTAATGTAACATCTCGCATGGGGTACTGCATGCTTAGAACCATTTTGGACATGGACAATGCAGCATACTGGATTGAGATTGATTGATAAGATGGGGTCTCAGCAGTCAGCAGGCTCGCAGCCAAGATTATTTCAAGGTGGGGGCAGAAAAGGGAGGGTCTTCTCTTTTCGGAAAAAAAAGTGTCTTTCAAGTGACCCGAACACAAGACACTAGACAGCGCCGTTTAGGCCAGGGGCATAATGACCCTACCCTACCATATGTTAACTACAGATAAGTGAGCTGAAGGGAGGTAGCTTCCTTTTGTATATTCGTACAATTCGCGAAACGCAGTCTTGGTACACCAAAGGGAGAATGGAGGATGAATTTGTTCTAACTTCGTCAAGCCACTGTGGTCGGGAAACGGCCAAAATAATAAATTTCGAGGTGTTCGCAAAATTCAAAATAGAATTTTTTTTTAATTAATGGATAGTTGAATTGAAAGCTAAATCATAAACCCTTAAAAATCATTTTTTGATGCATTTATAGTTACGAAAAGTCAACAACAGATGAAAAATAGCCCGTTTTTTGAGGGCAATATACCGGAATTAAAAATTCACGCTATAATTATTTAATTATATGTTTTTTCATTTATTCGTGTTTAATTTAAAAAAATATATTTTAGTTTTATAAATTTTAAAAAACAAAACTTTAAATATGTTTTTGACTCGGGTTTCTAAAATATCATGTTTTCACTTACTTAAAAGAGTGCAACTATTATGCGCCAAGGTATTGCTAATTTAAGAAGTTTTTGAAACAATATATATTTAAGATACAACTAAACACCAGTTGCCACCATCTGTCACAGCACAGCCATAGTTATAAGAAAAATCGTCAAATACCTGCTGTTAAAAAACAGTAAAAAAACATAGCGCTATTAACGCTCAGTGATCTGGGAGATCGAAAATCTTAATTTTAAAGCTATTCAAAAGCATGAAATCAACTATTTTTTATTAAAAGAATACTACAATGTAAGAATTACTGTTATCTATGGTATTAAGTATTTAAACTAGTATCCGGAATCTGATTAAACCTGTTGATTCAATAGATTGGTATAAATATTTTTCATTAACTATTTTATAACATACACTCTTAAAACAAATGAGCGGTTTTAACTCAGTCTGAGTTAATTTCCACTCCTTTCCATGCCGAAAATGCACTTCCCCTATAAGAGTGGATTTTACTCTTTTTGCGGAGTGGGTAAAAGAAATAAAAGAAAACAATCTACGTCCTACACTCTTAAAACGAGCGGTTTTAACTCAATCTGAGTTAATTTCCTCTCCTTTCCGGTGCCGAAAATGCACTTCCCCTATAGGAGTGGATTTCACTTTTTTGTTTTAAGAGTGTACAGTATTAAGAAATATAGAATAGAAAATTTATACTACTAGTAAATGTTAGTTGTATAATATTATTAATAATATTCTCTGTAGTCAGAATGTAATATCTCTTTTGAATCTTTTCTTCTTGATGTAAACAATAAATCCCAAAATTTTAATAAAGTTTTTACAAATTGGATTCTTTTTATGCAATAAAAAATTTAGCATTTAGATGACAAATGCGACTTGTTTCAAAAGTTTTTGGTGTTTTTGAAATTACTAGCTGTAATCGATCCTTTTCAAGCAATACAATATATATTAAGTCTCGTATTTTAATCCTGAGTTTAAAAACATTAGTGCCAGCAGGTGGTCGGTCAGCTGCCGGGACATGAAATAAACTCAAATATTATGAAAATAAACTCAAATATTAACACTTTATTTCTAAAACAGAAAGTTTAAACTATCAAAAATATAAATGCATAGCTTATTTATTAAGAACTTAGTCTAATTTTTTTTTTTCTCTGATTGTTCGGGCTAAGAACGGTAGTCTTGCACTGTAAAAAAAACCTGTAAATTTACGGTCATTTGCCCTTCAATTTTACGGGCAAGGGCCGTATTCGATGGAATACGGTTTGACCCACTAAATAAACGGCCATATCCCTTAAACTGTTAGAAAATAAGGCTATCCCGTATTTTTACAGTTTTAGCCCATCTATTAGCAAAATTACTGCACCACCCCGTAAATTTACATCCGGCAGGGGAAAACCCCTTCATTTTCGGTTTTGAGAATAATACTGCAACCGTAACGTTTTTCAACCCGGTGCCGGTAGAATCAAAACCAAACAAAACAAACAAGGAAGACGAATGACGAAGCTGCATGTCCATGTGGTTCTGTAGAAATGCTAATTAAAAGTAAGTAAAATTTTATTGTTTCTTTAGTTGAATGTATTATCATTTTAAATCTTAACGATTATGTAAAAATTGCCACTTTTTGTATTGTATATTTAAAGCAGTCAAAAATAATCAACAGCTCACTATCCAAAACGAAAGCATTATAGAATTTTTACATATTCGAATACGTTACAACTTTTGTAATGCGATTTTTGTATAA
The DNA here is from genome assembly GCA_019343175.1 of Oedothorax gibbosus. Classification (NCBI taxonomy): domain Eukaryota; kingdom Metazoa; phylum Arthropoda; class Arachnida; order Araneae; family Linyphiidae; genus Oedothorax; species Oedothorax gibbosus. The sequence continues at coordinate 23,945,974 of CM033278.1, forward strand.
CTTTTTTTTTACAAATATCGTATAAATAATGTTTGCAATATTTCAGGGATTGTAAAAATTCATTTTTAAAATGTAATTAAGAAATTATGTCTATGCTGGTCACTGGTCAAAACATTTCTTGTAGATAGAGATAGCTGATGTTTTGGTGTATAGAAATGAATTCTTGCATCTAGAATTTAATGTATACTTCATTCTAAGTTTTTAATATCGTCAACTGTTTTTTATTTGAATATTATGATTAGTTCTAAAATTCAACGGTCGCTAAATAAATACGATTATCGATATTCTTCTAAATATCGATAATCGTATTTATTTCTGACTTATTGGAATGTAGATTTTAAAAGTTGTTGGACAAGGCAAGGCTTAATGCGATCATTTACGATAAACATCTAGCTCCTTAACAACTACATTAAATGCTATTTATTTAATGCAATAAATTTATTAATTCAATGTAAAAACTGGAGATTCAGACGATAATAAATAATTTATTGTTTCGACAAAATTCAAGGTCAAAGTTTTTTTAGCGAATGTGTCTGTAAGGCATAAAAAAGTTTCATTTTTCAAGAATAAAATTTTATTTGGGCAAATTTATCGGATTTGTGCGGTAACTTTTATGCTTGAATTATTTGTTTTCCATTGAAATATTTTGTAAAAATTATTATTTCAGCAATAAAAAAAGTAATTGTAGAATGAACCATGACAGTGTTTTCATTACCAAAATACTATATTTTAATTACTTAACAAAGGACCTACTGCTGTTAGAATTTAACTATTTTTTTATGCAGAGCAGGTTTATGACCCTTATTACTTGGAAGCGCAAACAAATTAAATGTTACTTTAATTTAGATTATTTTTAATAGCAATAGACCAACACAATTCTTGGCAAGCAAGTCAAAGTTGATTTTGCGGTTTCCTCAACATATTTATTTTAAATTACCACTAATTATATATATTCATCAAAATTTATTGCCATCCTAATATCATTATATTAACAGTTGTGATTATTAGGGTGGAGCTTTTTTTAAAAAAAATTCAACAAGCATAAAATAGTTGTTCTTAACAAGTTTATATATTTAGAACTGTTGTTGTTGTTTCTTAGTCCCCTGCAGAAGGAAAGCCTACACCAAGAGAACAAACATCATGGCGAAGCTACTGGACTGCATAGGAATGTTAATTTGAAGTAAGTAAAATTTTATTGTTTCTTTAGTTGAATGTATAACCGGTTTGTATAAATCTTAATGATTCTGTAAAAATTGCCCATTTTGTTTTGTATAATTAAAGCTTAGCGGCTTATGTTTACTTCCTTCTAAGTTTTTAACGTCTTAAACTAATTTTTATATTGAATATTCTGATCTAAAATTCAACGGTTGCTAGAACAATAGAATTTATCAATTCAATATAATTAACTGAGTTTTGTTGAATGTCTTATGTGGTTTTTTTAGAATTAAATAAATTTCCTGACTTTTAGTATAGTTTTTTTTTTTAAAAATAGTTTATTGTTTTGTCAAAATTCAAGGTCAAAGTCAATTTTGTCTTGCGAATGTGTTTGTAAGGCAAAAAGAATTAAATTTTTCAGGAACATCACAATTTTAATTCGACAAATTTATCGGATTTCAAAAATTGTCATTTTTTTTGTATTTGAATTATTTGTGTTTCATTGAATAATTTTTAAAAAAATTATTTTTCAAGGATGAAAAAAAATGTTTGATTGTAAAATAAAACTATGACAGCCCTTTCGTTACCAAATTACTATATTATTACTTAAAACCAAGAACCTACTGTGGCTTTTGGTGATAGGGTATTTTACGGCGAAATTTTGGGTAGATGGCGCTGGTAATAACTGCATGGGATTGTAGGTAGGTGACGTTGGCTTTATGTGTATGGGATTTGGTTTTTATGCTTTTTCGTTATTTCTTATACTTCCGTTTTAACAAGTAGGTATGAGTTTTGAACGTCCATTATTTTTTCCAGATTTGAAGACGGATGGCAAGTTATTTTTTGTAATGTTTTTTAGTCATTTTGCTCAGTTAATTTTTATTTTATGTGTAGGTTTGATTTTTGAACGTCCGATTACATTTCTAGATTTGAAGAGGTCTGGTAAGTTAGCTTTAAAAAAAAAATGCTTTTTCATAGTTTCTCAATAACATGTAGCTATACTATTCCCCACACCTAATCACTTTGTAACAAAAAATTATCTTAAGTACTATTTTATAGTTTGTTCTTTTAATACTCATATTTCTGTTATTTTAATTTTTAAGGAGGAAACAAGTTTGGAACATGTTCTGCAGAATAAAAATATGCCTTTATATTGCTTCCTTCAGTGAGTGTGTTTTCTTATTTACCTAAATTTAAGTTTGAATCGCTAAAGTATATTATCACGTGTTGGTAATTTTTTTATTAAAGTTGCATGAGTTTTGGGATTCCCATTTGAGGATGGGCAAATATGATGAATGGATCAAAAAGTGGATGTCAAACAATGTGTTTCACAAAATGTGATTTCTTTTCGCAATTTTAAAAAAAGGCAGTGCTAGAAGTGTGGGTAGATACAGGGTGACATGTCTTTTGTATATTGTTTTTTAGATGCTTTTCACTCAACAAAAAGCAAAAGCTTTTAATCATCATAATTTCAGTTCTCATTTATCAGCCAAACTATTATAGTTCATTCTGCAAGAGCTGAAAACAAAGTAACGACCTAGCCTGCTCTCTTTAGTTTAAAGTTTATTATAAATAATGATATTTACTAAAATATTTGGTACAAGAGCGAAATAAGTGCATTTATCTCAAACTTTTCAAGAGGAGTGTTAGGAGGCACTTACAACCAAATTGTGGGCATCCCCCAATTCTATTTTCTCCACTTCTATTACTGAAAACAGAAAACACAGCTAAAACACTGGCTGTGAATGTTTGCTGCCCCGGTATTAAAAACCATGTAGCATGGCAGCAAGCGCTGTAGAATTATTTAAGTTCTTGCAGACATGTTATTCTGATTTTTTGTTTGTTTTAGGCTACCCTTATGAAAACAAAGAAAACTGCATTGTCAGAGTGGAGCACATTTCTACATTTAAAAGATCACCCTGCCACTTCAGAATTTATGCAAAGGTAATTTAAATTAAAAATTTATTTCCCAAGTTTGTTGTTTTGCGAAAGAATTACTGAGTATGTTGTACATTTTCTCTTAATCGATAAATACATAAAATCTTTTTCTCTTATAAATTTTTTTATAGATTTGATCCGAATAAAATAATTTTTATAAATTTATTATCTTGTCATTTACAACACATTCTCTTTTTTATACATTTTAAAATAGATTATATGAGATCAAATAATAAAAAGCTGTTTCACAAAAAGGCTTAAGGGTTTGTTTAGTTATTGTTTTTTTATAATGTATATAATAATAAATCATAAGCTAAATCTAATTCACATAGTTATTTTAATTTATAGTTTGTAGTTTCAATAAGATTGAGGTAGTACAACCATTTAAAATAGAATTTGTTTTATCAAATTACTAATATTCAAATGATAATTAAAAAATTATAAAAACATTCTTTTTCCATGAAAATTTTGTGAGCTAGGCGTGTCGTAAATTTTTAAATATTTATAATTAACAATATTTTTTTTTAAATTCTTCATTATAATATGCGAATAATCTGATTTCCAGCATTTTAAATATAAAACAAAAAAACAAATTACAATGCTGTCCTTTATTTTGATAGAAGGGTTTAATAAACTCTACTTAGCTACTGTAAGATTAATGCATACCCCTAAATTTGTGAAGTTTCACACACAATTTCAAAATTTCTATCTGTAATCTATAGAATTATGTCAGATTTTTTTGCTTGTGTGATTCTTAATGGATTTTATATTTATTTGTTCATTCCTAGGGTTTCCCGTGGAAATATCCCTGAAAAAGGAAAATTATTTTGTAAAGCCTATTATATAGTGTGTCATTTTACATATCTAGTTTTACTATTTTAAATTCTCTCTGCCTTTCATCTCTTAAGTGGGTTGATAAAATGAGTACCAAGCATGCTTGGGAACTAAACACTGGGGGTCCCGCGTGAGACCGGGACATATGCCTAGCACCCCAGAGCCCTTGGTCACGAAAGGTGAATTGGGCTGTTGTGCCGAGGAGTTTAGTTTTTTTATTTTAAATTCTCATTCTTCATTTCATTTGACATTTTGTTGTTTTACTTAAAAGTGTTAAGTTTCCATAAGAGGCTATTTCATAAATTCACATAAGTTTATAATTGTTTTTAAAAAAAATTCAAATTTTGATAATCGAAAATCAAAACATGTTTCTATCTTTGTGAATGCTGCTAAAAAAAATAAAATGTAAATAATTTGAATGTTTGATTGAAAATATTTTTTTTAATTACATTTATGGTTCAAATATTTAACTAATTAAAATAATATTTATAAATGTCTGTGGATTTTTTTTTCGATCTAGAAATTTATTTCCATGCTATACCTCTTGCGAGTGTAAGACTTTGATGTTTTTTGTGTTAGAGTTATTTTATACTTTTATATGTGAAGATTCGAGGGGAAGAATCCCTTGATTGATTATGAATCTTCCCGTAATCTGGTCTGCTTGGCCGACTTTGGCTACAGGAAACCAGTTTCTTTCTTTTTTCTTCTCTCTTGGTACAAGTGTGTGACTCGTGTCTCGCGTGAATTAGGGTTGCTGGGAGAGAAGAACCAAGTAAGAAACATGTTTCCTTACACCAGTTTAGTCGATGATTTAATAGGGCCGCCAAAGAGGCCTGATGCTAACAGATTCCTGTGCTATGAAGGGTTTTCCCCCTGTGCTCTTCATGTGTGTTTATTTACTATGTTTTTAAGTTAATATATACTATTATTGAAAATTGTTTGACTTGTAATTTCAATGGATAAAATTAAATGTTTGTGGAAATTGCTACTTTGTCTTTCTATTTTTTTATGCTACGAACACATTGTCTATTAATTTACCAAGACCGTCAGAAAACGGTTAAAAATATTACACACCATCAATTTACGGTTGAACCGTAATAAGGTAGACCATATTCTTACATTCAAGGACCGTAGTTATATGCTTGATACCGTTATTATGCCTGTCAATTTACGGTCCATGGTCGTTTAATTACGCCTAAATAGCAATTAGGCAGACCGTAATCTTGCATTCAAGGACCTTAATTTCACAGTTGATATTGTATTATTTTGCCTCGTAAAATTACGGGCTGCAGGAAATTATGGGCATGAGTGTTTTTTAACGGTGCATGGCTGGAATCTCTGCTGCCGTCCCCTGCCCGTAATTTTACTGGGATTTTTTTAACAGTGTGGAACAGCTCTTAATTATTTATTACTTTTGAATTAAGTTTTCAGTTGTAAGGTGCAAGTCAACAAGTGATTTTTAACTGTTTCAAAATGCTTTAGTTTCTCTGTTTGTAATCAAAGTTCAACTCAATAAAACATTTTATCATGCAGCTTAAATCCCACAAACTTCAATTTCAAAGCGCGGATGATCTTGGATGATTTTTTACACACAACCGGGAATCTGACTCTATTATACATACATAAAATTATAGCCCTTCTCAAAAGTACAAAGTTCTAAGAAGTGTTTCTTAAAAAAAAAACTATTTGATTTAAATAATTAAACTACCAATTAAAGTAAACATAAAATGATTTTTTTTATCGTTTTGAAGTGTAAAAACACAAATGTCATATTACTCGATAAAGATTTTATATGGTATATTTTCATAAACTCAGTTGTAACAAAATTGGATAATTCTACAAACTAAATGATGGTCTCGATCGACTCAGAAGGGTGCAATGCCAAATTTTGAAACGTTTTCATTGAGAAATAAAAATATGCAAGAATTTTGGCCGTTTTCAGGTCTTTTCCGACCTTGTGGGTGGTCCGTTTAGTCTTTGAAAATTTACTTTTCTTGCATTAAAATACATTTTTGGATTTTTGTCGTTTTTAAATTTTTTTTAAAATTGCATAAATTTGAGAAACTTAATGTGGACGAAATATACTTTGTCACAGTCAAGGAAGGGGATTTCTAGCCTCCTGAGCAATAAAGAAAGCCGTCAAAAAAATAGAAATAGCAAAATCCGTATAAGCAGTAAAACTCGTAAATGAAATAGCGGAGAGAGAGGAGTGAAGTTAATTGAAGAAATAAACTATCAGTTTACGAAGGATGAATCTAAAAAAATAATAATAACAGACTATGACATTACTAATACAGTGTTTTCGTTTAGCTGCAATAAAAGAAAAATTCCTGCCAGTTTAAAACTGAGTTTTATTTTGCTAAAAATATTTTTTCGCTTTCAATTGATCTGGTTGGTTTGCATAATGAAATTAATTACCATTTACTTATATTATATTCCTTTAAAGACCAAATTATTTTTTGTTAAATATTGTTGAATATTTAACAAAATATTGTTGTATTATTGTTGTTTTTTATTTTTATTGTTAAATATATAGATTTATAAACCGATCCCCTACCCACAGTGCGGAGCAATGGACAAAAATCGAAAAAGTGACTTTTTATTTGAGAAGTTTAGTGAATGTAATATTGATCTAGGATAGTGATAGTATCGTAAAACGGTATTTTTAAGTCCAAAGTAATTATAATAAAAGCATTAGAATTACTTAAAGTAAGATTTTATGGAGCGGTAAAAAATAGTGTTACGATCTATATATATAAAAGGCAGTCCTGACTGACTCACTCACTGATCTATTCATTCATTCATTCACGTATCAACGCCCAGCCCAAACTACTGGAGGTAGAGCTACCAAATTTTAGGAAAATATTCTTTTTATATCGTAGGCGTCATTTAAGAAGCGATTTTTCGAAATTCAAACCCGAACGGGTGTAGGAAGGCAAAACGTGATCCGTTTTCTCCATAGGAATAGCATTGTTATGAACTTTTAATTTATAAATTTCATTTTCTAATTTGAAAAAAAATTCAGCGCGTTCAGCGTGAGCGAAAATTAAGTATAAGCACGTCAGAGCACGTGAGTTTAATTTGTAGGATTGTTTTTTGAATATCATTATTTTATTTTATCATTGGAATTTAAATCTTTCGATTTTTTTTTGTTACCGAATTTAATTTAATTGATGTTTACAAATGGTAAGAAATGAAGATATTGCTACAATGTCTGATAGCAGTAAAGGCGATAACTATTCTAGATATAATGAATAGTTAGAAGAAATGTCGATTCTCTCAACATATAACGTATGTCTTTCATGTTTATGAAACTGTAAATTTGGTACAGATGATATAATGGCCGATTCAATTTTGGCATTGGAGGCTTTTGGCGAAGTTGAAAATTTAACGTAAGGAAGGCCATTTGCATCCAGTTGTATAGGTTAGGGTTAGTTTGAATTATTGTCTCACTAGAGCTATACACGAGGGCTATTGGCCACGGGCGTCTTAATTTAGAACCACAGTCAAGTGACGAGCCGACACCTAAGTGGGCACCCAATGCAACTTTTAAGGGCAACATCGTACTTAGCGTCGGGACTTTGAAAAATATTTAACGAGAACTCCCACCACACTTGGTATTGTGCGGGACACAGGACATTTTTGGCTGCATGGGCCGTTTATAGGTCAGCAGTTATTTTGACGATGCCCGGACCCGAGTCTGGGACCTATCGCATGCAAGTCGAACGCCTGGTTACAGTCCACTCAGCCGAATGAAACTCAGCCGAACACCTTTCGGTTGAAACCGCAAAATCTCGCCAAATTTCATGGTAACATATTCACCATTATGGCGATAATGTTTTCAACATAGATTTTTCTTTCGTTATCCTCCACTTCAAGATGGCTAACAATTAGGCTGGTTTATCGCTCTAAAATAGCAATTGTGTTTAAGAAAACAAACCAACATAACGACCCCTCCGAAGATAGCTGATAGCTTTTCACTAAGGGCTGAGAAATTTACTGAAGAGAGCGGCTGTCACAACTCACAATGATGGATTAGCTCTGTGGGAGGCCATAGTGTCCACCATTCAAAGTTGTATGAGCAAAGTTGTCTTTTACAGCAAATAAAGAATTTTAAGGACTGAAACAGTTGAACAAAGCAAAAGTTATGTTATGACAAAAACAATTCAATTATCAGTGTAAACAGCAGCCAAGTTATAAGATATTTTAAAGTAATAATTAACGGTATGGAAGTAAAGAAACAACTTAAATTTGAAACAATATATGTGTATATATATATCAATCGTTTATAAAATAATTAACTTTTTCTCTACTTGCATTCAGTTTTTTTGCTAAATGTAAATTACTATAATTAATAAATAAAATGTTAATATTGATCCTTCAATATAGCTCTATTTAAACATTATTTTGTAAATTTCTTTTACCGAGATAGGTAGAGACATTGAGTTAAAACCATCAAACACCATCCTTTAAATGCCTGTTGTCTGGTTATATTTGTCGCCTGACCCGTCAGTTCTTAGAACGAGGGGCCTTTTTTATGACTCCTGGTCTGCACGGGGATCGCATTGTATTCGCAATTACATCATGAGCAGGGGGCGTTCACCAATTGTACAACTTTCGGCTCCGATTTGGCTTTGCAAGCACCTTTCGGTTGAATTCTTATCGCCAACGCTTTCGTAGGAGAAAAGCAACCACAAATCCTTATCAGCAGAGGGGGATCTCTTCGCCAAGCACAACCCCACTTTATCACCAAGTTGGCTACTTTTTGCGGTTTCGGCTGAGTTTCATTCGGCTGAGTGGACTGCCACGGAACGCCTTTACCGACTGGGATCCCCACCCCAGCCCTGTCGAGTGGTCGAATAAGGAGTTTAATAGTCATCACATTTTGGGCATTTTCGGGTGTAGGTATGGGCAAATAGAAACTGGTCATTATATCAGAGCTATATTCTGGCAATTTAAACGGGCCTATGAGAAAACCCTCTAACTTCTAGAAGGGCCTGGATACAATCGGATTTCTTTTTTAAAATTAATGCTGAGAGTAGAATGGGAGGAAATTATAGTATACCGATGGAGTGCTGACCAGTGGAGAAGGGATCAATTGGTATGAAATAAATGAAAAAGAAACAATCCCCGTTTTTAAGGGTACACCCGTGCAACGCCGGGTTTATAAAGCTAGTATTAATATAGTTTGGGCATTTTTAAGAATCTATGAATAAATTTATTGGTTAAAAGAGATGCATTAGAATATGAACTTTTCAGGGAATAAAACAAATTTTATATTTATGCGATTTGTATACTTAAAAATGAAGTTTCAAAAATTCGTTAAAAATTGTCATCTTTAAAGTACAAAAAATCCCTTACTGACCCCCACGTAGCCACCTTGTATATAACGTCTTTAAACTATTTTAATTTGAAATATATATATATTCTAGTTTGGGCGAATTTTTAAATAACACGGCCCAGTGAATCGCATAACTAGATTTCAGCATGTTTTACAATGCGTCCTTCAAAATCGTAATATTTTACTCTTAATTTCAATAATGAGACCCATTAATGATTATTTTAAACACATCACGGTGTCTAGGGGGGTCATTAAAAGGAGCGCAATATTAAAATTAAAGACATATGATAATTGTTCATAATTTTCAACCAAATAAATAACAATTTAAAAGTCCAAATAACTTATTTAAAAAAGTAACATGCTACAACACAGAACAGATTCGTGGAACTTTAAAATAAACCAATTACTACTAACAAACGAAAAAAACCCGTTTTTTCCAGATGCACCACCTATAAAACCGAGTCGAATGAAACATTTCAGATAAAGTTTAGCATAAGAAAGAAAGCGCTCGCACGTTGTTTATTGTTTGGAAATCACTCGACTGCCATTGCAAATTATTAACAACGCGCAAACTATTTTTTTATCATAAATTCAAAAATAATTTGAATATGGCATTTATTTTCACTTAATATATTTTACATGACGTCTGAAACGTGACCTTGAAAATAATGAGTGACTCTAATAAATTAAAGGAAAATAGGGCTGGGGAGCCCAGTCGGTTAGGCATTCGCCTAGCATGCGGAAGGTCCCAGGTTTGGGTCCGGGCATCGCCAAAATAACTGCCGACCTATAAACGGCCCTTGCAGCCAAAAACGTCCGACGAATAATACCCCGTGTGGCGGGAGTGCACGTTAAATATCCTTCAAATTCCTAACGCTGCGTACGATGTCGCCCTTAACGGTTGCGTTGGGTGCTTACTCAGGTGTCGGCTCGTCACTTGACTGTGTTTCTAAAATACGACGCCCGTCGCCAATAGCCCTCGTGTGTCGCTCTAGTGCAACGATAATTCAAACTAAACTAAACTAAAGGAAAATAACTCATTTTCATTAAAAATTCACACACATAATTTTTTTGAGGTTTTGATCACAATTCAAAAATAATTAAAATATTACTTTTATGTTCAGTAAATATATATAATGTCTGAAAAATACCCTAAAAATTAATAAGCGCGCAATATTGGCGGATATACGGATTTTTTCCCAAAACACCAATTTTTACCTCACTGTGCGTAGCTTCCTACCACATTGTACCTGCAACCCGGCCCTGATTGTATGGACATCATTTAATTTCTTAAAATGTTATTTTGCTACCCAAATAGCCTTGTGAATAAACTTTATTTCCAATGCGAAAGTGTCTATAATATTATTTGTATTGACTATTTTTCCGTATTTGCATAGACATTGATTAATAATGGAAATATTAAAAAAAAAAAACTTTAATTTTACGCTTACTTTAAACCCCGTGCGGCACGTGTTATTATTAATTGAGTTGGTTGAAATTTTGCACGAATAATTTTTTCATATGAACAAAAAAATTGAGGGCCTTTCTGAAATTGAAAATTCGTTTTTAAGAACCACCCACTGTTTTTTTAGTCCGTTGATGTAAATCACAACGAATTCGGCAGGTTTATTAACATCTAAATCCAATTAAAGGGTTCCATTGATCGAGATGATTATCTAGCAAATTCTAAAATTTTTATTTTTTAGGGTTAGTTTATATTATATATATATATATATATATATATATATATATTATATATATATATATATATATATATATATATATATATATATATATATATATATATATATATATATATATATATATATATATATATATATATATATATATATAATATATATATATATATATATATTTGGTAGTAAACTAATTTATTGTGTCCATACCTTTTTAAATATTTTATTATTATTCTTTCACGGACGTCAGAATAAAAAATGGTTTCAAAATATATTCAAACAAAAGGTAGAAATAGAAAAAAAAGTTATGGATTTTACATAAACGTTATTTTTAATCTAAAAATCTAAACAAAGTAAACATTTTATAGAAACACAGGGCCCGAAGCCGCTGATAAGAACTGAAGGGCCATGTGTCTGTTCTTCGGCCCTCGAGCTAAGGGGGGGAAGGACTACAACGGTGGCCCGCAATCCAGGGGCAATTAAGGAGGGGAGGAGGGGGGAGGTAAGAACGAGATTACCAGGTTTTGAAATATATTGCTTTTTAACAATCGCCAAACTGTCCAAATTGCGCAGCGCTACCTAGCGTTAGGTAATCGAAATAAAAATTTATATGAAAAGAGTTTTCGATTAAGCATCTAAAAATGTCGCATGTGTCGCACGTGAGTATGTGAAATGTCGCATTAAATTAATTATGTAACTGCAGAAAAATGATTTCGAGCATATACATATAAATATTCGAAATTTTTGAACTTAAAACATTGTGAAATTAAACAGATAAAAAAATAACAAATAAATAAAATTAAAATCGATACGAAGTTAATGAAAAATTTGGATAGGTAAATTCTTTTTTTATGTTAATAGTTCCATGGGTTTTTTTTATCAAGAATATACTGTTTTATAAAATGCGGGCAAAAGGATATCGATAACCTCTAAGTGCTTTAACTAAAAAAATTATTATCAAATCAGTGGTTTTTTACATTTCACTTAAATTTTTTTTCAGGTAACTGTTTTTTTTAACCTGGAAAATTTTAAAATTTTATTTGCTAAATAATAAAAAAAAAGAAAGAAAATTCCAAAAATAAATTTTAAAGTAGAAAGTGCGTAAAAGAACTCTTAAAGCAACTCTTAAACACCATTTACGATTTTAAGAAGTTTTAAATTTTATTGGATACTAGTTGTAAGCGTGAATAATTGAATTATATTAAAAACAACGATAAAATTAAGAAAATTTGCAAAGAAATCCACTCTAATTATAACAATGTCAATATGGTTCCTTTTAATGAAACTTTTATTTATTGAAAAATAATAACTCTGAGTTTTTGTATCTACACATAGTTACATTTTGTCATGCCAATATTTTTAGAAATTAGATTTAAATTTTTAATTAAATTTTTTAAAAATATTTAAGGGGAGTGCGGATGGTGTTTGAGTAAAAAATTTTGATTTTCTTTTTTTTTAATTCTGCATATCTTTAGCTTTAATTTAAGACCAAGATTATGTTATTTCTTCCCCATTTATAGCTCTTTGATTTGAACTGAGGGATTTTAAATATCTCTGCTAAAAAAGTTATATAACTTTAAATCTGATTTAAGGAACAAAATATAAAAAAGTTCATAATAATATCTCATAGTTCTTGAGAAAAATGTTCCTAAAGTTAGGCAGATTAACATGGGCAAGATAGAACCATCTGACTCCCCTTAACAACTCTACTGTACCATTAGCTACCGAGATCACATAGCTCAACGGTTAGCGTGTTTTCTTCGGGCAGAAAGTCCGCAAGTTTGAATCCCCTTACCCCCGAATACTGCAGAGGTAAAATAAAGCAATATGAATAACACTACAAAAAGGTGGTAATGCGAGTCTCAAAAGTCAAATTCGAAAAATAAAATTTTATTAGTTTTTTCCTTCATGAGTGGCGCCCTCTACCTCTAAATTACTTAAGTACTAAAATATTTTTTCACGTACTTTCTATCGCATCCATTAAATTAAAAATTTGGCCACTATGTCTAGCATTGGTATATTTAGTAGATATTGTGGACCTCATCGCCAAATATTTTGTTGATACGGATGTCTAAAAGATATCCACACAGAACATTTAGACTGCTTATGGAGTTTGTGGACCTCTAATGGACGTTTACCATATTGCGAAGTTGTCCAGAACGTCCACAACATGTCCTTAATATCTAGAATTTCAATATCAAATGGACTTGCAATAGACGTAAGTCGACGGAAACTACGGATGTCTAGCAGACGTCGATAGATGGTAAACTCTTATTCTAATAGATATCATGGATTTTCTGAATAACGTCTAATGTATGTCTACTGGATAATGAGTGGCTATGTGGGTGGGCTTGTTCCCTAGGAGGTACTGCTCTGGCCATGCTATTAGTGTATATATCTTATCAAGTATTGTATAAATCACACTTTTGTATACCCAGAACTGATGTTACAGTCTGTTACACAAATTATACTCTGGTTGGGATTGTAGTTTTCTAGCGACCAGGCCCCTACAAACATAATTGACTTGTTTCATGTGAAGTAAATCATTCCTGGATTTCATTGGTGGTTTCTGTGATTGGTGATATGACACAGTAAGCTTTGCCCACTACACTGATTAAACAATCAAGATCTTATTTTCTTTCCAGTGGAAATGTTCCCACTCTGCTCAAGACGTAAAATATGCCCATAGTTTCACCTATAAACCTAAATTTCATTTTTAAAAATAGTGAACTGAACTGGTAATTACCATTGTAAAGCTTAAGTCAGAATTAAATAAAAGGTAGAGCTATATGGTATGATGGCGGGTATGTTCTTTGGTGACTTTTGGCGAGCTTGAAAATTTAACTTAGGGTTGATAAACCTATCGAGTTGTATGAAATATCAAGAATGTTTACCACATTTGGGGATTTTCGTAGCTTGGCAACGTAAAGCAAATCGCCAAATCAGAACCGGCCATTATATCATAGCTGTTCCAAATAAGGCATTGAATAAAACACAATTCCCAGCGTAATATAATCTATTACTTCAGATCATAAGGCATAAATACATTATATTGCACTTCTCAAGGCATAATTCTATGTGATATACATAACAAACTTCTCCGTGGATAGTTTAAATACAAATAAAAGTATCTACTCTTCTAACACTCCATATGACGAGGGGAAATAAAGTAATGGAAACGATAAGTAGTCAAGATTATAAATGTAATCTAATCTTCATCATCGTCATCTTCAGGTACGAATATATCGTTTTCTTCAAGAAAAGTGGCCGCCTCTTTGCTGATCGTGGCCCCTAGCCATAGGCCTGGTAAGACAGTCAACAGGACTCGTAGCAGACCGAAGGGTGTTTTCTCAGGTTTCGGCAGAAATGCCCCTGTTTCCGTTGTCACGGCATTCCGTAGTGGGACCACAGATATTTTATGTACTATATTCGGTGCTTTTTTTGCAATTTTTAGAAGTAAACTCGCCATAGCGAAACTACTACTGTGTTCTGTGTTTACAAAACAAAACGGTGCTTGCGATTTCACATCTACCGGAGAAAATGACGTCAGAGAGACGTAGGCGAATAGCGAAAATCGTGGCGCCATCTATCATTTCAATGGCAAAAACAAATCTTAGCATTTATATTTAATAAGTTAAACCCAAACTAATGAATATGTTTTCTCAAATCTCAGACAGGGATGGTGGCAGCGGGGGGTTATGGGGACTCAGCTCTCCGGTCAGGCAAGGCTAGCCGTCGGGGAAAAACGAACTTATGATGCCGGGAAAACATAACCCTTTTAAGGTATCCACCTACATTCGAGATAAATTTTTTGAAACCATTATTTATTAAGCATATAAATATATTTTTAACACTTATATCGATAAAATATACAGAAAAAAAATCGAGAATACAAACTCTCCCTCTTTAATACATTTTTAGCTATTATGTTGTTAAATTAGGGAGTAAAACGTAGTTACGCAAAATCTTATTTCATTAAAAAAAAAAATTGAATATATTGATATATTGAAAAGGGAAAAAATATTGTTCATCGAGACACAATACTAAGAGTTTTCGTTAAAAATTGCCTTTTTAAAAAGAATTGTTACTTTGAAAAACCAGCTATAAAAAATGAAATTATATATAGAACCCTATAATTCTACTAGTTCAGAGCCTATAAAACATTTTTATCAATATGCTGGAAACAAAATTGGTGAAGTTATCTATAAAACTTTTTGTGAAATCATGCATTACGTGAAAATTTTTAAAGCAAAAATTTACATTTCTCAGTAAACGCGTTTAAACTAAAGATAGGCATTTTATAAAGGACTATACAAAGATAATTATTGGCAAAATGTTCGCTTCGTTTCAATCGTAGTTCGTACACTCCATCAATTGACCTTGAGTGCATAAGCTTACCACTAAGCCAGGGCTGGATTTAAAGATTTGCCGCTTGTAGGCTACGATTTGTCGCCCCAGTCACAATATTCTCCCACTTCGGGGAAAGGTAGCTGGTTAGCTGCAAAATAGGGTGGTATGTGCTGTTTAAAATAGATACACATATTAGAATCATCTTTACACACTAAAGCGAAATAGGCGAATTTTTTTTTAAACTCTTCTACCATTTTCTTTCAACTTCGAAATCCGGGAGGAGGGGTGCACTTTCCCTTGCAGCGACCATGTTTGCTACGAAATATTAGTACTATATATACGTTTACTGTTTACGCATTAATGTAAATTATTTGTTTTCTTTCTTAAAAATATTAGTTTCTTTATAATAATATTTTTATGTCGAAGGTCGTTTTAATTTGTCGTAAAATTTGCCGCCCCAAAAATTTGCCGCTCTAGGCTACAGCCTACTTAGCCTATATAGAAATCTGGAATTAAAAGCTAGGCAAAAACAAATAAAAAAGAATTGCCCAGCTATTTGGGGACATCTCAAGTCACTCTCCCGACATATTTATGGCTTCTGGGAATTTGTTGTAGGGGTGCATAGTTGACTTTCGCAGGAGATTCATTACCACTGCGAATTTTCTTGACGACGGATGATTATTTTTGTGCTTAAAAGATTTGCTTTTTTTTTGTAAGAAATTAAAGAATACAAAGGAACAGACTACTAGTGGTATGTTTAACTTGGACAATTAATTTTATTGGATTTTTGGAAATATGTATTTTAATTTAAATATTTTTTGAATTTAAAAAGAATTACTTACCTCGTTTATTGATAATTTTTAGTGTTAAAATTAAACAAGTAGGTTTGTAACAGAACATATCACTTAAACCGCTTCCACACAATATTCGTGCTCAACAGCTTTTAATTTAAGGTTTTAAACTCCAAAAATACATATTTTCATTAACCGTGTTTCGTCAGGGCCTCCTAGAAGAAGGGAAAGGGGAAAAATAGTAATATTTTTTACAATAATATTTTTTCCCTTTCGCTTCTTCTTCTAGGAGGCCCTGGTTTCGTAGATTTAATTGTAGTTTTTATTAATGAATGAATTTAAAAAATGTGCAAAGATCACAGAAGTTGTTTTCAGTAGGGAAAACTACATTTACAATTGTATGAACAGTCAGTAATTCTGAGCTTTTTTATGTGTAATTACATGATACATAATATATTTTTATATAATTATATTATATATCACATTTTATATTATTTATCATGAATATAAATATATAGTAACATTTTACATTTTTTCACCAACTTCAAGCTTGATATATATCCAGATTATAAACTTATTAAATTTGAGCCTCATTGACATTTTTTACATTATTAATTTTCATTCATCATTGTTACAAGGTCATCAATTCAATGTTATTCTTTCCTTTTTGTTAAAAGAAATTTCTTTGTCTCTTTATATATTGTGCATAGAATTATTTTAGATTATTAGTGTACTAACGATTGTACTGAAAGATATGTATTTTTCATTTCAATTTCATATTTTTTTCATAAAGATCATGAAAAAATAAAAGTACATTCCATTTACTTTATAAAAAATTGAACATTCAATAAAAACTAAAAAAACACTACAAACTAAGTTCATAAGAGAAAGTAAATATCCTTGAAAACTAAAAATATTTGAATATATATATAAATTTTCATATGAAACGCATGTAAAACTTCATGTATAATATGTGCCTTTATGCAGACTAAATTTGCAACCTTATGTATAATATGTATACAATTTTATTATAAAAAAATATAAAATTTTGTCTTAAATTAAAATCTTGTGTTCCTTTTTTTGCTTGAAAATTATCTGGCTTTTCAATCATTTAATAATTTTTTTTAACCGTAGGAAATAAAATGTATTACACTATGCAGGCACAATGCTAGTCAAATTTAATAAACCTTTTATAACTTTATTTTTTTAGTACAAATTCCATTTTTTTATATTAAAAAAGAAATGAAGTACCAGATTTAAATTATTTTTTGTAAATACTAACTGTTTTATTCAATATATTTGAAATAAATGGAAGAATTAAAAAAATTCTATTTCAGAGAGAAATTTTTAAAATGCTTTAAATTACTTTTAATATACTTTTAAGTAAAATCCTTCATTACAATATATTTTGATATATCACCACACTACATACATACATACATACATACATACATACATACAACATACATACATACATACATACATACATACATACATACATACATACATACATACATACATACATACATACATACATACATACAACTACATACATACATACATACATACATACATACATACATACATACATACATACATACATACATACATACATACATACATACATACATACATACATACATACATACATACATACATACATACATACATACATACATACATACATACATACATACATACATACATACATACATACATACATACATACATACATACATACATACATACATACATACATACATACATACATACATACATACATACATACATACATACTTTACATACATACATACATACATACATACAATACATACATACATACATACATACATCTACATACATACATACATACATACATACATACATACATACATACATACATACATACATACATACATACATACATACATACATACATACATACATACATACATACATACATACATACATACCATACATACATACTACTACATACATACATACATACATACATACATACATACATACATACATACATACATACATACATACATACATACATACAACTACATACATACATACATACATACATACATACATACATACATACATACATACATACATACATACATACATACAATCTGTAGTATAATAATTATAGAATGAAAAAAAAATTCCAGTATTTTATATACATAATTTGCAGTATAAAAATATTTTACTTAAAAAATAATTGCACATTTAAATTTTTCATAAATTAACTAATATTGGAGAGTAGGTGTAAATAAAGGATTTTTTTTTAAATCTATAGAAAATTTTAAAGATAAAACTGAATGAATTAGCCCAATTAATTAAAAAAAATCATGGTAATCAGTTTTGACTAGTTTCTATAAAAATAATTCTGTAATTGCCAGAATTGTTTAGTCGAAAGAATTTTGAAAAGGTGGAGACGAATTGAAAAATGATTATAAAAAAAATATTTCATTTTAAATCGAACTTTTCAAATCGGTCTCTGCTTAAGAACTGATGGGATAGATGGCGCTACAATTTTTACCATTCGATTATGTCTTTCTGACGTCATTTGCTCCGGTAGATGTGAAATCGCAAGCACCAAACAAAACACGAACTGAAAATTGAAATAGAATATGATGCCAGATATTGTTCAGATGATATGCTTGTTTGGTTTATTTAGAAAGAAGTTGCATAAAATTTTACATTAAATTAATAAGTACTTTTGCACAAATACTTTCACTGTAAAATATACATACATCAACGAGGTGATTAAAATTTTAGCTTAATGATGAATTGGCTTGTTTCAGGTGACGTATTTCCTTCCAACTTTAATTCATGCAATTCCTTCTATAATAACAAATTCAGAAAAAATATCCTACAGAATACCTGGAACGAGTGAGACAACAACTAAAAGCTACTCATTTAGCTTCTTTTCTTCTCTGTAACTCGTATTATTTTTTAAAATATGACTTAGTAAAAAGCGCCATCTAGCGGTCAACAATATATCTTTGAATATAAATTGTCTATTGTGGAGGCATTACACAGCTATTTATTTTAATAAAAACGTAAGATAATTAATAATTCCTATTGAATATCACGATTAAGTCTCTGTAACATTCAAATTGCATTTACGCATTTTTATAAATGTTTTGATAAGAACTTTTGTTAATATTATTACAATTTTAATAATAGATGTAACCCATCGATTAATATAAGGCGTTAAAGCCAAGCTCATTGGTTATAGGATATATACAAACACATTAATTTCAACAATTCCGTTTGAATAATTTGTTTACATTTTAAAGATAATATAAATATATTTCATTATTATTACTTAAGTACCACAAAACTCATAAGAAAGTTTTATATTAGTAATTTTAAAATTTAATGTTCCATTGCAAGATCGCGCCAACAGGAGTAAATGCTTATCATTTCCTACCTTCCTGTATCTGCCATAATAAGTGGTACAGTTTGAGTTAGGGATGGCGGTTTTTTGAAAAAAACCGGTTTTTGAAAAACCGGTTTTTTACAACGCCGGTAAAACCGAACCGGTTTTACCGACCCTTAAAAACCGGTTTTATAAAACCGGTTTTCCACAAAACCGGTTTTTCAAAGGCCAAAAACCGGTTTTCCATGAAACCGGTTTTTCAAAGCCAAAAAACCGGTTTTCCGTTTGTTTTTTTTTTAACCCAGTTTTCATGTGTTTTTTCAGTTTTTTATTAATTAATTAAAAAAAATCAATCAATTAACATTAACAATAAACTTAAAAATAATTAACTCATTAATATTAAACTAATTAATAATAAACTAATTAATAATAAACTCATTAATATCGATGATTCATTAATATTCATATCATTATTTTTTATTTATATGTATTTTAATTGTTAACCTCGTATTTTCCATTCCGGTTTTCTTGTGTTTTGAGATTTCTTTTCTTTACTTTCGACTTTATAAAACAATTTTAAGCGTTTATAGTGTTTTTTGTTGAAAAGTAAGTTCCAGGTTTTCTTCCTAATTCTTAATATTTAAAATTGTAATGTCCCTTTTTGTTTTTTTATTTCGTTTTTTCATTGAATATAATAATTATATTAAATTACAGCTTTAGCTTTTCTTTCTTGTGTAGCTGAAACACATACTTTTAAACCGAACTTGTATGCGATGCCATGGTTTAGCGAAACACGTAAGGTGAAAACAATACAAAAAGAAAAATGAAAGAAAAATATACAAAAAAAATACTAAAAACACCAACCAAAAAAACCGAACAATTAAATATATGCTATACAAAAAAATACGAAAGTTTAAAAATAGTAAGGAAAAATATCAAAAGCTAATGTAAAAAGTTAAAATTTAAACTGAACGAGACGGAAGCTATCGTACAAAATAAGCATTGCAACTCAATTGAGAGTGATCCCTAATTCCCTATTTGTGAGAAACCCAAGCGAACGGAATTGCCGATTCGAAGACATTTGTTTATACGAACCCCAAAATTTATGAACACTTGGGACTTTGGGGTCACGGACTTGGTAAGACTGGTGAAAGAATTATTCGCTTCAGAAGAAAACCGATTTAAGTCATACCTGACTTGCTACGTTTTTCCGCTAAACGAAGAGTTTATTTTTATTCCTTTTTGTCAAGTGTTTATCTTCCAGTTTCAGGACAAAAATGGATCAAGTCACTACATCTTCGACCGATTTTGTTCTGAAACTATCATTACTCTGTTTTAGGAAATATTCCTTTAGTTTCTACCTCCATTCGAAAAACAAAACGAAGAGACACATATTCTTAAACTTGCTTTATACATAAGTTCCACAGATGGTCTTTAAGCCGGGGCAGTGGTGCATGCAAAGAAAAATAAGGCAATAAAAACGGTGCTGCCGTCGTCGTCTAAACAAGGTCCAAACATGCTCCATAGAATATTGTAAAAATAAATAAAAATGCAAAAATACCTAATCCATAACCCTTGACTGTGGTTCTAAAATACGCCTCTAACGCCCGTCGCCAACTCTAGTGCGACGATAATTCAAACTAAACTAAACTAATCCATAACATAACAGCCCATAATGGTCAACATCATTCTCTAAAAAATATTTACAAATATAACTCTGAGGAATATTATATTAATATAGAAAGAAATTCAATACCTATCCAAATTCCTAATGTTATTTATCTGAATTTTTATACTACATTGTTACCAATATTTATTTATATAATTAAAACAACAAATTAAACTTGATTTTTAAAAAAATATATGCCATCATTATTTAAGCAAAACTTTTCTGAAAATTTTAAAAAGTCCAGCTTTACAATTAAAAAGTAAAATTATAATTTAAGTGGTATCCTCGCTTACTGCCCATGTGGCGATGTCCATTCTGGTAGCCTATGGTAGAGGTTCTAGCACTAGCGATGGATAATGCCACGTTTCTACTTCGACAATGTACCTTCAATTAACTTCCCAAACAAGCTAAGTACTCTTTTATCGACTCCGGAAGTATAAATGATTGAGTGAATCTATGACCTGCTACTCTACCCGTATATAAACCCGGGTCGACTGTTTAGGACCCAGGCGTGCTGAACACTACAACAACGAGGCCACTTTTTAACTTTTAAATGAAAATAAGTTATATTTTCAAAAAAAATGATACTATTTACTCTTTTCCTTTCTAAATAAAATGAATTTGGCAACTAACAGCAGAACCAGATAGTAAAAGAAACTCATAATTTTGTCTAAAAATCGATCCCACTTATTAAAAAGTTTATTTTACGGACTAGCTTATCATACATTTTTGTTTTATAATCGAGTAAAAGATATTTGTAAAGTTGCATACATATAATTTTAAAGGAAGTTAATGATTTTTCCAAAGTTTAACTGTGTAATTTACCACGTTCTCGATGTAGTATTTATTACTATCACGTTCAAAATGTAAATGTAATGTAGGTACTTTTAAGGGGTAGGTGTAAGGTTACTTTTATGCCCATGTGCTTAAAACTCAAATTCACAAAGTTAACATTTGTACCCTAGTTTTATAAAAGTTTTATTTACGCACACAGTTTTTGATTTTTATTAGTGGGATTTTTCGCACGACATTATAAAAGATGTTTTAATATTTTTTCATTTAAAAAATCTGACCAGTAATATTAAATACTTTTCTGTTATATTGGTACTGCTTTAAAATAATGATTCATTTCTTTTTCAATTTTAGATTAGATTTAGTAATATTTAGTTCAGAAGAAGTAAAGGTATCAAATGAAACAAACACATCAAACAAAACTTAATTGGCTGAGTTCTCACGTTATAAAACCTACATGTATAATCACTGAATCGCTTCACAAGGACGACGCCAGACACGCCTATATTTCATGCATCTTAGACCAAACATATTCATCGTGATTCATCGTTCACCCAGAGAGAATCGAAAACAGAATTCTATACCTTAGAATAAAAAAGGCCTTATGTTCAATTACATATAAGGGTACACTGACTTTTTTCTGCGCACGAGAAAAACTGTAACTCTTATAATTTATTATAAACATCTGCGTACAATTTTAGAATTGCTAAAACGGATGCGAGATTTCGTTTTTATTATTTTTATTTTACTTTTCTAACAGTTTTTGTTATAGCGGGAATTTTTAGCGCGGGAGCATTGAATTCGTTAAGTAACGGTTCAGTTTTCAAAGTTATGACTAAAAATTGTTCAAATGTGATCTAAACTGAAACAAAATTACTAAGGCTTTCAAGAAATCAAACACAAAGCAATAAAATACCAGGTGGAAGACTTCTTGACAGTTTCTAATTTCTATACAAGTGACCACTCTTTATTCCTATCGATTGTTTATAATTTTAGTGACCTAGAAACGAAGGTTAAATGTAGCATACTACTTTCTCACTAACTGAAATAATAATCTATACCTAGACATTTTGATTTTTTTATAGCTTCGTACTAACGATTTTTAGTTAGATAAATTTTACATAGAATTCTTATACAAAAATTGCTTTTTGGTGGAATTTAAATTTCGAATATTGATTTAGTTATAAATACCAATTTTTAAAAGTTTCCATTTGTAATGAAAAAAAATTATGAACCATTTATATTTTTGCAAAAGTATATCGACAAAAAGACGAATGACAAACTGAAAAACAGTATTAAAGGTATAGGTCTCTGAGATCAGGAGCTGTATTGATAATGAGAGGTGTTCAGCGCACTTTTAAAATAGGCAATAGTTTCTTTTTAAAGGCATTCAATTATTTAAAATCTGGGGAAAAGACATTTAAAAAAAACTTGTTAAACAATACGCCAACGTAGAAAAATGCATTAATTAAATTAACAAAGTTGCTAGAATATCTCTTATTATTTAAAATTTAAATAATTGTTTTCCCATTTGGGTAATTTACATTTTTAAAGTGATTTGTGGTTCGATTCACGGAGCAAGAATACTTTTCTGATAAGTGAACTGGCCAGCTTAAACATGGTTTTAAGTTCTAACGCTTCCAACTCATACATACCCGCAAGTTTCATGAATAATGGCAGCCTCATTCTGCAAGTAATATAAATGACAAATGTTGTAATGCAATGAATGCCGCAATTTTTTAATGAAATTTTCTGAAATTTGGGGGAAAGAGTATGGATGTGCTTAATGAAAAAAAAGGATGTGTTCTGCCATTGGCGCTTACTTTGTAGTGTTGGACAACGTGGTCGGGGTTGTCCCTGTTGGCGTTCTTCGATTGTTGTTGGTTCCTGCGTACCATTTGGAGTGTAAATGATAAATCACGGACGGAAAGGGGAAGTTGGCCTGCTGTGCCCGTTTTAGCTTACTTACCCTAGTTAAGTGGTCATTCTTATATATACGCACCACTCTGCTAGTTTAGTTCTTAAGCACGTTTGGTTCTCATTTTATCGAACTATTTTAGGGATGAAACACTGAGTGAACCGTGCCTAATTCGGGATTCGAACCCTTCAACTGTCATGTCAGCAAAAAGCATAAGCACTGCAAATACGATAAGCCATTGGAATAGAAAGTGGGATATGACAATTTTAAAGAGAAAATAGAATATTCATCAGATATCTGAAACTTAGGCAAACCGGACAACAACTACAAGAAACACAAAAATTGCCGGAGAGTAATCGAAAAGCCGAAGCTAAGTTTATACAACTGTAACGTTAAATTAAAAAAACAGGAATTGAATATGTAACGTTAAATTAAAAAAACAGGAATTGAATAAAAAGGAACTTGTTGATAGAGGCTTTTAAGAAAAACACTTAAACCTTGTTATCCAAAACTGAAGTAAACTAGGAGTGTGTAACCCTACAAACTTTCAATTACCTCTAAATAAATCAATGCAAAATATATACCTAAAAGGTAGTTACAATACCTTTTAAACAAAAAAAACATTCTATGGCAACCATCCCTAGCGCATGCGCAATTTTCTCGAAAACCTTATTCTGACGCCCGGAGGATACTGGGAACACGTGTTACCTAATTTGAAGTCTGTATCTTTTTAGTTTTTCAGAAATACTTTTAAAACCAAAAAAGTTCTATGGGCTATGGCAGCGCTTTTTGTGCATGTCCCTTGCGCATGCGCAATTTTTTCAAAAACCTTGTAACGTCCAACAAGTACTTTGGGAACACATCTACCAAATTTGAAGTCTGCGTCGCTTTTCGTTTTTCGGCGATACCCTTAAACCAAAAAAAGTTCTATGACAGCTACCCATTGAACATGCGCAATTTTATCGAAAACTTTATTATGACTTTCCACAAGTACTACAGAAACTCGTTTACCAAATTTGATGTTCGTAGCTCTTTTAGTTAGGCAGACAAATGTTCGAAAACAACTTTTTCGGAATCAGCACCCTCCAAAACGAGTAAAAAACCACAAAATCTCTATTTCGGATTTTTAACTTCATCGTAATACGTTGTTCATTACCAAAAATTTCATACAACATAGCTTATTATATTTAAAAGAGCGAAACCTGATCTAAGAGACCACAGGAACAACACGGATCTTGAAAAGAAGCGTTTTACTTATATATCATGTTAGGAGGAAAACTTGAAAGGAAATGTGAAAACCGAAGTTAATAAAAGATGCATTTTTCAAAAATGCTGGTAAAAACGGGTGATTCAACATAGTGCAAAACCCCATTTTTTAAAAAAATTTTTTTTACATATTAATTAAAAAAAAACTTCGATGGCGGTTTTTTGAGAAAAAACCGGTTTCCGGTTTTTTCTCAAAATCGGAAACCGGTTTCCGGTTTTTAGACGGTTTTCCCAGCAGAAAACCGGTTTCCGGTTTAGACCGGCCTCATCAAAAAACCGGTTTTTCGGTCAAAACCGAGGGCAAAAAACCGGTTTTTCAAAAAACCGGTTTCGGTTTTCCATCCTAGTTTGAGTGGTTGGGTTACTTTAATCCTTCACATAGGATGTACCGCACATATCTATAATAATAAAATAAAGTTTGTGTTTGTAGGTATGTTCCTTATAGACTCATAAACTAGATACTATCTGTTTCATAAAAAATTCGAATTTTCTGAAAAACCTACACCATTTTGCTCAAATTTGATAATTTTTCTTTCCTGTTGCCATCGGCTGAAAAAATAAACTTTTACGAAAATAATTTTAAATGTTTATTTTATTCTGTTGCCGTTACCTTCAGAAACTAAATTCATAATTTGAAAAATAAGTGACACGTTTCAAGAACGTAATTCCGGCCAGTCTCCATTCTAGGATTTTATTATGTGTTTATTTGATGGATTTCTTCATGTATGGTTCTGTTGACTGCATGTATGTGTATAACATATTATAACTTAACCCCTCAAAATCTTATATTTTGTACCCAATTAAACTTAATAACTTAAATTATCTTTTTCATGTATCCTTAATATCACTTAGTACTTTAACATCCCAACCACACCCTGTCGGTGACAAACAGTCATTCTCACAGCAACTGTTTAGTCATCACATTTTTTAATTGATCTTTCAACTCTCTCATAACTCTGATTGGTCGGTGAAGCAGAGCTCGACATTTTTCGCCATTTTTGTGAGCATTCGATCACACTCTCTCGTCGGCTGCAGACGACAAATTAACTTTGTCCTGATGAAGAACTCTTAATATAAGATCTTTAATTACTCTAAAGTTTCCCTGTCGACTTATTTGACATGTATTTAAGCAATAAATGCATAGTTAAGCTATTACGGAACTATGACGGTTGTTCAAGGCCATCGCACTAGAGCTGCATATTAGGGGTTTATGTATGTCTGCATTGTTTTGCCAAACTCGCCAAGTTATTACAAAAATCGCGCCAAATGAGCAAAATGTTTTTTTTAAAGAATTTATAAGCTGGTTGGTTGTGCGAAGGTCATCGCGCTAGAGCTGAATGGGTGTGTTTGTAGCTATATCTTTTCCTCGCCAAATTATCAAAAACGCGCCAAATGAGCTAAAAGGCTTTTATGCGGGAATTAACGATTACATTTAGCCATGCATTTTATGGCGTATTTTTAATTTTGAATTTTTTAAGGTAATATAAGTAACGGGATTCTAACTTTATAACAAGATTGAACAGTAACATAAGCTTATTATCCTATAACGGATTAAATGGTTCGTATACTTGAATCGATTTGAGCTTTTTTTAGTCCGTGCGAAGAACGGATATCTTTGCTTAATAATAAAAATAGATCTACAGCCAGCAGGATACCTTTAGTTACCTTCTATGGAATCGGATGTATTGTCCCCAATGTACAAATTTAGCAGAGTTCCGTGAATTTCGAAATGCGCCATTGAAGGCTTGCGAGAATTTCGCACAATAGGGGGCGCCCATAAATTGCTAGGGGGTTGCGTTAAGCTAAATCTTACATGGGAGGGAGAGGGGTTTCGATCGTCAAATATCCTGTAATTTTTCCTCGCAAAAAATCAACGTAAAATTGCGAGAAAATGGAGTTAAATTCCAGCAAAATGTGTTTCTGTATTTAAATTTTGCAAAATCTAACATGATACTATCGATATTTATTGTTTCCGAAACCATACTTAAATGAGTTAGGGAAAAGGATCGATTAGTTCTTTTTCATAGATCGTTCGTTCTTTGTGTTCTCTTTACTAGTCCTATACCATAACGAGAGAAGATACTTTTGCTGTTGGTCGAGTTCATTTAAAAAAAGGAGTGTTTGAAAAATCCACTTCACTAAAAAAATGCGGCAACTCATAAGCTCGCAAAATTTCTCTCGCCAAAATAACAACTTCTAAAAATTCTTTAAGAGAAGTGTTGATAGTTTCATATCACCAGCGGTTCAAACAAAACCTTTAAAGTGTCCCCCAAGTGGGCAAATCACGCCATTGAGAGATTATTTAAAGGTGATACATTGCATTTTTTTTTCTCGTATTAGAATTATATGTCTTCGTAATATGAACTATTTACACGATTGCAATTTTTACTCACTGCCGCAAGATATCGTTCTTTTACTATTACAGTGTTTTATACATACATAAAAATGTGTGTGTAATTTAAACAAGTAGGTTTGTAACAGAATCTGTCACTTAACTCGCTTCCACATATTTGTGTTTAACAGGAAAAAACGCGCCAAACACAACATTAATTCTATATTTAACATTTACAAGCTAAATTTGGCTAGTTTCATTTATTTTATTTCGAAAATTCAATAATTATTACTTATCGTTTGCAAAAATTAATTTATATTTTAAAGAATAAATATGTCATATTCCTCGCTTTTAAATAGAATGAAAACATTTCATATCACCATACAAGGATTCCGTAGTGAAATATATTTGACGTCATTTCAAACTGATCGATGTTGCAAAAATAAATTTATTTTAATTTATTGTCTAAAAGAATTAAAGTTTCTCGAACGATTGTTGCGAATGGCAAATGTGATTTAATTCTAATAAAAACAGGGCCTTTAGCTATTTGTAATTCAAACTTTTAAACGCCAAAATTAACTATTTTCATTAATCTCCTTTCTCAGATTTAATAATTAGACTTTATCGTTTGCTAAATTTGTTTGAAGTTCGAAGAATAATGATGTAATCTTTTTTAATAAATATTTTGGTCGCCACAATTTCCCATTTATATTTCTTTCGAAAATTCACTTATTTATAATTTGTTAAATTAATTTACAGTTCAAAAAATTTATAATTTGTACAATTGATGCTTTAAAAATAAAAGCGAAACTTAGCATATTTTTTTTTATGTTAAGTTAGAATTCTCTATGCATCTTTCTACATACATATATATAGAACCATTAAAAGAACTCTATTGTGATAATACAACAATCCAAACCGAATTATAACACATAAATAAATATTTTTTCAAAAGTGTATTTTTATTTTAACAAAAGTTTCTCGTACGTTTAACGAAATGGCAACAGTGAAAATATTGATAAAAATGGAATTTGCATGTTATTTCAATGTAGATTAAATTTTTAGTTATTTAAATTT
This sequence comes from Oedothorax gibbosus, assembly GCA_019343175.1. Lineage (NCBI taxonomy): Eukaryota > Metazoa > Arthropoda > Arachnida > Araneae > Linyphiidae > Oedothorax > Oedothorax gibbosus. Next base: position 23,974,531 of record CM033278.1, read on the forward strand.
TAAATAAGCTTCTAGTTTAAATTTTTTAATGAAATTTGGCATGTAGTCTAATCTGATTTTTTGCTTCAAAATGACGTTTCCCACTTGTCTGTGGGACTTGTGGATGACAACAGTGAAAATATGAATAAAAATAGAATTTGCATGTTATTTCAATGTAGATAAAAAAAATTTAGTTATTTAAATTTTAAATAAACTTCTAATTTAAATTTTTTAATGAAATTTGGAATGTAGCCTAATCTGATTTTTTGCTTTAAAATGACGTATCCCACTTGTCTGTGGGACTTGTGGTTCTTTCTGTGAAAGTGGGTGACAGACAGACGGACAGACAGACAGACGGACTGAACGATTATAAAACCTTCCACTTTTTACGTTATAAACGTAGTGTGGAAGCTAATAACGGCGTATTATCAGGAGTATAATTGGAATATTGTTTCTCATTTTGGATATTTAGCTGAGGGAATAACCAAGAAAAAAAATCCTAGCCTCTCATGTATGGAACGCAGTTATATGATAAGAACAAACATTGAGCAGCTTCTAGACAATTAAGTAAACATTTAAATGAAAATAACTTCAAAACACGTCACCGAAACAACTGTTGGCCTGTACAATAATATGGATTTTAAAAAATTATACGGTAAAATGCTTTATTTCATTTATCACGAGGTTCATACCTGAGCTAGCATCCAAACAGAATTTCAAGCGATATTGTAAGTTAACGCTATCGGAACTTCGAACTCTATATAGATTTGATCAGTACGCATAATTCTTTGAGGGCTGAGTACTCTAAGCTTTCCACTCGGCCACGTTAAGCCCATTTCACACCTGCACAACTACTTGCAATTCCGTTGCAACTAAATGCAACTGCAACTCGTAACTTGTGGTAACCTGGTTCTTCGGGTTTCCACAAAAAATTATTTATCTCACAATTTGGCAAGTTTTATCTTTTTGTAAAACTTTTTTCAAACCATAGACTCGCTCTTATCTCATTGAAAACATTGCATGGTCTTGAGCGTGAAATTTTCGTTGTTCCTAAAAGTAATTTGTTTCGTTTGTATAATGGAGTCATCAGCCAGAGAGTGTTGCACGTGTTGAAATCTTCTAAAAAGAAATTATGGGCTAGAAAATGGATTCTTAGAAGAAAGCAATTAGGTTGCTTTGATAATTTGGTGAGGGAACTAGCATTCGAAGTAAGTATATTATCGGATTTGTTATTTTTATTTTATCAATTAGATTGGGTTACTTTTATATAAAAAATTTAAATCGCATTTTTTCCACATTAAACGTTTTAAGTTATATTGCATGGATAATTATTTTAAATTAAATCATTGTGTATTTTTATTATTGCATTTTAACCCAAACAATCAACCCATTTTTAATTACGCAGATTTTTGAATTTTTTTGCAAGCATGTAAAGTTGGCGTCTTAAAAAGTAAATAAACAACCAGTTGGCGAAGTCTAGTTCGTCACAATGTAGCCAAACAAATACTGAATTCTGATTGGCTAACGGTACATGCAACTTGAGATTTTTTCGTGCTCGCATGAAAAAATCTCACGAACTTGAGGGCAACTTTTAAATGCATGGTGTCCTATGGGAGTTGCAAGTAGTTGTGACAAGGTGTGAAATGGGCTTTAGTCCTTTAAAGAAGCTGTGACAAAACAAACTTGAGATTGATTAGCGTGAATTGTAGTATTAGTTCGAGGAAAAGACAAGTCCAGTTCCTACCAACATTGTTCGATAACATGTATCAAGGCGCGTTCACATGTGCTAAGAAATTGCCGGCATTTTGTGAAACCTTATAACCCCGTTCACATGCAAATGGCGGCATTCGGAAGCGAATTTAGAAGCGGAAGCGAGAAAGAATTTAATTTCACTCAGCAATTCTGTTGCCACTTATTAAATGAAATCTTAATTCCTGATAAAGTAGTTTTTACTTTGACTTAAATCCAGTTTTATTGTTCATTCCAGAGACATATAATAGAATGGACTGCGCATTGGCAAACCTAAAGCGATCCCCCCATGGGTCACGTGCTGGGGTAAGATTTACCCCAGCACATAATCACGACCAGTTGGCGAGTTTTTTCACAACGACTTGAACATATGAGGCCGACAATCTAGTGGTATAAAAAAGAACTTGGGAAAGGAACAAAAATTAATTGCTTTTTCGGCGAATAAAGGTGCTATTTTTGGCAACTTATCGCAGCTGTTTGGACGTCGAATTCTCTTTGTATAGTTATTTTGTCGTAGATCTGCTTGCCCAATGTATGTTCGATATGCTTTAAGTTTTTTCTTTTTGATATATAAGTTTTTTAAGATATTCTTTATAGATATTTAGATTATTTTTATAGATTATTTGCTTTTTTAATTCGATTTAAGGTTACTTGAAAAATTGAATTGAAGATAATTTAGAATTTTTACAGCGTTCACTTAATCATGAAGATGATTCTTCAGCATAAAAGAGCTCTTTTATAATAAATTCCCTCTATAAAAAGTATAGTTTATAAAAAACCCAATTACTTCTTAAAGTATGCAGAACTAAATAAATGTTACCTGTGAAGTGCGACAAATCCTTTTTTACGCCACTCTTTGCAATTAAAAACTACACAAGAATTTGGCATCTTGTACGATTAAAAAAAATTACATGATTAAGAATATTCTCACATTGGACGAATTTAATCAAATATTTATGATTAAAGCTAGAAGAAAAAAATAAGAACTATAAGGAAAAAATCGTCTGCAAAAACATTAAAAAAACGCCATGCGGCTGGATGCTATAAACCCACGTGACTTGGGAACATATGTGAGTCACCATTCAGGTTTGCCGGCCTACTATTATCTGGTTTTTAGGTCTGGCGACAATTGGCATAGTTCTAACGGAACAGTAGCGATAAGTTGCCATTTGTTGCAACCTTTCTCCTCTTGGCGATTTTCATGATTGGTACGCTGCTTGATAGAGCAATGAGCAGTCCATTCTATTTATGTCTATGGTTCATTCAGATTGCGAGCAGCAAAATTGCAACTAAACTTTATTGTTGAATGACTTAAGAATTTTCAACTTTTGTTTACTGTCGGGTCGGTTCGATCTTTCTTTTTCGTAAAATAAAATTTATTTAAAATAAGTATGGAGCTGTACAATGTTGCATTTTCCCACGGAAGCTGCTCTTCAAAGCTTTTCGCTAAAGATGTTGACAATATGTTACCCTTTACTCAGAATTCTAATTGGAATTTCACTTCTAATGATGGTGTTCGAAAAGCAACAATGTAAGTTTTGTTTGCATTACTTATGGTTTGACAATTCCCTGGCCTTGTTAAGTAGTACTATTTCTATTATAAAGGTTCCCAAAGAAAATGTAGAAAATCAGCACCAAATAAAAATTGGCTATCCAGTATACTTCTTAACTATGCGATCAATTTATTAAGATTGCCAATGCATAAATTGAACAGAATTGCACTAAAACTGAAATTTTTAAATCACAATATAGCTCCAACAGTAGTAATTTCAAAATTCAAGAGTGGACTCTAAACATAGGAGCATTGATAATGTTATGTTTAAAATCGACTCTGAAGAATGGTTTTGGTTGTGTTGCATGGATCAAATTTACTGTACGGTCCCCCTTGGCGCGATTTTTTTCGGATTTGGCGATAAATAATTTTTTCTGGCAACCTGTCTGACTTCAACTCAAGATTCGAATTCTATGACTTTGCACTGATGACATTTTCCGGCAACCCTATTGGACCATTGGTTGAGTTTTCATAAGAAATATTCCTATATGATCTTTTCTTTGAATAGTGGTTTTTAAAAAAAGTCGCCAAAAGACGGACTTTTGGCGCGATTTTTGAAAGTTCGCCAAGGGGGACCGTACAGTGAATCTCTACCGTGTTGCATTACTTTCACAAAATCTGTTAGCTTATCGAATATTTGAAAATTTGTGCACTGATGAGTGACTAAGCGTTTTAACCAAGGTATAGGAAACTTTTAAGGTTGTCATTGTAACTTCTAATTTATATAATTTTACTTTGTTTGTAAACGTGAAAAACAGCATTCAAGCAAGCTTGGTTAAAAACCTTTAACAGGTTTACTGTAACTGACGTCATTTTAACCATATTTGGCTGCACTTCAAAAGGCATTCTTTATTCTAGGCATCCTATAGTCTAATAGGATTCTTATTCCAGTCGCTTGCCCGGCAACTTTTCGAGTTTGGCGATGTCTCTAAAATCACTATTTCTGAATGCTGTGTTTGCTTGCAATATTTTTTGGTAACTCTTAAACAGTTGGCGATCATCAGCTTCTGGAAGCTTGCAACATTTGTTTTTCATCCCTTTTTTATTAGTGCACATAGTTGCTAGAAAAAGTTAAAGATTTCTTTTTAAAAAATCGCTACATTTTGTAATTTGTCGCTGGGCCAGCAAATAGGATTTTGCACTTTAATATAACTTAAGGTGTATTGTTGTATGGTGCTTTAACCCTCTGAGGGATAAGCAAATTGGCTGAAGTGTAAACTTGTTTTCACTGCAGGAGATTTAAATTAAAATTTTTAACTGAAACTTTAATTTCTTAATTTAAAAAATATATATATATTCTGTAGTATAGGATTATAAATGACCCTTCCATGTTTTAAAATTTAATAAAAATTATTAAATATATAAATTTTAAAAAAATGTGTGTTGCTGGAAAACCTGACTGCCACGTGACGAGTTTATATGTGTATCCCTCAGGGTGGTTAAACAAGCTTAGCTGTGTTTTCAAAAGCACTCTTAAAAATACAATCCTTTTTGGCACTCCAGGCACTTCATCATTACAATAATTATAATTTAAAAGTTTGTCATTGTTTAGTGATGCCATTTTAACCAGGTTAACTATGTATACTTTTAAAACGTATTTTCTAATCTTTATTCCAGGCGCCCCATCATTACTGGAACATCCGTTCTAGGCATTGTATTCAACGGTGGAGTGATGGTGTGTGCAGACACCCTGGGTCTTTTGGATCAATGGCCCGATTCATGAAGAACGAGAGAGTGCTGAAGGTCAACGATCAAATTGTACTTGGGGCAATGGGGGATTTTGCTGATTTCCAGTACTTGTCTTCTGTCATAGAGCAACAGATGTGAGTTGTCCTTTTTTATAGTCTTTGTACATTTTTGTAAGCAGGTTCACAAAAAAACTTACAACGTTAACAGTATAGGGTTCTCACACACCTTTAAAATCTCTTTAAAAAAAACCTTCCTTTGAATGGGGTTTTAGTGACCAAAACGATTCTATTTTACTCAAATCACTCAAAAAAAAATAAACTTTAGCATTTGTTTTAAATTTTATTTTATACAGGTACCTATTCATGAATTTTCTAATTAGTATGTATTGTTAAAGAGTTTTTGGTACATTTACGTAGACGTGCTTTGGTTTGAAAAAATTGCCGAGCAAAAGATAAAGCGCCAATTATGGCAATGATTATGTAACATAACATTGTGGAATATTACTATTATACTTCAACCCTCACAGGGTTTGGCCACTGAGGTTGGCGATTTTCCAGACTGATGAGAATCTAAAGGAAAATACCTGATTTTTTTTAAAGTGACCTTGAAAAGCTTCTATAAAGCCACTAAATTGTACTGAGTGTTTTAAGTGAGAACCTATGTTATGTAAGGAGATCCTTAACTATGAATTGTTTTTAAGACCCATGAAAAAAAGATTTAAAATTGAGAGCTACCTATAACATAAACGTATAATTCCACAGGTTGGATTATGCAGCTTTTTAACAATTCCTTTTTTTCTCTACTGGTATATTATATATTTAAAAACCCTTTGAAGTAAATTGCTGCTATTGCTCAACTATAACTTTATAGTTTGACTTAGAATGGAGAATGGCACTTCAATATGTTAGGTGATAATTATGACAACATTTTATCAGTGCCATTAATAAAATTGCGTAGAATTTCTTTGTTTAGCTGTTTGAAATAGTTCTTTTCTTCATACTATTTATTGAAAATGACTTACATTTCAGAATTAATGAAGAATGTCTAAATGATGGATTTAATTTAAAGCCCAAGTCCCTCCATAGTTGGCTCACTAGGACAATGTACAACAAGTAAATGAAATCTTTATATTTTTTAAACTTTTTATGGTTATCGTAAATAAGAATTTGCGATTTAGATATCCTAAAAATGCATATTGTATAAAATATTTTTAAGTAATTATATATAATAATAAAATAATAATATTGATTAGATATAATCCTTGCATACTTAACAATTTAATTATATCTTATGTTCTGTGCAATTTAGCAATGTTCTTCTTCAGATTAAGTTTCAATGATAAAAAGTCAAAAGCAAATCAAATCAGCTTAAGCGTTTTGTTTTCTGTTTAACTGAAACTTTTGTAAACATAATTTTAAAGTCTAAAAACTTATAAACTCAGGCAGATTGATTATACTAATGCCAGGAACCTATGTTACTCCCTTGGACGCTTAGATAGAATTATTATCAACAGACTATATAGCCCTTTTAAGTGTGATTTATTCAATCATGGTTTCATTTGTATTAACAAGGTTTAAATTTGTTTATAGGAGATCAAAATTTGAACCATTGTGGAACACTTATGTTGTGGGAGGAATGCAAGATGGAAAGCCGTAAGTGTGCTTTAAAACATCAGAGGTAGATAAGTGTTACAAGGTCCTGTTTTTGGAAATAATCCAATATCGCTCAAAATTTAAATGGTTTGAGACTAAGAAATAAAAAGATAACTGAATAAGTTCTTATAATAATAGATGATAAATAATAGTAAGATTGATAGAAATATAGCTAGTAGATTTAGATTTAAATTTTCTCCACATTAAGTTTGTTAAGGGTCCTTTCTTCAAGAGCCATTTATCAGACTTTGACGTCTCAGTATCCATACTTGTCTATTATATGACAATTTTTTTTATTTTGTTTTACTTGTGTATATAAAAACGGGCTTCATCTTTCAATATGCATAGTTCAATGCGTTTTTACTATTAAAGTATTGATTATAATCAAAATAAAATTTTAACTATGTCATTCTTTTGTAGTAAATTTATTTTTCGAATTTATTCACTGTTTTAGATTCTTGGGATTAGTGGACAAGATTGGAACTGCTTTTGAGACACCCACTATTGCCACTGGTTACGGAAGCTACATTGCTCAGGTATTTTAAGGTGTCTTTTTATGCTTTCTAAACATTAAGGGGGGCGATATATGTAAAAATCGATTTTTTTATTTCATAAATAGTTAAAATAACATCTCAAAAATATGCCTACAAATTTTTAGAATGAAATTCGCATTATTTATTGATTAAAAACTCATTTAAATGCTTCAACTCAACTCGGCGCTTGAAGGCTTTGTCAAAACTTAAAAAGCATGTTATCTCAAAACTACTTTTTAGCTTCCACACTACGTTTATAGCGTAAAAAGTGGAAGGTATTATAATCGTTCAGTCCGTCTGTCACCCACTTTCATAGCCCAAACTACAAATGCTATGGACAAGTATGATACGTCAAAAAAATCAGCGCATCGAAATTAGAATACATTGAACATTTCAGAAAAGAATTTGAATTCAAAGTACTTCAATTATTTAAAAAACTGCAAAATTTAATGCTCATTTAAAGAGCATAGGAAGCCATTTTTATTAGAATTAAATCCCCATTGCCATCGCAACAATCTCTCAAAAAACTTTAATTCTTTGAGACAATAAATTAAAATAAATTTATTTTTGCGACATCAATCAGTTTGAAATGACGTCAAATATATTTGACGAGATTCTAGCAAATTCTAGAAAGTTGTTGGTTTTACAAAAAAATAGTGCTCAGGGGTCGAAATACCGCCAGTTCTCGGCGGTCAAATATTCCCCACGGAGACAACAAATTTCCCCAATTTTGATTTCCGCGTGGACGGCTATTTCCCTGTTAATGTTCGGGATTCATTTTTAACTTTGTGTTATCTTACGAGAGTCTAGCGCCTCACTTCTACTCTCAGATAAATTGACATTCTAAGTAACTTCCTTTGTTATTAAAATTAGTTATTCAAAGAAATAAATTATTTCCTAAAAGAAATACTAGGTTACTATTAGTAATCTAGTATTTCTTATATTACTGTAATATGTAATCCTAGTATTTGTGACTCTAGTATTCTGAATCCTAGTAACTACTAATTCATTGTGCAATTTATATGTTTGTAATAAATAAGACAAAATTATATTTTTTGTTTATTTAGACGCTGTTTATATAATTAGAGTTTGACGGATTAGTTTTAAAGGAGGATGGGTACATTGTTGGACAAGCCGCCCTTGGGGACGGGTAAAATTTCCAGCCTTGTTAGAGGGCAAAATTACATTAAGATTTATTTAAAAATATTAAACAAACTAAAATGCACGTGTTCCAAATATTAAAGACATCTAATTTTATAAGCCCTGTATCAGAAAGTGGTGTGGTGTACGTGGTATGTAGGAGGTGATTTTGAAGCTCCGCAAAAATCCGGCAATTCTAAAATCGAAATTCTCTAGCATTTAAAAAAAAACTCCAGAGAGTCTAATATTTCAAATGTTCCGCAATTGTAATACAGGAAATCTAAAGGGATTCCAAAATTTTAAATCTTCGACGATTCTAATTTCTGAACTCTCCACTAATTTTAATAGCGGAATCTATGGCAATTTTATTAATATCTGGAATAATTGTAATATGTGTACATTGCACAGTTTTTATGTAATTCAACTTGCTGCTATGTCCATCATAATTTTAAAAAAAAATGCTTTAACAGCACGCAAAGACGCAGATCAATTTCAACATCTTAACTGTCTATGACAGATTGCTTATAAATGTTCTGCTACAGGATGACATTGAATTGTGTGCCTTGTAACTGGACCAGAGTTCAAAATTACTAGTCTTATCACAAATAGCTTGTGTTTACGTATAGGGGACATTAATTGAACCAAACAAATTTCCGATATATGAATTATTTCTAGCCTTTGCTGCGATCACGTGTGGAGGAAAACCCAGATATCTCTGAAGCAGAAGCCTTGGAACTTATGAAGCATTGCATTCGAATTCTGTACTACAGGGATGCAAGATCCTTTCCTAAGGTAAACATAATATTATGATAATAATAATCCTTTAATAATTAATAGTATCCTTTATGTATGGACAGAGAATAGTAATAATACTGCTCTACTATATGCATACTGACAGACAACTGTTTTATTTAACAAAATTGCCAAAAGTCCTAGTCAAACATTTAGTAAAGGACTTAAGTCAGTCAAGCATCTTATTTTTTTTTTTAGAAACCTAATATATTGCGACCTTGGCAATATTGACGAATTCCACCTTAAGAACTGCCCTGAAATTATTATTTTTTTTTTACCTAATTTAGACAACTCTAACGTGGCTAAATGATTTTTACACTGATTCTTCTGTTTATTGGGCTGCTCCCCAACTGATTGTAGAGATGCTGTTGACGGGCGTAGGATAAAAAATACTTTTAGAAACAACAATAAAATTTGAATTTTACGTAATATTGAACTTTGTGAACTAGATTGTTTTTCTTTATCTCATTGTTTGCAGGTTGCAGCATCTTACTCTTGAAACAAATAACTTAAGATATTTATAGAATCGAATACTTATTAAAATGTATGACATATTTAATAAAATTTTAATGTCATTTTGCTTTGCCCTAGTTCACCATTGGAATTGTCACCAACGAGGGAGCGAAAGTGGTTGGCCCAATTGAGATTGATTCAGATTGGCGTCTTGCCTACTATGTTGGGGTAAGTGCTGCTCATATGTGCAGTACTTGTTTTTATTTTATTTTGAGTTAATGTTTCAAAAATAATTGTTGAAAAATATATAACTTTTTTGCAAAGTGAAAAAAAATTAATCTAAAACTCTATTGTATATTTTATTCTTATTATATTTTATTCATATGAATAACAAACAATAATTTTGAAGCTACTAATTAATATACATTTTTTATTATATTCAGTTAAAAAATGCTTAAGCAAGTGAAACTAGAGGTATTGACTAGTTAAAAACAAAAGCATTCAAGAATTTAATAAGTTACAAATTCAATTTCCTTTCTGTTTGTGTAATTGTTCATTTTTGGTTTGTAATTTTTTTTCAATTTACTCATTTTATTTTTTTTATCTTTCAGGCCCAGTAAAGTGGACTCAATTTTAGTGGAATTCTGTATTTAAACTTTTATATTAAAATAAAACCTGTCTTATTTGTTGCTGATTAAAATGATTTCTTGGCACAGCATCACAAAACACATTTCTCTAGTAATGAGTGTTGCATTTGATAAACCAAGCAAGTGCATAATCATTTACTTATGTAGTACAGTGGAACCTTTTTTGTATAGTTATTTTTTCTTCCTATTTCTTTGTCTTTGACCATGCAGAGTTGAACCATTTGAATGTAAACCGAACCCAGGAGGAATGGTGAATATTTTGCGTTAACTCAATTTCATGTGACTCAAAATGTTTATGTTCATATATCAAACACTTGAAATAATATCTATATATTTAATGATACTAATATTTAAAATCAAATTAATGATTTTTTGTGCATTTTAAACACGCAATAGAAGCTCTTGTATTTCTCATGAAAAATAAATAACATATAACTTGATCTAGTTTGTAAATTATGTTATTAGATGAAAAAGAGATTAAAGTTAATGTTGCAAAGATATGACAGTAGTCAGTCTTAATAAATATCAAATTATTAAACTGTAGCAAAATTAGACCCTGACTGATTTTAGCTTCCACACTACGTTTATAACGTAAAAAGTGGAAGGTTTTATAATCGTTCAGTCCGTCCGTCTGTCACCCACTTTCACAGAAAGAACCGCAAGTCCCACAGACAAGTGGGATATGTCATTTTGAAGCAAAAAATCAGATTAAGCTACATTCCAAATTTCATAAAAAAATTTAAATTAGAAGTTTATTTAAAATTTAAATAACTAAAAATTTAATCTACATTGAAATAACATGCAAATTCCATTTTTATTCAATATTTTCACTGTTGCCATTTCGTTAAACGTACAAGAAACTTTATTTAAAATAAAAATAAACACTTTTGAAAGAATATTAATGTGATATAATTCAGTTTGGATTGTTGTAATATTACAATAGAGTTCTTTTGATGGTTTATTATATATATATGAAGAAAGATGCATAGAGAATTCTAACTTGGCATAAAAAGTATGCGAAGTTTTGCTTTTATTTTTAAAGCATCAATTGCACTAATTATATATTTTTCGAACTGTAAATTAATTTAACAAACGATAAATGACTGAATTTTTGAAAGAAATGTAAATGGTAAATTGTGACGACACAAAGATATTTATTAAAAAAGATTACATTATTCTTCGAACTTCAAACAAATTAAGCAAACGATAAAGTCTAATTATTAAATCTGAGAAAGAAGATTAATGAAAATAATTAATTTTATTGTTTAAATGTTTATTACAACTAGCTAAGGGCTCTGTTTGCCGAATTTCTGAGGTGTATAAATAGTTTGTTTCCTGTTGAGCACAAATGTTGTGTGGAAGCGGTTTAAGTGACAGATTCTGTAACAAACCTACTTGTTTTCTATTGGTACACATTAAAAAAATTACACTAATTTAGTGAAAGGGTAGTTTAAAATACTTTTGCATTTAAATTTAGTAGAAACATGCAAGTTGACTCATTTACTTTTTATTAAAAACAATATCTTCACGTTAAAATTGCCAATTTGAATATTTTTAAAACTACAAGGCCCATTTACATTAGCCCATCTGAAGTTTTGTGTTAACTAAATCAGGAAAAAAAATTTGAATGTAAAATATCTTGTATCCTTTAATTATTTGGACTATTGTATATTTAAATGGTAAGAAAATAAGAAAACTGTCACTACATCGTTTAGAAATAAATAAAAGGGAATATTTGAAGAGTTTAGTGGAAGAACGTGCTAAGTAACATTTTTGCATCAATGAACATGTTATTCCTTCCTTAAAAAAAAGATAAGATTTCCCCTTTTCATTATCTTCAAGTATTTTATTTAGTATATTTTTTTACCTTTCGTAATGGCAGTTTTAAACATATTTAAGTGCGAAGGAAAAATTTTCAAGCCTTTTTTTAACAACTTTGTTACTGATCACGTTCTTCCACTAAGCTTTTCAATTGTTGAATCCAGTTTTATAAATTAGTGGTTATTGTTCTGCAACTCGTACATTTTTTTTTGTTTCAGCTAGAATTCAATTTTATTTATAATTTAATTTATAAACTGAATATCTAGCAAAGTATTTCATTAAAAAGCATCACTGAGTGCTTTTTACGATATGCTAAAAAAATCAAACTTTTTAATAAAGAAAGACCTTTATTGAAAGTTTTTATTTTCTTCAAAAAAACATTTATCTGGAATATGACTCAGCATCCCTTAAATTTGAAAAACTATAATGTAGACTTTATTTCTTTTTCTTCTTGTTTCCCTTTTTGGAGCTCTGTACCGAGGCTTCGCTAGACTTGGCCTGCGAAGAGGAGCGACTCTTTAGCTTCGGTATACTGCTGGCAATGTACACAAGGAGGTCCTTCCCTGTAACAATTAAGAATACGTTTTGAGAAAAGAAAATGTGTAATAGGATATTTACATTCATGTATCTATTTAAGTATCAACTTAATTCTCCCAATTTTTAACATTGGTAAAAACTTTTACAAAAAATCAAATAAAAAAATTCATAAATAATCAAAAAAATTATCATGTTACAACAATTAAAAAAATAGTTTGACTAATGTACGGAAAAGGACTACATGATTCTGCAGATACAATAATATTTTTATCCTTTTGATATTTATTCAATAGATACTTTAGAGATAAAAAAAATATGCGTAAAGTGTTTATACATATAAAATAAGGACCATTAATGCATTTAAAATTCTTATTTCATCACATCTAAAAAAAAAAAATTATAGTCAAACAGTATTTAACAATGAAAGTTCGAACATATATCATTGTACATTGTTTTTATTAGACACATTAATTAAAGTAAGATAAGAGAATACATAAAAGTCTTGAATTCATAACATATTCTGCTTTTGAGATATGAAACAAAATCAAACTGGTGTATCTCTTTTATACATGTGGCTTCCTGATGGTTAAATAATTAAACTATGACGTTGTGACAGCCCACTAGGATCCATTATTTTGTGGATTTCAATCATTTGACATAATGTGCAATTTCGGCCTGTATTTGTGATATTTTACTCAATAATAACTTTAATCTTAAGGCAATTTCTATTATGCTGCAAGAAAGGAAATGTTTTATGAGCCCAGCTCCCTTGTGATAAAAAATACTGATAATATTTTGTAAAAAAAAGAAAGTATGATCTGTATGAGTAAGAATTATACTCACTGGATCCAAATTTTGGGTTGTACAGGGTTCCATCGTCGTTCTTGAGCTGCACCCGCACCCTTCCACGGAACACCACACTGTCTTTGTTCTGCTCTCTTGAGTACAGTTTGTTCTGTAGACATGAAAGGTAAAAGTATAGTGTGTTCTTTAGACCAGGGGTTCCCAACCTTTTGCACCTGCGTACCACTTGACTTTTGGAGAAATTTTGGCGTACCACCAGACCAAAATATACTTTAATAAGCGTACTATAATATTTACTCTTCTAAAAGTGTTCAAGGCTTTTGAATTAAATTCCCCCGCGAAAACTTCATATTTAATGGTTGGTATTTGTTTATTTATAACATGCTTAAAATAAAGGATAAATAAAAAGATTAAAATAGTAATAATTTTCAGTTTTATTTATCACCCATCGGTATAAAAAAGTACAAATAAAAAATTAGTACAAACTCAGCAATTAATCATCATATAAAATATATACATTTATAGTCTTTAACGCAAAAACTTGTTGTTGTTGGCCTGTGATTAAATATCAACTATAGGAGCAATGGAACTTATCTTCACTTTTAAGTCTTCTTCAACCCTTATTCTGCTTTTATGTGTAATTTTTTATGTACAAGAGTTCAGAAAATCCACTCTCACACAAGTAAACTAATAACAAAAGACATCCAAAATAGTAGCATCATGTTGCTCACGTCACTCACGCGTACCGCCTGCAATTTTCCCGCGTACCACCAGTGGTACGCGTACCACCGGTTGGGAACCCCTGCTTTAGACTGTCGAAAAACTATTTTGTTAAATCGACGGCAACAGTATAAAAAACAACAAAGAAAAATCAAGGAAAAGTTCAGTTTTTTGTTTAAAAAAATGTGCCTACAACTAACTAAACTTGTTCAAAAAGAATTAAGGTTACATTTACACACAGTAAACTTCAATTAAAATAAAAAAACTAAAAATAATTCCCTATATTGAAGTAATCAACCTGCAACTGCTGTTATAGTAATATTTTAAATGAAAAGAACCTTCATATTTGTAAAAAAAAAGCTTAGTTCTGTAATTATAACAACCTGAATATTTTTATTTTGAGATTAATTAACATCAAAAGAATTTTCCTTTTTACAAAAACAGATTAGTGATCAAACAGTTACAATAACAATGACAAACAGTTACAATAACAATGACAAACAGTTACAATAACAATGACAAACAGTTACAATAACAATGACAAACAGCAACACAACTGGATAATGTATATTTTCATGGTTTGAAGACAAAGTGATATAAATCTCACCTCCACTCCTATGTGCAAAGCAGCAGCATCCAAGACATCCCTAATCTCTTGGCATGTTGGGTTCTCCACACACTAGAATAAACAAATAATCATTACCAACAATTAATTAGGTTTTAAAATTAAAAAGTACTAGTTAACGAATGTCAGTGAATTTTTTTTCTGAACAATTGAGTACTGTAAATTTCCACAAAAAAAAACTAAGTTTAGGTGTTAGTTATTATTTTCCTCCTTCAGTTACTTGGATTATGTTGATACATGAAAAAAAATTCTAAATTTGAACTATTGTTACCCTAATATTTCCAAGAGTCATTTAATATAAGAACAATGCCCGTCCCATTATGGTGGTTTTTATAATATTTGGTGAATTTTATTATAATCAAATGAACCATTTCCTTGTGTTTGGGTGTTTTTAAATAATGATTCACATGATCAAATTGTTGCAATGAGAGTAATCATTGGTTGACCAGCATGTACCAAGGCTTATGTTGGCAACTACTTTTTAAAAAAAGCAGCCAAAGAAGTTGGCAAATGTTGATAACTTTTAATCAAAATTTTGTCTAGCTTTACGAGTGCTTTGATTCAGTTTTCTGCCGTTTAATTCAACCAAATGGCTGCATATTTCCATTATACAACAGTGTTTCCATTATACAATTTTTAGATGGTATGAATTAAAAGAAATATATTGTTTACATTGCAAAGAAGATGTGGGATTAGCATTTCATAATTTAATTTCAGGATTTAAATTAAATATATGAAGGGTGTAGGGTGTAGTTGCAAAACTGACATTCTTCAAAGTAACTTAGTTTAGAGTCCGGTCCGCTCATTGGCGATCTTTGGATTTAATCATAAATTCAATTGGACGAATTTGCCAATGAACAGGCCATGCCCTATGGCAAAGTTATAGCACTTAGCTATGGAGAATATAAGATTTGCAACTACACCCTTCATATAGCTTCACTAAATAAAAAGCTTGCTAAAAGCTCCAATCGAAAAAAAATATTAAAATTACCTGGTCTTTTTTTAGACGTCGGCCTTCTGCATAAGTTTTCTTGCTGTTGATATAGGCAGGGTAGATGCACAGCCATCTAACAATGAAAATATTTGATGGTGAATGGACAAATAGTATATGTATTTTGGATTATTAAGGAAAAACAGGTACCTTTCAGTTTAAGAGCTTTAAAGCCCCACTCTGGTTCAATATCATTTTGGTTTTCAATAAATCAATGTGGCATTTAAGCTATGGGAGGGCTATTGGAAACGGGCATTGTAACTTTGAAGTCCGGTTAAGTACGCTGGCACTCAACACAACCTCTTACTTTTAGGATTTGGTTTCTTGAGTAAAGAAAATGGGATATTTGTTTAAGATGACCGTATCATAACTCTGTGGTGGTAATTTTTGAATTTTCCTCCATAAGAGTCCGGAATAGACCTGGTCACAGCCTTGATTTTCGTATCATGTTTTGTTTCTTTTAAACAATAGGTACTTTATTACGAAAAAAGCTAATACCTTTTAGAGAAAAATCATGTACAACCTACAAGCAATTGTTGCAACTTTTTAATGGGGCAAAGTCTATTTTGGCAAATACATTGCTTAATTTTGAAAAACTTTTTAAGGAAGATTTAAGTATTATAGATTACAAAAATAAACCCAATTTAGATACTTGAACTAAGCATTGGGAAACAGCTCATACCTTTCACGGTCAGAGTAATTTTTGTCGGCATAATAAGAGGCCATTTTTAAAACCAGGTTACATTAATTGTATATAATTATATATCTATTAATTATATATAAATTTGGATGAAAATTATGGACACAAACTCTTCAAAAACCCATCTAAAACCCTAAATCTTATTTTTGTTTTCGTAGCATTACTGTCGTTGCCACATCCATGATGTAAAGTAAATAAATGGTTGTTGTTGTCATTGTACTAAATTTGCATTTATTTGTACATCAGGAAAATAACTCAAATAAAATGAATAAATTCATAACTCTTAATGTGAATTTATTTTTATGAAATGATATATATATTTTTAATTTAAGTCTTTTCACTCTCAAGTGACACATGATGCCATAAAAGATGCATCCGCACTTAAGGTTCCTCTCTGCTTTGCCCGATGAGAACATTAGTAGGTTACTAGACATATTCAATTAATGGGCTTGTTTCAACACTATTCCGTACTAAATAACAATGCCCTCAAAGACATTTATGGCAATTTTTAAAAAGAATAAAAATAACAAGATACAATGAAAATCATTCAGCTATAATATTACTCAAGCCGCAGCAAAGGCAACAAATATTTATATACCGCCATCTAGCGTTGAATCATTTTTTAAAAATAAAATAAATGATGAGATATTTTTTTCTCTTTAAATATTTACTACTGTTCTTCTTTTCCTTCTAAAGATTTTCTATATAACTTAGAAACCTTATTCCCATTGTATTTATCTTAACATGTTTAAGCTTTTGAAGCTTTTGCTTCATACCCCTGCACATTTCAGAAATTGATGCCTTTGCGAGCACTCCTCAATAATTAAACTCGTTTGGAAGTGGTAGAACGAGTGTTTTTATTGAGCAAGCTATTTAACTTCAAACACTACATAAGTCTTAAATATTAATGAGTAAAATTTTTGTGTTCTATAAATAACCAAAATTAAAAATTGTTTTTCTGAGTTCTTAAGCGTAAAAACTCTCTTGGCAAAAAAACATTTAAATTTTATTTAGAACTTAACTAAAAAAAAATCAAGAAATTGTAAATTTAATTTAGACTGTGCGCTATGCAATGCGCCTGTAAGTAGCGCCTCCTAGTGATAATGTTCCAAGTAAAAATTTAATTCTTATATTCGAAAATCTGAATAGCGTTTATGTCTTTAAAAAAAAAGATGAAAAACAAAAGGAAAAAAATCATTAAAAACCTCTTAGATGGCACTAAAATGAATGGTACATATACTTAATAAATTTAATGTGCTTTCTACAATTAACTTTCCGCAAAATCGCTGTAATTAATATTTGATTCTCTCTTACACCGTTTTTAAGACCGAAATGCTAATTGTTGAAAATTACCATGTATTATTCTCATGCTGTTTAGCTTCCGCACTACATTTAACGTAAAAAGTGGAAGGTATTATAATCGTTCAGTCCGTCTGTCTGTCCGTCACCCACTTTCATAGCCCAAACTACAAATGCTACGGACAAGTGTGATACGTCAAAAAATTCAGCGCATCGAAATTAGAATACATTGAAAATTTCAGAAAAGAATTCGAAGTACTTCAATTATTTTAAAAACAGCAAAATTTAATGCTCATTTAAAAAGCATAGGAAGCCATGTTTATTAGAATTAAATCACCATTGCCATCGCAACAATCGCTCGAGAAACTTTAATTCTTTTAGACAATAAATTAAAATAAATTTATTTTTGCGACATCGATCAGTTTGAAATGATGTCAAATATATTTCACTATGAGATTCTTTGTATGTTGTTATGAAATACTTTCATTCTATTTATAAGCGAGGGAATATTACATATTTATTCTTTGAAATATAAATTAATTTTTGCAATTGATAAGTAAAAATTATTGAATTTTCGAAATAAAATAAATGAAACTAGCCAATTTTGTTTTACAGCATCATTTTACTAATTATTTATTTTTCGAACTGTAAATTAAATTAACAAACGATAAATAATAGCTGAATTTTCGAAAGAAAGTTATTGTAAATGGGAAATTGTGTAGACTCAAAGATATTTATTAAAAAAATTACATCATTATTCTTCGAACTTCAAACAAATTTAGCAAACGATAAAGACAAATTGTTAAATATGAGAAAGTAGATTAATAAAAATCGTTAATTTTGGCGTTTAAAAATGTGAATTAAACTAGCTAAAAGCCCTGTTTGGCGAATTTCTTTCTGAAGTGTAAAAATAGTTTTATAACAATGAAGTTTTATAACGTGCAATTTCTTAATAATAATAATAAAAAAGCGTGTTTAATACAATGTTAATTGGGGTGGCAACAATTAGAAACACAAAGTAGCCACTTAAGGAACAAACTTAAAATTGATGGTTGGCAATTTAAGTACATTTAATATGGTTAAAAAATACCTTATAAATCTATAACTTAATTTAAGGGGGGGGGGGGGGGGAGACCATTTTCGACCTACCTATATTTTTTTACAGAAATAAGAGAAATAACAGAAAGAGCTAAATATTTTTAGTAATTAGTTTTTTATTTCACTTGTAAAACAATTTTAACTTAAAATTTACAATGAAACTGGTCAAATTAGAGACACTTTCCCATTAGTAAAATCTTTAAACCTGGAAAAAGTATCGAGATTTGTCCGAAGATTTCACCTACAACACAATTATAACATACGAGTTTATTTTTAGTTTATCTTTTGTGCTTATTGTCTAGTTCATTATTTGTTCAATGTCTGTCCGTTTTCATCCCGACATACCGATATCGAACTGAAATTGAAAGGAGATAGTACGAAATTGTGTACTAGTAGCGTTATATTTTTATAGAGAAACACAAACCTAACTCGAACATTTTTAGCTTCCACACTACGTTTATAACGTAAAAAGCGGAAGGTGTTATAATCGTTCAGTCCGTCCGTCTGTCTCTCACCCACTTTCACAGAAAGAACCACAAGTCCCACAGACAAGTGGGATACGTCATTTTGAAGCAAAAAATCAGATTAGGCTACATTCCAAATTTCATTAAAAAATTTAAATTAGAAGTTTATTTAAAATTTAAATAACTAAATTTTTTTTTATGTACATTGAAATAACATGCAAATTCCATTTTTATTCATATTTTCACTGTTGCCATCCACAAGTCCCACAGACAAGTGGGATATGTCATTTTGAAGCAAAAAATCAGATTAGACTACATTCCAAATTTCTTTAAAAAATTTAAATTAGAAGTTTATTTAAAATTTAAATAACTAAAAATTTAATCTACATTGAAATAACATGCAAATTCCATTTTTATTCAATATTTTCACTGTTGCCATTTCGTTAAACGTACGAGAAACTTTATTTAAAATAAAAATAACTTTTGAAATAATATTTATTTATGCGATATAATTCAGTTTGGATTGTTGTAATATCACAATAGAGTTCTTTTGATGGTTTATTATATATGTATGAAGAAAGATGCATAGAGAATTCTAACTTGGCAAAAAATATGCAAAGTTTCGCTTTTATTTTTAAAGCATCAATTGCACTAATTATATATTTTTCGAACTGTAAATTAATTTAACAAACGATAAATAACTGAATTTTCGAAAGAAATGTAAATGGTAAATTGTGGCGACACAAAGATATTTATTAAAAAAGATTACATTATTATTCTTTGAACTTCACACAAATTAAGTAAACGATAAAGTCTAATTATTAAATCTGAGAAAGAAGATTAATGAAAATAATTAATTTTATCGTTAAAATGTTTAATTACAACTAGCTAAAGGCTCTGTTTGGCGAATTTCTTTCTGAGGTGTATAAATCGTTTGTTTCCTGTTGAGCACAAATGTTGTGTGGAAGCGGTATAAGTGACAGATTCTGTAACAAACCCCTACTTGTTTTAACCTAGAAAAAAATATCAATAAATAAACAATCGTGCAATACATTATTAAAATGATAATGTTTTTCGTATGAAAACATTTGTTATTTGTTGCTCATTTTGCATGGCAAATCCATAGTAACCATTCGTTATTTACTTTTCAAAATAACTATAGGTAACACGCATGCATTGAGAAATGTATTGCTGTAATTAAAAGTTTATTTAGGAATAAAACCAATTATTCTTATTTATTTGCTAAAACTGTAAGTAAAAATATTTTATTTCTTAATTTGTAGCGAAAGTTATTAAATAATGCTTTTTCATTTAAATAATCGTTTCATCACCATTATACAGCATATAGCTCAGATACAGTTTAAGTGAATTTTGGAGATAAATCAGTTCCATTCTAAACAAAGATGAACGAAAAATATTCTTAAATGCTTTATTAATTTTACAATTCTTTCAATCTTTATATATTTAAAAAACTTTTTAATTATAATATTTTTCGATTTTTTGCGTTTTTTTAGCTCTATTCCTGTAATCTTTAATGACTAGTTTTAGTTTCTGCCGAACAATAAAACATTTGGACTGTTGCACATTAAGTCTGTTTATGATCCAATGTCCCAGCGTCATATACGATGTCGGGAAGAGGTACCATCGGGTGCTGGCTAAGGTGTTGATATGGGTCATTCGGATTTGCTTGATTATTGTTTCAAATTTAGGAGACGTATGGATGTGTTAAAAGTCGTAACGAAACTACAAATAATAAACCAACCATTACCAAATTGACTGAAATTATCCTAGAGCCTAGGATAATTTCAGATAGCCTAGTGGTTTGACTCGCAGACCATTACGCTAGCAGTCTGCGCGCTGTAACGGGTGCTGGTTCGATTCCCGCCTTCACCCTGGGTGTACTTCCTTTCTCTGTGTCAGTACAAATTCTTTCTGTGTCTGTCTTACTTGACGAAGGTTTATAAGCGGGTCTCTGATCAAGCACACCCAACCTTCCATTTGAAATTTTGTGCCAAAAACTGAGACTTTTGCGAGACGAGTTTTACAGATCACTTAGTGCGGAAATGTTTCAGCTAGAAGGAAAACCGTCCAATCAAGACGTTTGAAATCAAGGTTTAAAGCAATATATGAGAAAAACCTCTGCATTTGAGAGAATGTGCTTTCACATGCGGTATTGTTACGAACTGAAAATCAAATTATAGCATGTGAATCTAGTCAGAGATTAAAAGATAAAGTAAGGATATTGTTTTTAATTGTCGTAACTGTAGAGTTCCAATATCCTGGGATGTATGCACAAGCGTTGCAATAAAAAAAATTGTAATGTATACATGACTTTTTATGCATCTTGTTTACAACAATTATCGATACGCCTTTTTTGAACTCTATATAATTTTAACAAAAATTTAACAAAAATGTCAAAAATGTTAAAACGATAAGTAATAATTATTGAATTTTCGAAATAAAATAAAAGAAACTAGCCAAATTTAGCATGTAAATGTCTAATATAGAATTAATGCTGATGTGTTTGGGTTTTTTTTACCTGTTAAATACAACTGTTGTGTGGAAGCGGGTTAAGTGACAGATTCTGTTTCGAACCTACTTGTTAAATTGTTTAATTGCTATTTCGTGCGTTGATATTATGATCATTAACTTTATAAAACCATTAAAATATTTGCATGATTAAAACTTGCCATTCGAATTTTTTTTACAGAATCATAGATTGAAACGCACTTGATACTAAATTAGGCAGAGTTATTAAAAATAATGATACCAGTTTAATATTACTTAGCATTAAGCAAGTATAATTACTTTTGAATCACTCTGTATTTCAGATCGTAATATATTTGAGTCACTTCAGTAGAATAATCTATATATCGAAAAGAAATATAAGTATTTAAAGTATACCATTAAAACTTTCTTCTTTCTTTTTTTGGAAATCCACTAGTATGCGTATTGGTTAAGTAACCTTTAAATTTATAACCCCACGTAATCAAGACTGTTGCATGTTTATCTCCGATATTTCTTTGTTATTGGCCGTAATGTTCGTACAGCCTATTTCACAAACCATGCTACAAGAGAAATAAATTTTTTATGACTGAAATCCATCGTAATTAGTAAATATATAGCTTAAATATATAGCTTTTATTTCACCTAAGCACTTAAAAACAAGAATCGGAAGAAGAATGCTGAACTGTTGGGGGACGGAGAAGGGTAATAAATATTTTTTCAAATAATGTACTAAAAAATTAATTTGAGTTTAATCAAAGGAAACTACATATAGCCTATTTATGTAAATCGTGTCCATGTGATGTAAATTGCACTAATATTGTACCATTGACATGTAATGTTGACAATATTAACTTAATTTAGTATTGTATGCATGATGAGACAAATGATAGTAACTCTGGTAAAAAAAAAAAACCGATGTAAATATCATCATGTGTGTAAAAAAACAATATGTTAGATTACACTTCTCATCTTTTTTTATATGGTAAACAAACTTCTCCTCATCCTATCCCTATCATTTCTCCAAATCTCTCAAACTAGCCCTCGTGTAACTCTAATGAGATGTTTATTCACACAAAAACAAATCGGTCAGCACACCTAATTCTGGATCACCTACAGAGACGGCAGGAGCAATATGATAAAAGTTAACTTTTGGTTTCACTTGCTATCTTCACAGGCGAAAACAATTTACTCTAATTTTGATTAGAGTATAACCATCTGAAAAATTAGTTAAGTTTAACGTACTTTAAGTGATTGTACGTGAAATAAGATATTATAATTATAGATATCGCATGATATAAAATCATGCGTATTATACAGCAATATCATTTGATCTGATAATGTATGCATGATATCACTTAGTAACTTAAGGTAAAAAAAAAACAGTAAATATCTTCTTGTAGGCAGTGTGATATATAACTCGATATATTGAACAACACTACACCCATCTTACTTTCAGCAAAGACAACGCCATACCCACTTCTTCCTCCCATCCTTCCCATTGTCCTTTTTTCAAATCTTTATCTGCGCTAAATTTCCAGACCATTTCCAATTACTTGAAATGCGATATCGTATTTATGTATGATTTTATTTTATAATACGCCCGTCAACGGCATCTCTGCTATCAATTGACGAGCAGCCCAATAGAAAGATGAATCAGTATAGAAATATTCGAAATTATACTTGTTAGAGTAGTCTAGATTAGGTAAAAGTTTTAAAATTTCAGGGCAGTTTTTGCGGTGGTTTCGTCCATATCGCCAAGTTAAGTGTGATGTATGATATAGTATGATGTAAAATATCATATTAATTATAGTACTACAATATCTATGACCTGGTTCGCATGATGATAGGCAATTGGTAGCAGTCTTATGGTCTTTAAAAAAAATAACATCCCTTACACAGTGTCCATGGGTCCTGATTACTGCTTCTGCAATTTTCTTGATATTACCTTCATACAGGTTTATCAATAACGACCAGACTACCATTTCTCTCAGATTAGCCCTCATAGCTGGACACTCAAGATGTGGCATGGTGTTAGCTGCGTATTTGGGCAGTTATCATATGTCATATAGACTTTCTTGCCCTACTTGTCGATCTTCATGCTTCTCTGATGGTTGGTTCTCAGGCTGGCCATAGTTTTTGTAGTGTGTGTGTAAATCTATCTAAATTCATATTACAAATCAAGTGTTTCGTTGTAATTTAAGTGTCAAATCAAGTGTGTGTGCGAATCTATCTACATTTGTGTTACAAATCAAGTGTTTCGTTGTAATTGATTTTTCTCTTAGTTTATATTTAGCCATTGCATTTGCATCTTGGAGCATCTGTATCATAAAAAGCAATACATATACTTAACTCACACCAACCTTCTATCTATCCACAGCAAACCACACCATTCATCTAAAAACAATGCCACACCAGCTTCTTCTTCTCATCCTCCTGCTATCCACACTTCAACAATCTCAGTGTGCAAAATTCCAGATCGCCTACAAAGACTACGGCAAGAGCAGCAAGTTGAAGGAATTGCACCCCGTCAAGAGGGCTTCTAACATACAGTGCGCTTCACACTGTCTCAGGAAAATCCAGGACTGTGACGGGTTCAGCCTGGATAGCGGCCGGACTTGCCGGATTTTAAAAGGCGAGATAAAGGAAGGGGATTGTCCGGGAGAGGGGTGTGTGGTGAGGAAAGGATATTCGGTTTTCAAGGTATGGATGTTTTTTTTAGATATTTAAGCAAAGTAAAAGAAAACATTATCTTCTTTACCCTTTAACCACACTGTAAAAAAAAACTGTAAATTTAAAAACATTTGCCTTTCAATTTTTATGGGCAACAGCCTTTTTTGATGGAAAACGGTCTGACCCACTAAATAAACAGCCTTATCCCTTTGACTGTTAGAAAATTGGGGCGATTCCCGTAATTTTCAAGTTTTAGCTCATCTATTTGCTATAGGAAATGATGGGCATGAGTGTTTTTTAACGGGGTGTACTGGAATCTCTGAGGCCGTTTCATGCCCGTTATTGTACAGGGATTTTTTTTTAAACAGTGGACGCATTTGTGAACACAATTCACTCCTTCTTTTCCGAATAAAAATGTTGAGTTTAAATTTTTAAAATTTGTTTTCCGTGTAACTTAATTTGTCATAATTTAATTGTTTAGGACAATTGTCTTCATTTGTCTTATATTTTATTTAGTTAGGTAAACTTAAGCAGAAAGCTCATTTTCGTGTGGCAAATTTCCTTGCCAACCGTCGTTAATGAGATAATTATCTTTTAGATTGAAAACTACTTAGTACAGGGGGCCCGGATGGCCGAGTGGCTTGGACCATTAGGCTAGTATTCTGCGCGCTGTAACGGGTGCGGGTTCGATTCCCGCCTACGCCCTGGGTGTATATTCCTTTCTCTGTGACAGTAAAAAATTCTTTCTGGGTCTCTCTTACTTGACGAAGGCTTTATAAGCGGGTCTCTGATCAAGCACACAAGCCGGAATATATATGTAAAAAAAACCCTACCCCCCCCCCCCCTACTTAGTACAGAATTCTGAACAGTTTGACATTCAATTGGAGTACGGTGTTTCACCATAACAATATTACCTGAGTGCGATCTAGATCTATTGTTATTCTATCAATTTACTTTTAGATTTATTGTAACTAATAAACTTACTAAGTGAGCAAAAAAAAAAGACATTACAGGCTTAATACTATTTGTTAATAAACTAACATAGATTCAATGTGGGTTTGTTTCCTATTGAAAGTACTAAAAAACTGTGTTAAGTAAAAATTAATTTTCCCATGACCTCTGTAAACTGGCCTACGTTAGTATCTTATTGGTAGGCTGTTTTGGGGGAGTTTTTAAGGTATGACGGTAATAAGAGTATTATTAAAAATGTATATTTTGCATTCATAATATTTTTTTCATATTTATTACAATTATAACTAATATGTATCAATTGTATATTTTTAGAAAAACGAGTAGGAACCTTCAAACTTTTAAATAATTTATTTATTAAGCTGAGAAAATATTGCAGATTTATAGGTATGTTTAACCGATATGCATTTTTGTTTATTTTTATCATTAATTTATAATCTATGTGACTGTATATTTCTGCACCTAAATAAAATATACGTATGTCATTATTGTACTGCATACACATACATGCATGAAGAATATTACTTCAAATTTACAGGTACTCATTTAACGTTTTTCTGAATTATTGTTAAAAGTATTACTTCCCATATTACAAATGCATTTATACTTCGATTGAAAACTTATGAATGCAAATGTTGCATAAATTTTTTTATTTGCAAATCTAGAAAAATCACATCCGCGATTTGCGGCCCATTTGTTTTACAATCAATAAGCATGTCAAATAACACATATTTTTATTGGCTAAGTAAATGTTTTATTAGCAGTGTACATTGACGTATTCTAAAATAAATAGCAACAAACAATCAATATCAAATTAGTAATCAACAGAAACCCAAATAATAATTGAAATATAATAACTTTTATTACAACTATGGGCCGAGTAACAATAATGTCATTTTTAGGCATGATCAAACTGAATGTAATAGTAATTTTTCTCTCTCAACTATGCAATATAAAATCCGCATATCCCCTAGGCTCCTTTGCCAAATTCGATTTAGTATTAGTGGATAAAATTCAGAAAAGCGGTATCTTTAAAGAAAAGAAAGTGGCAGATGAATCTCAGTGTGCTTCCTATTGTATGGCACATAAAATCTGCAAAGGCTTTGGAATCGACGCTAATTCAATGTGCAGGTTAATTGATTTGAAAATTGAAACTGCAATTTGTTCGGCTGGAAAGTGCAGTTCATACCCTGGAATGAAAATTTATAGAGTAAGTTTAGTTTGCTTACACTCTTAAAACAAAAGAGTGAAATCCACTCCTATAGGGGGAGTTCATTTTCGGCACCGGAAAGGAGTGGAAATTAACTAAGACTGAGTTAAAACCGCTCGTTTTAAGAGTGTAGGACGTATATTGTTTTCTTTTCATTCTTTTACCCACTCCGCAACAAGAGTGAAATCCACTCCTATAGGGGAAGTGCATTTTCGGCACGGAAAGGAGTGGAAATTAACTCAGACTGAGTTAAAACCCCTCGTTTGTTTTAAGAGTGTAGTTAAGAGCCCTCTGAAGGATGCGCAATTTGGTTGAAATGTAATCTTGTTTTCCCTTTATGAGACTAAAAATTATTTGAACTAAAAATTAAATTTCTTTAAACTATTTAAAATTTTATTTCTGTAGCAGATGAAAAAACAAATGATGACATAAAATTTTAAAATTTTGTAAAATTGTAATATTCAAAATTAAAAAATTTTTGTGAAAACATTCAATTGGTATAATATTAATATTTAATTATGCAGCATTATTGAATTTATCAGTAAAGTTTACTTATAATCATCCGTAAGTTTCAGTGTCAATGAGGACATTTGACTTTTTAAAACACTTTCCGCACCATATTTAGATGTTAGTATTATAAAGATTAAATAAATAAAACCAATAATTTTCTTTTCGTTGAATAGCATATATCGAGAAATCGATATTTGACATCAGATTCCAAGGGCACATTTCATAGTTCAGAAAATAACATGATTGACTTTTCAAATATCGTCGTGGGTCCATTAAGAATATGTAAGTTAAAAAATGATGTTTTATTAACTTTTTTTTAAAGTCTTCTCATATATTTATTCAAATTTTATAATCTGTTTATTCAATTAAAGATTCATTTTATGATATCTAATTTGATTTAATACAAATGTAATTTATGCGTTGCCTTCCCTATAGATCGTGAATAGATCGTGTAAAGTAATAAAGTGTCAGGTTGCACCAAAAGTTTAGAGTCAATTTGCTGGCTAAAAGAGGGGAAGCACTCTCTCACCAAACTTCAGTGCATAAGAAAACTTCTATATTTCTTGCAATATTTAGCACATTTTTGACAACCTCTAAAAGAGAGCATCAGACTGTAGTTACACAAAAGGGGAAGTTACACAATTTGCTTGAGTTCAAAGTGAAACAGATGATAATAGTTTTCTAATATAATATTTTAATTTTCTAATATGTTTATTCAATTAAAGTTTGTATTTTATCTTAACTAATTTGTATAATACAAATTTAATTTTGTCGGTTTATTTTTCTAGTGTTATATTTTGTTGTTACGGTTATCAAATATTGCAAAATACATGAAACAGTCAAGTTTATACGTTATTATTATTTTTAATTTTGAGATATAATTTAAATACTCTCAATACATTTTTTTATTACCTTTTGTTTTAAATATTCCGCGTAAGTTAGTATTATTAAATTTTTAAAAATGTATTTTAACCATTATTATTTTATATATACAGCTATATTTAAAGCGGAGTGTGGCGACCATCCACTAACTGGATTTAGTTCGTAAGTAGTGCTGGTTAAATTATCATAAAGTCTTGTTATTAAATTAGTTATAATATTATTTGAAAATATATATTTACGGAATTAGAAAGTTTTCAGTATTAATAGATCCAGAAAAAAAAGTTTAACAAGCTAATAAATTAGCATTCTATTAGTTGGAAAATTTTTTAGTAACAAGGATTCAGAAGTACTTTAATTACTGAAAATACAATAGAAACTTCTTATAGAATATTTTTAATGCAGCAAAAGCTTGCTATCAGTTTATTAATCACCCCAAATTACTTCAGACCATGAAATGTTTCTAGCTCTGTAACACACAGCTTCCAATTAACAGTAACTATTATTAACATTAAATAACAAATTTGTGAATCATGTTTAACCGATGTTGTTCTAAACAAAATCCTTACCTTCAGGGAATTTGCATTATTTGAAGGAAGCCCCTTTTCAATGATATTCTGCAATGAAAAGCTTTCCTTGAAAGAGCGTCCTAAAAAGGTATTAAACTTTAATGGAGATGAGCCAGCTCTCTGTAACGGTACGGAAGACGTAATTTCAGGTAAGAAATGGTTCCTAAATTTGAAATAACCGATACAATAATCAGTGCTTATGCATATTAACTTAGTGTATAAGTTCCAGTTACTTGTATTAACCATCTTACTTCGATGCAGACTCTTTGTTTATATTGGTAAATTAACTTGAGGTTTGAAAAATGTTTTCAGGAAGATCTAAACAGACAAAATATATAATAATAAAGCCTTACCTATACAATCGAATTTAATTCGCTACCTGCCGATATCGGGTATATGGACATAACGGGATATATAGGCATTGAGTATATCGACATATCAGAGCATTTCAATTGATTGTATTACCTTCATATTCATTTATTAGATTTATCCTCCGTGCCAAGGCTTTTCCGAACAACTTAAAGTTATTCAACATCCTTGCAAGGGTGTTACAACGAGTCCGTTCAAGGTTCATCTAAAGTCATACAGAGCTTTGTATTTGCTATTAGCCATCATACAGTCAACAACGGAATCATGTCTTATTAAAGCTATCACACTGATTTAGTCACATTTCAGTCAACAGTCATTGATAATTATATTTTGTATTTCTAATTCAGAACTGGAAATCCACGAGACCGATGGCGATTTAGAATCAATCGTCATCACATGCGTCCACTCGCAACAAATCATCCTTGAAGACGGATCTGAGTTTATTGGCATCGGAAACGGGCAGCCCATGGCCGACTGTCCAAGAGGAAGCTTGATGACCGGCGTCGCAGTGAGAATGATAAGAATGATATCGAATAGATATTTCATCCAAGTGACATGCAAGAATATAGACTCATCTAGACAATTTGAAGAGTGAAAATGGATAGAAGCGTTTACGCACACATACACAAGTTCTGGTACTTTTCAACGTGCTTACGATATTGAGCTAGAAGGAAAACTGGGGGGAAGTGCCAGTAGCCGAAACTAAAGAGCGACCCACTCACACCCTTCACTGAAAAAAAAGTTCTTGCAAAAAAACCCATAATTGTATGGTAATGGTATTTCTAGTAATAAAACCAGAATACCAGGTACTTAAACCATTCAATTAGTAACCTTACTATTCGTTTTGGTAACGGATTACTAGAATTTCTGGTATCAAAAATTATAGCTCTTTTTACCCGTACGTTTGGTAAGATTACAACTATGAAAAGTAAGTTTACCACCACAAATGGTTTTCCTACCGTACGCTTTGTTTTTATACGAGAAGCATGGTTAACAAACCAAATTAATTTCCAGAAAGCATCGGTCTTTTACCATATGCTTGATGATCGGATCACGTTGAGCGCAATGATACCTACCAAATACCACGGTATTAGCTGAAATTTTGACTACCAATATCCAATATGGTAAATATCACTCATCAAACATGGCGGTGCTGGGTTGCAGTCGTTTGTGGCAACTCGAAAGAAGTCATATAAGCAAACTAAACTAATTATACTAGTAGTATATTTTGCATTTTATTGAAAGTAGTATGAAAATGGAGCTCCGCGCGACATTTCCCGATGGATCCGGTACATTTCTTGCGAAATGAAATTTAAAATTTATAATAGAAATACGGTGATTACGCATGTGGTTTACGTAATCTTATTTGGTAATATTAACTTTGTGCACGGCAATAATATTATTGTATACGGTAATAAAACCACTATACGGTAATGAAACCACTACATACGGTAATAAAGCCACTATATATGGTAATAAAACCACTACATATGGTAGTAAAACCACTACATAAAGTAATAAAACCAAATGCGCTACCAAACATCATGGTAATGAAACCATATTTTTCTAGTAATTTTACCATAAAGTCACTACCAAACAGATACTGATAGATAAACCACATTTTTTGGTGTTCCATATGAGCCAGAAAATATGGTTAATTATACCAGAATCTGGTAGTTGTACTAGAATATTTTTTTCAGTGTTTTGAGCGAACCGGGCAGAAAATGACTGATTTCCCTACACCTGTATGCAATGCTTATATGAGACCTCTCTATCACATTAACTTGGTCTTCTAAATGTATCCTAACATTTACAGTTCGTAAGAATTAACTTGCTTTAGCTTTAAATTCCAACGTTTTTAAGAAATAACGATATGGATCACTAACCAAGAAACAGCGAAGGCGAACCCAATAGCGAAATGGGCAAGTTTCTAGGTTTTCTGCCCGGGTCGCTTCTTCTGCAGTGCTATGTATTCCTCGCGTTTCGTTTTTTGGACCTGCTCGTTTGCCGCCCTGTTCAGTGAATCACACACCTCACTCCACTTTCCTTCTAGCTCAATGGCTTACGGTGATGCATGCACACACAAAGGCAAAGTTGTTCTTAACTTCCACATAAGACGATAATTATATGGAGGGTTCAGAATACAAGTGAACCAAGTCCACTTTCTATCATTTTCAAGTTAGCAGGGCAATTGCAACACTAACTATGTAGAATTTCAGTGCAATAATGAAAAATTTCAAATAATATACGCTACAGGCAGCAGCGATTAAAAAAAATTAAAATGTAATTCTGTAATGAAGCTTTAACTTTAAACCTCTGTAGCACGAAGAAGCCTTTTATGGATTTGTTTCTTTTGTATTCTGAGCCCCCTCCCACACTGCAAAAAAATCCTGTTGTATTACAAAAAAATATGGCAGCATAGTTGCCAGACAATATCTATAATGCGACAGACAAAATCTGTTGACAGAATTTTCCCGTAGCCGAGCAATACAGAAAATATTCGTGCCTAACATATGTTTTCAGTATTATTGGGTAAGTTAAGAAAACGTCAAGCCATAACCCGTATACGAACCCTTGGTGACAGAATGAAAGCCTGTTTTGTAATCGATTTAAAATTGCCTCAGTTATCGTTAGTATGGCAAAAATTACCAGAAGGCGTTGTGTTTGGAACGGGCTTAGGATCCGATTTCACCGATTTATTGGCAACATATAATTTCCAAATGTAGTTACACTTTTCTCACATGCCATTACAATCTTTATCATTAATTTACTAGGAATGCACTAATTGAAAACATTAAGGATGGACTTTAGTAGTCATGTGAACAGCTGATTGGCTTAAAATGATTCATTATTTTAATTTGTGTACAGAAAGCATTAAAGTAAAAGTAAAAATTTTGAGCAACGACTTTGATTATTCGAGATTTTGACTTCCTTCAGACACAATCTAAGCTTCATTGATTTGTAACTTTATGAGAACACTTACTATAATAAAAATTAAATCTGAGTACGTTTGTGTGTTTTTTTGCTTAAGGTGCGTGCACACTGAGAGTAACACTTTGTGATTGTAAAACAAATCATTCCATTTGTAACAAGTGCGCGATGTTAACACAAGTAAAACGTAAGAGAAGCACATACTAGATGAGACACACATCACACTGTTAACGTTTTATGCACTGAATTAAGATTTAATTTTAATAATTTACCGGTGCCTATATAAAAAAATAGTTGGATAAAAAAATTCACTTAATAATGAATTTATTTTCGTTTTTCCTCCTTTCTAGTTATATTAGCTAAATTTCACCGACCAGCTACGAAATTTTGTTAAATGAATAGGATTTACCATTTTAGTTCTGAATGTTTTGAAACTGAATACTGCATTAATAAAATCCCCACTACCATCTATTTTCCCTTAAACGAACTATAAGAAAACAAAAAAATATCTTTAAAATGCCACTTATAAAATACTAAACCAAGTATATAAAACTTTTATTTATGTGTTATATTAGTGAATTAAAATTATTATATTAGTGAATTAATGTAGTAATTAGGGGGAATTTCGTATAAAAACTCACATTCACCAAGCTATAACTAAGATACAGGGTTCAGCGCCAATTAAGGGACCAGCATGCCAATACCTACTTTTTATTTTTTCAATTCTTTCGAATTGAAAAAAAAAAGAAAAGTAGGCTAAAACTTACAAATAGCTAACTATTTCGTTACTCAAGTTAATTTTTTAAAACATATAGAATAAGTATACATATCTGTATTTGAGAACTTGTAATGAAGTACTAAAGGATGCAAAAGTCAATAACAAAGCCATAGAATAGCATGACATCCTTCAAACCCCAAGGGAAATCATTGCTTTTATATCATGGCAGTTATTTCCCATTCAAGCTATTAAGAAAATTAACTTCGTTTGTTAACGATTTTGTTAGGAGCACACATAACAGTTGTCGCATAGGGATAGTGTATAGGATAAAAAAACAAAGAGTAATACTTTGAAAAACAAACGTATTTTTTCTTTAAAAAAAAGTTGCGTAACTTTGTAAGTAAACTTGTTTAAAAAATACTGGACTCTTTGCTCATCAAGTATACGTGCTTGTAGTTAGGGTCATTTAAAAACAAAAAAGCTTTGTTTAGATTGTGTTTGTTATCTGTGAACGGAATAATTTGGCCACGAATTTGCATGGATAATAAAAAATACTTTTAAATATGATAATTTGAACGGAAGTTATTTCTAAAGGTCATAAGAGGAGTATAGATTATCATAGTTATATAAGGAAGTATTTTTTTATTGTATTTGCAAGTAAATCTAATTTTCTCACTTTACTTTTCTTCTAAATTTGGATCATGGTACATCCTTTCTACTGCATTCACTAAATACCCCGGAAATATTAGTTACATATGTATAACACATTTTTCCATTTACTGTGGTAGGCCTTACCTTTCTCGTGGACGAAGACCAATAAATTACTACTCTTACATTAAATACTACTTTTTACTTTTTTATTGATTATTTTTAATATTTAAAACTTTCTCTGACAAGTAATTTGAATATTTATAACTATTTAACTGAATTCAAAGCCATGTATAACATTTTTTTTTCATTTACTGTGGTAGGCCTTACCTTTCTCGTTGACGGAGACCAATAAATTACTACTTTTATATTAAATACTACTTTTTACTTTTTTATTAAATGCTTTTAATATTTAAAGCTTTCTCTGAGAAGTAATTTGAATATTGGTAAATATTTATCCGAATTTAAAGATTTTTTTCTATTTTCTGGGGTAGGCCTTACCTTTCTCGTGGACGCAGAACGCAACTTGCAGAAGTTTAGCCTGGTGTGCGAGAAACTGGTGGGCAAATTGGTGGAAAAGGATAAGATAAAGACAGTGGAGAACGAGGGAGTTTCTTTGGAGTGTAGAGGCAATGAAGTCTTTTCCGGCATAGAGGTTGAAAGACAGGGCCGGATTTAGATTTTATGCGCCCCTAGGCCCGTGGTTTTTTGTCGCCCCCTCTTCACATCATCGTAAAAGAGGGAGAAATTTGAGCTCAGAAAGGTCTTTGTGAAGATAATTTGTATTTTATTCTAATTCATCGTGAAGTAAAATTAATTAAATAAAAAAAATGAGAGAATCAACTGTTTTTTAAAATTTTGGTATATAATAGCTATAAATAAATAGGACAACGAGTTATTAAAATTAGTTTAAACCATTTAATACTCATTATAAACTTACAGATATACATATACACTACATTTTACTCAAGTTAAACTTATATTAATATGCAAGACTTAAATTTTCTCCTAATAAATCAAATTTATACGTAATTGGTTTTAAAAAAAACCGACATTTATACGAAATTGGATTTAAATCTATAACTTTGGATTGTATAGTCTATAACATTTTATGGACATTTTCTGACAAAAAAAATGCGGAATAATTTTGCGCCCTTCATCATGGTGCGCCCCTATCGGTAAATCCAGCTCTGTTGCTAGAATAAGTAAATTGCCGCCAATCTACAAAGTCAAGGCCCGCTGCCAGGAAATGAAGGCGGTTTCGTTCTCTAGGGGAGGTTAAGAGGGATTGTCAATCCCATAGAGCTAATGTATTAGTTTTGGAATCACAACTTCCGCAGAAGTATTGCTTTGCCATGTTAGCCCTTTTCCCCCAGGTATGGGAATCAACATAACATCGAAATGAAACAAATTTGAAACGAAAATGTTATCTAGTTATTTAATTATATATTTTTGAAGTTTCAAATGCCCCAAAATATTCAGCAGATGGCGAAACTATTTTAAAACTTTATCAATTAATAATTAAATAACCGGATGTTATTTTCTTTTCGATTTTGTTTTAAATTGATTTTATGATGATTCCCACTCCTGGTGAAAATGGGATAACATGGCAATGCATTTTTTTTGCAGAAGTTGGTGATTTCAAAACTAATGCATTTTAGCTCTATGGGACTGAGAATCCCTCTTAAGGGCGAATGAGCCCGAATGACCTATTGGTCTCCAAACCAAAGTGAGTCTATGTTAATCCAGAGGGAAAAAATATTTTCTAAGCCAAATATCTCCGGCTGCATTGAATATTTTTACAAATGGTTTTTAATGATAAATATAGAAAATAATAAATGTAATAATATTAATAATCTTTATTTTTACAAGGAAAAAAATTACAAAGAAACAATGTAAAATATTATGGCACGCCAAGGGGAAAAAATCGCGTACAGGCGAACAACTGTATATATAGTTAAAATCGGAAAAAAACCCCACAGAAACAAATAAGATATAGAACATAATATGGCAATCAGCTGACATACAGATATGATTAATATGCTTTAAATTAAAGTGAAAAATAGAGATCCAAGTCTTCGATATTTATAAAAAATTCAAAAAGTTGGAATATTCGAACCAATTTCAAAAAGTGCGATTATAGATACCTGTAAACCAGCTACATTTGTCACATAAAAAAATCGTTTGTAAAAATATTCAATACAGCCTTAGAAATGTGGCTTAGAAAATAAATTTATGCCATTGGGGATTAACACAGATGCACTTTGGTTTTTGAAGACCCGTGGTCATTGGGGATCATTCTCCCTTAAGACGCTCACCTATGAAGGTTTATTGATGTTGATGAGTTAATATCAGCACTGTAAAATGCTTTGTGTAACTTTACTCCATAAGACTGCCTTCAAATTTGTGGAGTAACTTAAAGAGGTTTGCTTCTATTAACGTAACTTCATAAATTGGAATAACGCTTTCCATAAAACTGAAAGCAGCACCTGATGCCATCAGTTTTTCGGAATAAACGTTTAATTTGTGTGACATTACTCCATAAGTTTGGTGTAACGTTAGGTTTACCCCATAGATAAGTAGAAACGTTACACCACATTTTAAAAGTGTGTGAGTCTTAGAAGGATATAAGATAACTGTTTTGTTGATGTTCATTAATTAATATCAGTGTTGAGGACAGAGAGACGAGTATCTAGGTCGAATCTAAAACACTTCAAAACTTTTCATCTTCACCATTTAAGGATATTTTATCCTTAAAATGGGGAAGTTACATGAATTTCAAATTCATTTGCAAACACCTTCTTTTAAATATACA
Source organism: Oedothorax gibbosus (assembly GCA_019343175.1). Lineage (NCBI taxonomy): Eukaryota > Metazoa > Arthropoda > Arachnida > Araneae > Linyphiidae > Oedothorax > Oedothorax gibbosus. The sequence continues at coordinate 24,010,572 of CM033278.1, forward strand.
TTAAACGTCCCTAATATTGCGTGCATGTTTCAAATATGCGTCAAAAGGTATCATTTGCACTAGTAAAAACTTAAATTAGTCGGTAATAGACTTAAAAGGGAGCAATACATTACTTCCGGGAAAAACTCATAATCTTCTAGTTATGGATTACGACTCCAGGATTGGCTATCTTGTTCCTTTAGCGTGCTACTTATTATAAACTTCTGTGCGACATAGGTGTTGAAACTACGAAATGTATTTTGAATGATCTCAGACCTGAAAAATGTACTTCTAGTAAATGCGGGTATTTTAAGTTGCAGTTATTTTCATCAAACTTTGCAGAATTCTTAAGCCGATTTCGTTGATCCAACTATTAGTCTGAAATATCTACGGCGCTCTTGTTCGATTTAAAAAAAAGAAACAAAACCAGAAACGGGCTGCTCTAATTATTTTTTTTAATTGGTTTAAGCTGGTAGTTTAATCTTTTGACATAACGTCATGCAAAGATTGTGTGTTTATTTTAATAAAGTGTGTATGCAAACTGTATTTCCATTTTTAAGTAAATCACAAAGATATGAATCCTTACGCCAGCGTTGTTTTCGATTAAATATTTCGCTACAATTAATCATTTCTGAAGACTTTTAAGCTGATAATCGTAATTTACTTCTTCTAATGTACCGGAAAAAGGTATAAGTTTGTCATTCCGGGTTAGATGCAACTTCCCCATTTCGCGTATGGATGAAATTTAAAAAATTATACATATAACGATCGCAAACGTTTCATAACATTACCATTAACAATTTTTTAAAATTCAAATCTACCGTTCGCTTGGTAAACAAATTGTTCTCACTTTCATCTTTTTCTGTCTTTTTCTTACCTATTAATTCTCCCTCAAATCCTCCTTTTTTTCTAATTTTTTAACAATTCCTCTTCTTTGTACCCTGATTTACTACATACTTAAACCTTTCAGAGAATTTGTTTCCTATTTGCACAATTATGTCTGTACTTATATTTTCTTTCGTCACCCCCATTAATAACTGTCTTTCCGTGTGATATCGCTATTGACATATATTTTATTTTCGGTAGTCTATACTTATTATTTGAATGTATATTTTTCCCTTTTTAAGTACCGTTTGACATGTTTGTTTATGTTTCCAACTCATTTTACATGAAACAAGTTACTTCACTTTTAGCTTCCACACTACGTTTATAACGTAAAAAGTGGAAGGTATTATAATCGTTCAGTCCGTCTGTCTGTCTGTCCGTCCGTCACCCACTTTCATAGCCCAAACTACAAATACTGATTTGGCAACAGTGATTTAAATGAATCAAAATTGAATTTCAATGCTAATTCAATGGGAAATTCGCCAACAGATAGTAGATTTATGTCCATCCGGACGTACAGACAGACGGACAAAAAGTATGAAAGTTGGGTATCTGAGGTCATAGCTTTCTAGCAAAAAAAGAATTTTTAAGATCCGATGATTAGAACCGATCTTGGAAGGGGGGTACGGACGGACAGACAGACGGACATCGACCGCATGTCAATACCTACTTTTTCAATTTTTTAATTCTTTCGAATTAAAAAAAGAAATGTAGGCTAAAAATAAACAGATTTTCCGTGTAAATTATAGTTTTTCTTGCACAGCCAGCTTACAGTTGCTATAAGAACAAAAAAAATAGAGTACAAACAACAGACTCTTTTTGTACAGTGTATAAGCTAATCGGGGGTGTTTACTTTCACCATTATATGACAACTTGAAGATGCAACAAATAACTAATACATGAATTGCTTCAGGTCTTGACGATTATGATGCACTAGAGTTCTGCCCAAGGCCTTGATGTTTTGACTCTAAAATTAGCAATGGAATTTTTTTTTATCTAAGTTGATGCATAGGAAATCTGAAAAACTTTTCGAAATCTTAAATCTGTATTCTTTGATATTTTCGCTAGGGAAAGGTACAAAAAAGTACTTTTGAAAGTGCCACACTAATTAACCCAATATAAACTATTGCCAAAAAATAACTAAGACGTATAATTTTTTTTCTCAATGGTTCACAAAATGAGAACATACATGTTCTCAAATTTAAGACCAATATATTCGAAGCTATTATAAACGCATGATGTTCTCAAAAAATAAGAATGTTATTCTCAAATTTAAGAGTTATTTTATTAACGTTATGGTAAATAAATAACTTTTTTTGTATTTATAACTCTAGAAATACAAACATACTTTTTCCTTTAAACTACAACAAGTAGGTTTGTAACAGAATCTGTCACTTAACACGCTTCCACACAACAGTTGTGTTTAACAGGTAAAAAGGCGACAAACACTGCATTAATATTCTATATTAAACATTTACATGCTAAATTTGGATAGTTTTATTTATTTTATTTCAAAAATTCAATAATTATTACTTATCGTTTGAAAAAATTAATTTATAGGTCAAAGAATAAATATGTAATATTCCTCGCTTTTAAATTGAATGAAAACATTTCATATCAACATACGAAGGATCTCGTAGTGAAATATATTTGATGTCATTTCAAACTGATCGATGTCGCAAAAATAAGTTTATTTTAATTTATTGTCTGAAAGAATTAAAGTTTTTCGAGCGATTGTTGCGAATGGCAATGGTGATTTAATTCTAATAAAAATGGCTTTCTTTGCTTTTTAAATGAACATTAAATTTTGCAGTTTTTTAAATAATTGAAATACTTCGAATTCGAATTCTTTTCTGAAATTTTCAATGTATTCTTATTTCGATGCGCTGAATTTTTTTGACGTATCACACTTGTCCGTAGCATTTGTAGTTTGGAAAATGAAAGTGGGTGACGGACAGACGGACATACAGACGGACTGAACGATTATAATACCTTCCCCTTTTTACGTTATAAACGTAGTGTGGAAGCTAAAAAGGATGATAAATATTTCCCTCGCAGAATTTTTTGCTTGTAAAATCGTTCTGAAAGCATCCATTTGATTCACTAAGTATATATTTTTCTTTTGTTTTATCTTGCCGAAACGAATTTTGAGGAGCAAATGCATTTTATTAAAATTAATTTATGGAAAATCAATTTAAATAGCAGATGATAACATGACTGACCTACTTAAACTTATGAAATACAAACCTACCTGGGGTAAATATATAGCCCGGTTTGTAGGTATAGGTTAAATTTAGTCACTTACTATTTTCGCGTGCGTCGTTGATAATATAAAATTTAATGGTTTGGGTCATAACAACACCAACATAAATATCAGTGAATATATAAACACTTAAACTAGCATGAAATTTTTGCCCCTGGGGAATGATTGCATCCATTAAGATGTTACTTCATATTTAGTCCATTTAGAAAATTACAATTGTTTGTTAACCATTTTAAATATGTGGGCACACATAACAATAGTTGCATAGAGATATAGTGTTTAATACATAACACACACACTATGAAGTTGAAATGCTCATTTAAAAAAAATTTAGCAATATAAAAGCTCGTCGCTAATGTTTTATGAGATACTTGGCATTAATGCTTTAGATGAACTTGGTACATATATTTTATTTTTAGTTATAAATAAATGGAATTTATAACTTTTTGAAAATGTTTAGATGATTAGGAATAATTTTTAAATAACTCAATAGGGAAGGATATTTCCAGTTCTTAAGATTATAAAATACCCACAAACTTTTTAAAAAAAAACCTTATTAACTCTTCAATATTCACTTGCTTACTAATACCAAACGATTAAATGTATCCTTAAGAGATTACACATAATTTTAAATGATGCATTTCTATCTGTACTTCATTTTTACAATTATTTCTACGACTAACATCAACGCATCTCAAATGTTATTCAAATACACTTTGAGCGATGAGGTTCCCGAAGACAGTAACATTCTGAAGGAAACGCCTGCATCCAACCGTATCCACTGTGCTTCACACTGCCTGAATGAAAAGGGTTGTTTAGGTTTCGGGTTTGATACCAGCAAGACGTGTACTCTACTCAGTGTACATATGAAGGATAATTACTGTGACAGCAACAGCTGCGTGCCTAGAAAAGACGCAAAAATATACATGGTAAGAAAGTTTTAAAGCATTATTAAATATTTCCTGTTTAGTGGTGTATATATTAGTTACAGTGCAATTCGCTATGTCATCTTTGAAGTGTACATTAATTTACAATTTCTATAGTTAAAAAATTGAAAGGGGTTAAACATATTTTTATTAAATATAATTTTCTATACATTTAGCATAATTTGTAATCAAAGGTTTTGCATGCAAAATATTTTTATTACTGTTATAGTCTGTACCACCACCTACCACAACTACGACTGAAAAGCCTACTACAACAACGACTACAACTGAAACTCCCACGACAACAACGACTACAACGGAAACTCCCACGACAACAACGACTACAACGGAAACTCCCACGACAACAACGACTACAACGGAAACGCCTACGACAACGACTACAACTGAAACCCCAACGACAACGACTACAACTAAAGCTCCAACGACAACTACTACAACTGAAACTCCAACGACTACAACAAAGGCCCCAACCACGACGACTACAATGAAAACTACTACCACTGAAGTAATTTCAATTTATTTTGATGATTTTTAAAATTAGTTTTTAAAAAAATACTTAAGTGTTTTGTGTTTATAAGGAAACAATTTCTGGTTATAACTTTGAATTTGTACAATGCATTTCATAATTTCGTTTTTATAATACTTGCAACGTGTGTACGGAAATTTGTTTTATACATGGTATGATTTACCAAACTATCAAAAGCAAAATTTGAAAGTTAATTGAATACTTATGCACAGACAAGTATAAAAGGAAGGAGTAAATGAGTTTATTTGAATATAAACTTGATTATTAATGTAACGAAAACAATCTGAAGTTAATCCATTTTTCTACTTCAAAGTGTGGATTACACTAAAATCCATCTGTTCCTTTAATTGATGTAATTTTCAACCCTGATTAAGGTATACACCAGAGCAGCAATTAATATAATACTAACAAGGGTGATAAATCGTTTCTTAGGACACATAGTACTTACTATTTAAGAATAATTTGTTAGTAGCTGCAACTCTTTAGCTTTGCAAAGTATTATCAACAATTATATTGGCTACCTTTGGTGACAACCCTAAGGATATAACGCTAAAGAAGACTATGCTACTCTGCACTGGAACTCTAATTATTATCAGAATCAATTTTGGACCTAATCCCATTCGTATTAGTTTTTTTTCTTCAAACAATGAGTATATTTTTTTTAATTAAAATAATATATTTTCAATATACATATACGGTAGTATGAATATTAAAAATTGAAGGACAAAAACTATTTTTCTTTGAAAAAGAGATTTAAAATTAAATGAAAAGGCATGTATTATCTAATGTATGATGGTCGCCCAGCCAGTATGGTGGTTTCGACCCTCGCTTGTCAAAGCGAGTGGACCGGGGCTCGAATCCCGGGTAAGGCATGGATATTTGTGTTGTCTTGAGTATATGGGCAGTTCTACCATAATTTTTAATTTCAGGTACAAAAAACTTGTGAAATTTATTTTTTCAAAGTCACTTTTAATGTGTGTAAAAATGCTTATAAGGGTTCTAGAATTACGAAAAAAAGTTCAGCAAAGCTCATTTGTAAAAATAATAATAATAAGGGATGGCAGTTTTTTTTTAAAACCGATGCTAAAGAAACCGGTCTAAACCGGCCATACGAAAATAACTATTTTTCAATGAAACCGAAGTCACAAAAAACCGGTTAGTCTTAAAACTGGTTTCGGGTTTCCGTCCCTAGATCATTGTGACGGTAAGGAACGGAAGGTAAGGACGGACGGACGGTGAGGAAATTCAAGATGTTTTCTGGTCTTTTTTGTGTTGAAACTAACTTCAGGTTAATAAAAACTGTTTTTTTTTACTCCGTATACTCCACTTAAACATATTTGTAGAAAAAAATTCAATTATCAAGCAAAATTTAACCTTAAACGTGGGGGATTGTAAGGAAAGCCATAAAGCCACGCAGCTCATTTTACTGAGTTTTTTTTAAACTTTTGAGCTTATTGGTAAAGTATAGAAAAAAATGCGGCTACTAACTGAGATGTTAGTTTTCTGCAATACAATTTTCATGATTGAAGAATCACTGTAACTCCATCCAGAGACTTTCTGCACCACTTTAGCAATGAGGTCAGTAAATGTACCAAAACCCAGGGACTAAGTTAGGTGAAGAGAAATACACATTATAAATATTAAAAGCCAAAATTTTATGGAAGGAATTTGTTAAGATATAGTATTAGTTCAATTTAAAATCCAAATGAATGTAATTTTTAGCTCAAAAATTTGTTAGTTTGAGCACTAAACTAAAAATTTGACATTCGGGTCATGTGACGGTAAGTAATTTTCTGCATTGTTTTGTGAACTAAAATTTTTTGGGGAGTTTCTTTGCTTTAAAATTCCGTTTAGCAATTATATAAGGACCAGTCTATTAGTATAATAAGAACAAACTGAAAAGAAATATTATTTTTTTCAAAAGTTATGCCTAAGGGACATAAAATTAAAAATTATAGTAGAATTGTTCATATGCGGAGAACGTGTTCGTTAAAACTGTGGGTCCGAAAAGGTTAAGGAGCAGTACCATGGGTGCAGGTTGTCTGGAGAAAAATGCCCCTCCCCTCCAGCGACGTGCCTAAATTGGGGAGGTGGAGCCCTCCCGGAGTAGAAGTCAAACATCCACCCACCGCAAGGCCTTGTGCCAACTGCCTTCCTGGCTATGGCTGGGTGGCACGCGTCTACAACAACATCTAATGTATGGTTTAGATTTTGAATATAGGCCGCCTGTCACTTCTTAGCATCTCACATATTTTGATTGTAGAAGAGTCCACTTTGAAAACAGGTAGATATAGGAGACAGGGTTGCCAATCCCATGGTATTTGGCGATCATAAGGGATTGTTGAGTTAGTTTGGTTGAAAATAATGCGTCACACTAAAACTACACATGGGTTATTGGCGAAAGGAGGATTATAGTAAATTGCTGATAAAATGTCATCAATTGCACATACATTTCTTTGCTATATTGACTTGATCGTCAATAGATTTGCATCCGTAGTATGTAATATTTAACACATTCCGTATCACCTCGGGGAACGGTATAAGTTAAAATATCTAGCTATGCAAATAATAGTGGACCCGATGCAAGTTCGAACTGTCCTTCAGTTAAAAAACTGTTTCTGAACATTAAAGAAATATGCGCCTGCAAAAGCAATAAATTGCCAAACATAGTAACTCTGGATTAAACTAAAATCTTCCTTACCCCTTTTCGTTTTATCAGAGATAGTTTTGACTACCCTAAAACACACTTCATAGAGGCCAAGAAGTAATAGGAGGACTATAATTCTTTTTTTTAATTGTTAATAGGCTGCAACCACAACAAAGAAAGCTATAACAACTCCAACCCCGACTACCATACCGCCACCCACCACACCTACCGAACCTGATATAACTACAGAGAGAGAATCAACGGCAATCCCTACAATAGAGATTCCAAAAATAGCAGGTAAAGATTAATTTTATTAATGTTTTCATGGCTCATTTCAAAATTGATGTGTAACAAATTTATTTCACGTTAAAATTTTGGTGTAACATTTATCAAGCTACATGGAGTAACACTACACTGAATTTATATAGTAACGATACACAAATACGGAGTAACGTAAGACTAAATTTATGGAGTAAAGTTACACTATATTTATGTAGTAATGTTTCACCACAAAATAGGAGTACACTTTTTCTGTTGTGTAACGTTACTCCAAAAATTTCGTATAAAGTAACTCCTTAAAATTGGAGGTATCTAGGCTCCCATCAGTGTTTTAGAGTAACGTTACGAAGCATGGTTTTACAGTGTTCTAAAACACGATATCTTCGTAAGGTATAAAACAAAGTTGACCCAAAATGATATTATATTGTATATTACTGAATACGAAATTAAAAAACGCACAAGTTTTGTTTGATCTCGAGATCCATTCATTGACACATTGACCGTTAATTGACAACTTTATAACCCGTTTCGACACTGTAAAAAAATATCCAGTTATATTATAGAAAGTTTCTGGTAGCGAAGTTACCAGAAAATATCTGTATGCTACGGAAAAAATCTGTTGATAGAATTTTCCCTTAGCCAAGCAATACAGAAAATATTCATGACTTTATTCATGCCTATATGATATTTTCTGTGTTGCTTTGCACGTTAACGAAAAAGAAAACGTAAAGCCATAACCCGCATTTGAACCCTCGTCGACGGCATAATAGCCGGACACACTTCCCACTAAACCATAGCGGCCACGGAAGTACTTTGTGTACATCAAATTTAATTTTAGTAATCAAACAGAAAAAAAACAGTGCTCAACAAATGCAATCTGTATTAGTGTTTACAGATTTTATCTGTTTATAGAGAAAATGTGACTTTCGATAAATTGAGAGATAGTTTTACAGTAAATTTATTTAGTTTTTATAAACAGAAATTTTCTTTAAGAAAATAACAGAAATATTTGGTTTTTAACCAACTCTTTTGCAGTGTGTATGCGAAGAAGTATACTATTTTCTTTTTAAATATTTGTAGTGCCAACAATTATTGCTGTTTGTGGACCGTTAACGCCTGATCCACTTATGCGAGGACTTACAGCGTAAGTAGCAAAATATCAAAGCACAAACTTTTGTGATACATGAAAGACAGATGGTCAGTCCCATAAATTTAATGCATTAATTTTGGAATTCTAACTACTGTGAAGTTATTACTTTGATGCATTAGCCTTTTTCACCAGGTATGAGAATCGTCATAAAAACAGAATAAAACAACCTTCTGAGCGTCAGACCCAGCTTTTTCCGTATTTTATGCTCCAATCTTATCCTAGCAATAAATATAAATTTCAAAATGTTATAAAATCATCAATCTTTATTGATAATCTACTTTTTTTTCATTTGGAAATGATTTTGAGATCATCTCTTCAAAAATAAATCTAATGCAGACTTTTTTTTTACCAAAAAAAAAATAAAGGCTTTTAAAAAATTAAATTTAAAATCTATGTATGGGAAAACAACCATACATTTTTGCTCATTTAAGGGCCATTCGGAAGGTTAAAAGAAAAATATCGTCTGGCTATTTAATTTTTTAAAACTTTAAAATGCTCCAAAATATTATATAAATGGTTGCATATTTTAAAACCTTGTCAATTAATGGCAAATAAAATAACCTGGTGATATTTTTCTTTCAAATTGGTTTCATTTTGCTTTAAAGACGATTCTCATACCTGATAAACAAATGTTTACAGCAAAGCAATGTTTTTGCTCAAATATTATTTCAAACTAATGCATTTGCTAACATGCGACATTCTACCTAAATAGTTTTTTATTAATTTAATTAAATGTAACAAAGTGCACTGTAAAACTTTGATGAAACGCATGGAAACACGATGGCAGCATTTTTTGCCGGCTTCCACCGCTTTTACAGAGTAAGATGTCTCCAGAGTTTTCATTGCACAACTTCAAATGTAAAAAAAAGAATTATTAATGATTTGATCTTTCAAAAATAGCTTGACTTAAAGGAATAGAAAATATTGTTTTATCTTCACAATCCAGACGTTAAAAAAGTCTAATAATTTGTTTTCTAAGTAAACAAGATATTGGTCGTCCTTTTAAGAGTCAAGTCTGACACATTAGTTCCATTTAATGTGACAAGAATTGGAGGATTAAAACGATTGAATCTTTCTCAAAAAATGACTTTTTGTCTCCACGATTCTACCATTAAATAAAAATTTCTTGTCAGTCACTGGTAAGTAAAACCTAAGAGGCTGACCATTAAAAAAACCATCTCTAACTTAAAATGCAATTCCATTTTTCAGAGCCTTGGTTGCCCCATTCAAGCTTTAGCTCCTATACTTGACAGGCAAATTTTCTTTCTATTTTTCTTTAAAAAAAAAGGATTTTCTTGTCTTTTACTTCGAAATAAAACGGGATATATTGCCTAATTGATGAGCTTAGTGGAAGAGCGTACTAAGTGACATTTTTGAAAAAATTGACTTTTTCCGCTGAGTTATTCAAGTGTGATAAACTTACTGAAAACTTATCGCATTTAGGCACGTTGGAATAAGTACTTAACATTTGAGTTGTCAATATTCATAATTAGTAATATATATTTTTTGATTTTAGGGATAAATCCTATTTCGATTTTAAAAAGTTTACCCGAATTGTGTGTGACTCAGCAGGTGGGGATCCTTTTGTGGAAGGACCTGAACACATAGTAGAGGCCAAAGGAGACGAAGTTGGGAAATGCAAAGAAAACAGTGCTATAACAAGTAAGGGAATTTTATAGAGTATCATCTACAGGGTGGCGCAAATAAAAGTGTCAGGAAATGCTGTCAAATCGAAAACCAATGCAAAAAACTTTGCCATGTGAAGCCATTGATCGCTTCAATATTAAGACCAAACAGACGCTTGGCGAATAATTTGCCGGTAACTATGCCATCTTCACCTGTACACTGATCTAATCAACGCAAACTTACACAGCTCGCACTAAGATCCTAACTCGTCAATATACAATAGTCCATGTGCAGCTCTAGTCTAGTAACAATCAAACCAACCAATGAAAAAAAAGGGTTGGCAAACGACGCTTTGCACGTTTGAATATTTTATAACTTCGACTTGAAGGCTTTCAGGCTGCTTCAATAGTTTTTCTCGCCAAGCATCTCCCTGCATTCGTAGTTCCATGTAGCCGGGCCACTTTTATTTGCGCCACTTTGTACTACCCATATCTATTCCCAAGTCACGTGGGTTTGCATAAACCACCATTGTGGATTTTAATGTTTTTACAGACGATAATTCTTAGCTTTTTTTTGCTTCTATTTTCAACAAAAACATTTGATTACAATTAGTTTTTTTTCTCTGTAAGATGCCTAAATTTCGTTACAGTTTATAAATGTAAAGATATTTAAAGAAACGATATGTGACATGTCACCGGTAAGGTTGTTCAGATTGACATATTTATAGTAATTTTATTCTTATAACCTATACTTTTTTTAGAGACAAGTATTCTATTTTATAGTGCAGGGACTATTTTATTGCTAAAATAAATTCGGTAAAAGTTTAAATTAATCTTCTGGGCCACATATATTGATTAAACCAACTATAAAATAACTATAAAAAAGAATGATTTTTGTTTTTATTAAAATATTTAAAATGACTATGGTTTAGTTAGGTGAGAAAATATTGTATTGGGATTAGAAAAACTCTGACAGTTATCCTTCCACTGTTACAGAAATCGATTTCTACGTGGATATCGACAATATCCTCCACAAGTTCCTATTGTGGTGCCAGGAGCTGAAAGAAGAGTATGTGGTATCGGGCGAGATGACAACTGTCGGAATGAGCGGATATAGTCTGGACTGTAATAATGACGCCGTCATGGCCGGTATTGAGGCTAAAAGAGATGGAAAGATACATAAGTTGACAGCACACTGCCAAAAACGTTCATCCACTAAAGCTGCCGATACTGAAACGCCGGTTGCAGAAAAAGGTGTGGGTGTGGGTGGATTGTAGAAGACACTTAACTGCCGCGGGCGGGTAAACTGCAGTAACCACAACAGTGGTTTGGAAAACTTTCTCCTTGAAATGATCACTCTTTTTAAGTATACTTTTTTACAGGTTTATTGAGTGCTTACAGCAATGGTCCAATTCATTTGTCCAGATACTGCAGTTTATCTGCCCACGGCAGTATGTGTGTGTTTCTACTGTGCTAGTATTACTAGAGTCCGGTCCGGATCGCGTATTGTGGCGGCTGAGAACTGTTTTAAAGGACGAGTCTATTTTAGAAACAGTTAGAGGACATGAAGATGGACAGTCTTCTGAAGCTGACCAATCGGCAAGCAGTCTCGCAATGTGCCATGTTCCCCACCTTTCCAAATGGACTCTTTCACTATTTATAGTTAGCATACGCCAGAATACACGAGCCGAACTATTAGCTGCGTTTTGTTGATGTCGTGTATGTTATATCGGCAAAAAAAAACCAAGACATCTAGTTAAGAAGAAAACAATCCACAAATTTGCTCCAAAATAAAGATATATATACCGCCACAATCCGAGTTGCAAGATTTTAAATTACAACATACCTTTAGTGGTTTTAAGGGTTAATGCTGGGAATCAGTGTATATGACAATTTAATGAAAACTTTTAAATTATTTTAAAAACCACTCTTAAAACATTTAAATCAATTATAATATTTTTAAATAGAACTTCTATTATACCACACTAAAATTTAAAAAAAATAATCTTGTAGGGTAAAATTGGCATTATTCAACAACAAATGTGTGATTATAAAGAATGTAATGAATTTTAATGTTTACTCTTTCCTTTAAAAAAACAGTATTTATCATATGTATGGGAAATTGAGTACAGTAGAACTCCAATTATCCGATGCTTTGCTGATTATCCGATTTTCAGAAAAAATTCCACCCGGCCTACCTGTTACTGTTGGATGCCATGCCTAGTAATTTTTTTTTGGACCGAACAAAAAAAAGTTTCTGGGCATGATATTCAAAATGGACGAACAGTAATAAATAGGCAGGGTATAAAAGTTTATAAGTCGCATATAAACTAAGTTGTTGTGCATGACATGTCGGATAAAAAAAACTATCACAAAACGCTTAAATCAACTACCTAACGGCACCTTACACTGTGGGTTTGGTCGAAGAACCGAAAATGGAACTACATGATCTCCCAGCCCAACAATACATTAAATAATTAATTGAAATATATTTTTTTCCGATTCACTCCAATTATCCGAATTTCTTATTATTCGAATGTGGTTAGGTCCCAATTACTTCAGATATTTGGAGTACTACGGTATGGTTTTTTTACGGGAATATCTTATAATGGATTTATTATTTTTAATTTTAACTGTGTCTTTATATCTTCTTGTCATTTTCCTCCCTCTCTTTTCTTCTATTCTTTTCTTTCGCACATGTCGACTACTAGAACTTTTTATCTTTATCAGTCATTTTTAGTCATTAAATTTCATTCCAATTCCTTCCCTTTACTCGTTTCATTCCTCCTCGTCTTAAATCTTTAATGGTTGCTAACTTTTATTACACTCGAATTTGAAACCATAATTGTTCTTCTCTAAACAGTACACTATCGACTGATATCTCGACCCATTTGCCATGGCATTCTGACATTTAAAAATCGGGTCTTAATCGACATATGATCGCACAATATCGTTTGCTCATTGTGTTAAAAAAATCCGTAGTATTTCTAAAACATATCTAAAAGAAACTCTGTTTCCATAAACGTTTCTAGTAATCAAACTAATCAGTAATCAATCAAACTTGAAATTTACTCTAGAAGTAAACCTAGACAATAATATATACGATTCTTTCTTAGTACACATTCAAGAAAAACATTTTTAGTACTTTAAATATTAATAATTTTAATAATTTTTAATAAATTTTTTTATATTAATAATTTAAAACTTTAGTGGTATTTATTTACTAGGGTTATATACTGTGCAACTAAATCTAAATACATTACTTGATACCGCAGTCATTACTTCCAAAAACTGCTCGACTTTTTGTGTTGTAAACACCTTGCTTAAACACCATTTTTTTTTTTACTTTTTGTTCTTTAATTTATATTACTTGTAACATTAATTGTTTGCATTCAATGCAACTACACATATTGCATTTATTTCCTATTTTTGTCTCTTTATAAATGTATTAAAACTACCAATATTACAGATATTGATCTATGTGAAAAAAAAATCCAGGAAGCTTATTAAAAACTGGGCAGTTTAGTTGCCCGGATTGATCCTCTGATTATCCTCTTTCCATAAATCTTTTGATTAATCCTCTCTTCAAAAAATATTCTCTAAATAAAATTATTTTGATCAATGATCATTGTTTCTATGTATTGTAAGCTTAAAAAATATTTTCTGAATATTAATTGACGAGCTTAGTGGAAGAACGTGCTAAGTGACAAAAAGGTGAAAATGAGCTTTAAAGTTTTCAGTTTGCATTGAAATCCGTTAAAATAGTACTTGCAAACAGTAAAAAATATGCTTAATTTTAAGTTTAGGAAAAAGTGTGGAAACTTGATATCTTTAAATGATGGAATAACATATTCATTGACACAAAAATATCAATTCTTCCAAGAAAAAGTCGTTTAGCACGTTCTTCCACTCAGCTCTTCAATTGTGATATGTACTGTAGAATTTGTTCTATAATAGTGATAACGTTATTAAAATTATTACAACGAATTCGAATTTCGTAATGAGGAACTACGAGAATAAAACAATCGTAACTACCTTGTTTTTGAGTATGGAAATAGTATTTTTCCATTTCAAGTATATAGTTAAGCCACACCATTTCAACTGTGCAAAGAAAACTTCAGTACAAATATTCGGTATATTTTCCGAGACAGCTTTAGGCGGTTAGAAATCGCATTAAAAATGGATTCGCAATTTTTTTTTCACATTTATGTATATAATTTTTGTAAGCTGGGGGAAAAAAACGATCCACCCTTCGTTTTTCGGCTGCTATTGATCAGGGAATTTTGTGAAAAATGTCATTTTTCAGAAAATAGCGTAAGGAATTCAGAACTGGCAACCAAAATTGTATAAGGGGTCGTCTACATATTAAAATGAGTACCAACTTTGAAAATTCCAATAGCAACACCCAATTTTTTTTATACAAAAATATTTATCATCTTCCAAAATACCCCAGATCCAAAAAAAAATTTATTAATTTGCATTATTTGTTGAGATATAAGCATTCGAAGTTGAAGGCCCATAATGTTAAAAAAGTTTCACAAACTTTTATTCATACCTCCACAAATAAAATGAATTAAACCAACATTTTTTTTTCATTATATACTTCTTAATCTTCCAAAAACAAATCACATAAGTTTTTTCATCAATTTTTAATTTTTATTATTTTTTTATTTAAATTTAAATAAGAAAAAATAAAACATGAATAGCAACCCCAAATTTTTGTTACATAAATCGATAAAGTAGATCAAGTAGAACCAAAATCCCGAAGTTTTTAATTCAACAACAATTATTTGCCGAGTTATTGTAAAAATACTGAAAAAAACGAATTTTAGGGACCGTGTAAAAAATTACTTAGCAAATTGGATCCTAATTTGCATTATCGTTTGGTGGTTGAAAAGCGTTTTTGGTAAATGTTTATTCAAATTATTGATGTCTGTCAAATGTCTAAAAATCTTTTCTTGTTTCAAGTGCATACAATGTATTTTGTTTATATAATTAACATTAAATTATATCGATTACTATGTTTTTGAATGTATGTTATTTCCAATATTATTTATAATTATTTTATTATAAAATTTCCAATAATATGTTATTTCCTTGATTTTTTTTAATTATTAGAGATTACTTATTTATTTAGTTATTTAGGCAGTTAGTTATTTAGTCAGTCCGTTAGTTAGTCAGTCAGTTAGTCGGTCAGTCAGTCAGTTAGTCAGTCAGTCAGTCAGTTAGTCAGTGAGTCAGTCAGTTAGTCCGTTAGTTAGCCAGTCAGTCAATTAGTTAGTCAGTGAGTCAGTCAGTTCACTGACTAATTGACAGTCAGTTAGACTAAGTTAGTCCGTCTGAACTAACTAAAGGAGTGACTAACTAACGGAGTGATTAATTGACTGACTGACTAACTGACTGACTGACTTACTAACTAACGGACTGACTAACTAACTGACTGACTAACGGACTAACTAACGGACTGACTGACTAACTAACTGACTGATTAACTAACTGACTAATTAACTGACTGATTAACTAACTGACTGATTAACTGACTGACTAACTAAATGACTGACTAACTTACTGACTGACTGACTAACTAACTGACTGACTAACTAACTGATTAACTAACTGACTAACTAACTGATTAAATAACTGATTAAATAAATAAATAATCTCTAATATTTAAAAAAAAATTGAGAAATGGACAAAAATCTATTTTCGGGATTTAGACCCATTCGGGATTTTGACTCATTCGGGATTTCGGCTTGTCGGAATTTTGGCTTGTCGGGATTTCGGCTGTCGGGATATGTCCCAGACCCAGTTTGCCGAATTTTAAACCAACCTTTTGTAGCAATATGAATGAAACAAAAATTTGCATAAAATGTAAAACATAAATGTAATAATCATGTTTGTCTATCTGATTGTAACTAATCGCATTTGAAAATCTGTTCGTTATAAATAATCGTGTGCCTTAATTTAAAATTAAAACTTTTTCTCGTCTACCCTTTATTTTATTTCTGAATTTTAAAATCCAAAATTCAAAAAAAAGGTTAAAAAAAATCACAATATTAGTGAAGAAGGTTTAATTCTAGCATCCTTTGGCGAGATTATGGTAACCCTTTTGCTAGCTTGTCGTTTCGAAAAACACCCTAAATATTACCTTTATCAATTTGGAGATTTCCCCCCAAACGAATTGAAAATTAATGCTTTAATATCTCAGCAAATAATGCAAAATGAATAATTCTTTTTTATACCTGGGGTATTTTGAAGTTGCTGAACATTTTTATGTAAAAAAATTGGTGTTGCTATTGGAATTTTCAAAGTTGGTACTCATTTTAATATGTAGACGACCCCTTATACAATTTTGGTTGCCAGTTCTTAATTCCTTACGTTATTTCCTGAAAAATGAAAACTGAAATTTCCAAAATTCCTTGACCAATAGCAGCCGAAATATGAAGGGTGGATCGTTTTTTTTCCCCAGCTGTACATATGAGTCATTTTACTATCTAACCGATTTCTCTCAATTATTTGATAAGTTTCAGATTACCTGGCAACTGTGAAATCTGTGAATTTTATTGTCTTTTGACTTGTTAATTACCCTTCCTGTGTTATAGGGCTAACTAACTCTTTTGTTATGTAAAACTTTTTATTGACCTTGACCGAAACTTTACATTCATTTTTGTTAACAAGTCAAATAACTAAGTTGGTATGTCAGATAACTCAATTAATGGGACAACTACTACTTTCACTGAGCCAAAAGTACTTATTTTTTCCTGTATAAACTATTTGAGTCATTTGAAAATCCCCTTATTAATGTATTTTAGCAGGAATTTTCATTGAAAATTTTTAGTTATTTTATCATAGCTTTTTAAAGCTTTTTCCTACATAAAAAAATATGTGAGAACGGAGTTAAGGTATGAGTTTCTTTGAAAAAATAATTAATATTCGATTTGAAAATTAATTACAATCTAAGTTCTTCTAATTTTAACTATTCATTCGAATTCACATTTTGAATCGGGAGCACTTTACACCCTGCTGGAATGACTTCGGCATCTTCATATCCACGGATGTAATACGGCCTTCGACACCAACATCCTAAAAATAGTGGGAAGTCAAAGAATAAAATGAAAATTATATGCGTAGAGTGGGCGTCTATTTGTTAAATCAGTCATCAGTTTTTATTTTTATTTATATATTATTATATATCAATTTATATTTTTTAAAGATAATAATGATTTCACTTTAGATTTCGTTGTGACCACTGAGGTTTCAGTCTGGTCACTTCAAGTCAATTCAAAATTCCGATATCCGTCGTCAATAGAACATGTATAGATCAACTACGACATTTGAAGAGCTAATTGAAGAGCTTATGTGAATCGTGTGACATCAATGTACAGAAAAATAAGAAAATAAAGCTAAATCACTTTATAACAAAAAAAATACTACATAATTTATTGAAAGCACTAAAGCATAATATGTTTTCTGAAAATTTAGAACTCAAAGCAAAAACAAAAATATCTGCCTGATTATTTTATTACACTAATGGAAAATCTTCAAAAACATGACACAAATTTTTTTTCTATATATTCATTGATCTATGCGGAACAATAGAAGTAAAAACAGAATCCTTATACGTCCCCAGGGAAATCATATATTCGTATTCTCTTCGTTATTTCCCATTAAAATCCTATTTAGAAAATTAGCCTCGCATGATAACTGTCTCTAGTTACGAATACACATAACAATAGTTCCATAGAGATGGTATTTTGAGTATGAACTATATAATATTACTTGCATAATGCAAAAGCTGTTTTGAATAGTTAAATTCGTTTCTAATCTTAGCCTTCGTAAACTAAAATAACAAGTTTTATTGAAACTCAAGAACTAATTAATATTTTTTCTTAAGTGCTTAATCTAGAATAGATTATTTTCTTGAAAATTTGTATATAGATGAATTAAAAATAACTCTGAAATATGCTTAGATAATTGGAAATAATTTTTAAACGCCCTAAGATGATATGTTGAGACTTCCTTAATATTTTTCTTGGATTTCAATACTTTAATTTTACAGTATTCAGAGATTGTGATTATTTTATATCTTTACAACTACTTTTAATTAAAATTGAAAAATATTCTAAAAAATTACAAAATAATTGAAATTTTTGTGTCGATGACGTACTAGTAAATGCAGCACAAAATACTGTGTTTTAAATTTTTGAATTTTTTAAAAAGTAGTATAAACCGTGATTTTATTTTTTTGCAATTTTATGTTAATATTAACAACACCCAAAATCTCGTTTGAGACTTAATTTTTTTTAAAAATCCCAATCCAACTGCTACCAAAACAAAATCTATCTTGTAACAGCTACATAACTTATAACAATGCAATTCTTTCTTTACATCCTTTTAACAACTATCCCTTATATAAACATACATGCATTATCTCAAAAGTTATTCAAATACACTCTAAGCGATGAGTTTCCGGAAAACAACAACGTTATGAAGGAAACGGCTGCATCCAATCGTATCCACTGTGCATCATACTGCCTGAAAGAAGATGGTTGCATAGGTTTCGGGTTCGATACCAACAAGACGTGTACTCTACTCAGCGTACACATGAAGGAGAATTACTGTGTCAGCAACACTTGTGTCCCAAGAAAAGATGTAAAAGTATACATGGTATGATTTTTTTTATTTGAGGGTTATTTAAATACTAATTTTTATTATAGTCGCTCATAAAAAAATATTTCTAACAAAAACTAAAACTTTTACTCATAACTAAAAAGAATTGACTTATTGGAATTTTCATTAACTTTTCCGTTACTAAACTTGTATAAGTTATTAAGTATTATCGATTTTTTTTAATGTAAATTTTTACGTTGTCAAAGAATAGCTCCTAATATCTTTATTGGCGCGTAAACAGTACTAGAAACAGTAACTATTACACAAAATTTCATGCTTCTACTTAAAAAATTTCCGGTTGAAAAAAAGTAAGAATTTTGAATTTGATTTTTTTTAATGCGCGTACTTTTGAGTATCTGAGATCAGTAACTTACCCTAAAATAATAGAAATATTTAAAAAAATTCTATCAGATGATAATTTTCGTAGACGTGAAGATACCAACGTGATTTTGAGTCTGACAATACTAGAAAAAATAAACTATTTTCTTATAAATTAGTCAAATCGGTAACAGTAAGATCAGTATTGTTTAGAAAAACTCGATTTCTTACCGAAACACGATTCCATTACCAATTTTTCGTAAATGTGCTTACATCATAGTATTTAGTTGTATATTGTGAAGTTCTATTGGCACTTTTTATAATACCCAGGTACACTTCACATAACTAATGAATATTTTTTCACTAAAATATGCTGGTTTTGTTTAGTCTGAAGCCGCGGCAACTACAACTACTACAACTGAAACTCCAACTACAACTACTACAACTGAAACTCCAACTACAACTACTACAACTGAAACTCCAACTACAACTACTACAACTAAGGCTCCCACAACAACTACTACAACTAAGGCTCCCACAACAACTACTACAACAGAAACTCCTACTACGACAACTACAACTGAAACTCCTACGACAACGACTACAACAAAAACTCCTACGA
Organism: Oedothorax gibbosus; assembly: GCA_019343175.1. Classification (NCBI taxonomy): domain Eukaryota; kingdom Metazoa; phylum Arthropoda; class Arachnida; order Araneae; family Linyphiidae; genus Oedothorax; species Oedothorax gibbosus. The sequence continues at coordinate 24,030,483 of CM033278.1, forward strand.
CTACTACTACAACGAAAACTCCTACGACTACTACTACAACGAAAACTCCTACGACTTCTACTACAACGAAAACTCCTACGACTACTAGTACAACGAACACTCCAACTACTACAACTACCGCTAAAGTAAATCTTTACATTTTATCTACCATTGCAAACGAAAATGGACGAAATAATGCAGTGACAGTTTTCAGTCATGTAGTTTGATATAGATATTTGTTAATTAATATGTAATTTTATATTCCCTATGATTGGTAGTTTAAAGTAAAGAACTAATACAAATAATCCAAGAATGCATGTATATAATGCTTTAACCCTTTATCTACTAACGGTACTTATAAGTACGGCTTTTTGAGAAAGATGGAACTATTTAATGGACATGTTCGGTTTTAGCACATTAAAGTCTATATTAGGTGACGTAAATTCTTCCTAAAACTTTTACTTTAGTTATCCCGTGTCCATTCGTAATGCCCTGGCGCTACTTATAAGTAGAGCTGGGGGGGGGAAAAAACTATCCACCCCTCGTTACTCGGCTGCTATTGATCAGGGAATTTTGTGGAAGGTGTCAATTTTCAGGAAATATCGTAAGGAATTGAGAACTGGCAACAAAAATTGTATAAGGGGTCGTCTACATATTAAAATGTGTACCAACTTCTCCAATGGCAACACCCAATTTTTTTATATAAAAATATTTACCATCTTCAAAATACCCCAGATCCAAAAGAAAATTATTTAATTTTGCATTATTTGTTGAGATATAAGCATTCAAAGTTGAACGCCCATAACGTTAAAAAAGTTTAACAAACTTTTATTCATACCTCCACAAACAAAATGAATTAAACAAATAATTCTTTTTCATTATATATTTCTTAATCTTCCAAAAACAAATCACACAAGTTTTTTCACCAATTTTTCATTTTAATATTTTTTATTTAAATTTAAATAAGAAAAAATGAAACATGATTAGCAACCCCAATTTTTTTAGTATAAATCGATAAAGTAGATCAAGTAGAACCAAAATCCCGAATTTTTTTAATTCAACATTAATTATTTGGCGAGTTATTGTAAAAAAATTGAAAAAAAAAACAATTTTTTTTTTAGGGACCGTGTAAAAAATTACTTGGCAAATTTGATCCTAACTTGCATCGTTTGGTGGTAGAAAAGTGTTTATTGCTAAATGTTTATTCAAATCATTGATGTCTGTCAAATATCTAAAAATCTTTTCTTGTTTCAAGTGCATACAATGTATTTTTTTTGTATAATTAACATTAAATTATATCGATTACTATGTTTTTAAATGTATGTTATTTCCAATACAATAAATACCCTAAAGTGTGTTTAAAATTAAAAATTAAATACCCTAAAATAATATTGGAATTCGGTTTTTAATATATTTCATTGTTACCACATTGATTATTTAAAAGGATTAGTGCTCACTGCCTTGGTTAAAAATCATTGCCAAATCATTCTGCGTAATTTTATTTTGCTTTCCTTAAATATCGTGTTAAAATCGTAACCCTCGTTTTGTAATATGTGATTTATATTACCGATAAAGTGCGCCGAATTTTAAACAAACTTTTTGTAGCAATATGAATGAAACGAAAATTTGCATAAAATGTAAAACATAAATGTAATAATCATTTTTGTCTATCTGATTGTAACTAATCGCATTTGAAAATCTGTTCGTTATAAATAATCGTATATGTGACTTAATTTAAAATTAAAACTTTTCTTCTTCTAGCCTTTATTTTATTTCTGAATTTTAAAATCCTAAATTTAAAAAAATCACAATATTAGTGAAGCAGGTTAAATTGTAGCATCCGTTGGTGAGATTATGTTAACCCTTTTGTTAGCTTGCCGTTTTGAAAAGACACAACCTAAATATTACCTTTATCATTTTAGAGATTTCCCCCTAAACGAGTTCAAAACTAATGCTTTAATATCTCAGCAAATAATGCAAAATAAATAATTCTTTTTTTATACATGGGGTATTTTGAAGGTGCTGTACATTTTTATGCAAAAACAAAATTGGGTGTTGCTTTTGGAATTTTCAGAGTTGGTACTCATTTTAATATGTAGACGACCCCTTATACAATTTTCGTTGCCGGTTCTCAATTTCTTACGCTATGTAATGAAAATTGACACCTTCCACAAAATTCCCTGATCAATAGCAGCCGAGTAACGAGGGGCGGATCGTTTTTTTCCTCCAGCTGTACCATTTAAAAAGCCGTTGTTTTACTTTTCATTCTTCGTATGAGGGAAAATAGATAGCAGTGGGCTTTTCTTAATGCAGTACGCGGTTTCAACAGATTTAAGACTGAAAAGGTAAAACATATTCATTCAACAAAATTCTTTGTTAGTCTGTGTAATTTAGTAGTTGAAGAAAGAAAATAAATTCTTTAAATAAAGTGCATTTTATATCCCAACTATTATTCAAAGACAAATAATTAAAGTTAAGTTTTAATTCGGAGCATAAGGGGTTAAAGTTTGATTATATGCATAAAAACTCGTATTTATGATGTATAACATTTTTTTTTAAAACTTATTCTTTATAGGCTACCACCACTACAAAGAAAGCTCCAACAACACCTCCACCTGAAACTACTCCTACCCAACCTGAGATTTCTACGATGCCGCCACCAACGACACCTACGATAACAACTCCAGTACCAACAAGTAAACATAGATTCTACACTGCTCAAAACAATTGGGGGAGCAGTTTGCGTACTTTTGTTGGCCTTTCATTTTTTATTCTAAAAATCTAAAATTTGTGAAATAGAATCATTATGCATCTAGAATGAAATGGTAAAAAACAGGGGAAAGATCGTAATTTTTTGTAACTAAATGTCAGAAAAAAAATTAAATCATAACTTTTGAATAAATTATAACAATATTTTTTCAAAACTTTTTCTGTTAAAAATAGTTAAAATCAATTTTTAAACATCTACAAATGCCAGCATTTAACATGTTTTTCATATTTTCATTTAATTGAAACAAGCATTATTTAATTATCAAAATACATGATTCTTCCATCTAACGATATAAAAAGAAAATATAACTCTAAAGAAAAAAAATCGCAAAATGATGATTCCAAATGGAATGATTGGGGGTCAAAGGGTTCAAACCCTGCGCTCTTTCTAATTGTTTTGAGCCGTGTAATTGAATGACCAAATAAACACTGCACCTAATATGGTAAACTAGGTGGCACGCCCCCTGCTCGCTATCGCTCGCCAACCCCCGGGAACTACTTGCGCAGTTCCCTTTGGATCGCTTCGCTCGCTCACCGTTCATTGAAATATTTTAGTCTAGCCTTTGGTATCCTTTTAAAATAAAATAATAACAAATTAATGCTTATAAAATTATACGCCTAAAAAGTAGGTATTGACATGCGGTCGATGTCCGTCTGTCCGTCTGTCCGTCCGTACCCCCCTTCCAAAATCGGTTCTAATCATCGGATCTTAAAAATTCTTTTTTTGTTAGAAAGCTATAACCTCAGATACCCAACTTTCATACTTTTTGTCCGTCTGTCTGTACGTCCGGACGGACATAAATCTACTATCTGTCGGCGAATTTCCCATTGAATTAGCATTGAAATTCAATTTTGAGTCATTTAAATCACTGTAGGTATTGAAATGCGGTTGATGTCCAACTGTATGTCTGTCCATCTGTCTGTCTGTTCGTATGTCTGTCTGTTCGTATGTCTGTCCGTCTGTCTGTCCGCCTGTCTGTCCGTTTGTCTGTCTGTCTGTACCCCCCTTCCAAAATCGGTTCTAATCATCGGATCTTAAAAATTCTTTTTTTGTTAGAAAGCTATGACCTCAGATACCCAACTTTCATACTTTTTGTCCTTCTGTCTGTACGTACGGACGGACATAAATCTACTATATGTCGGCGAATTTCCCATTGAATTAGCATTGAAATTCAATTTTGAGTAATTTAAATCACTGTAGGTATTGAAATGCGGTTGATGTCCAACTGTCTGTCTGTCCATCTGTCTGTCTGTTCGTATGTCTGTCCGTCTGTCTGTCCGCCTGTCTGTCCGCCTGTCTGTCCGTTTGTCTGTCCGTTTGTCTGTCTGTCTGTACCTCCCTTCCAAAATCGGTTCTAATCATCGGATCTTAAAAATTCTTTTTTTGTTAGAAAGCTATGACCTCAGATACCCAACTTTCATACTTTTTGTCCGTCTGTCTGTACGTCCGGACGGACATAAATCTACTATCTGTCTGCGAATTTCCCATTGAATTAGCATTGAAATTCAATTTTGAGTCATTTAAGTCACTGTAGGTATTGAAATGCGGTTGATGTCCATCTGTCTGTCTGTTCGTATGTCTGTCTGTCTTTCCGTCTGTCTGTCCGTCCGTCTGTCTGTCCGTCCGTCTGTCTGTCTGTCCGTACCCCCCCCCCCCCCCTTCCAAAATCGGTTCTATCCATCGGATCTTAAAAATTCTTTTTTTGTTAGAAAGCTATGACCTCAGATACCCAACTTTCATACTTTTTGTCCGTCTGTCTGTACGTCCGGACGGACATAAATCTACTATCTGTCGGCGAATTTCCCATTGAATTAGCATTGAAATTCAATTTTGAGTCATTTAAATCATTGTTGCCAAATCAACAATGGCATGAGAAACTTTATTTATTTAAACATATTTGAAGCAAAATAATATTTTCATGAATCAGTTTGGAATGACGTCATAAAATGTAGCACAATTTGATTCTTTGATTATTCATTAATTATCTAACAAGAAAGCGGCAAGGCATACTTTTGCATGCAATTATGCTAAGTTTTAATTTACATTTCTTATTTTTTAATGCAGTTTGGAGTTTCATTACTTTTGTTATTAATAAATATTTAATTATTCCTCGAACTACAAATAAATCGCGAGCAGACGATAAATAATGTTTAATTGATTTGCGAAATAATAATAAGGAAAATAGTTGATTTTGGCTTTTAGAAGTTTAAATTATTAGCTGGATGCTGTGTTTCGATTTTTTTTTCTAATATGTATAAATGTAGTGTAGTAACGGCTGTTGATGATATTTACTGTTAGAAACCTAGTTTTTTCCCGATTAGAACTTCAGTAAGTATTTAAGTAACAGGAAAGTAGGCTATTTTAGTTCTTTATGAACTTCTTGTTTTATTAACAATAGTGTTTGGTAGTTCAGTCAATCAAAATTATAAGGTAAACCTAGAGAAGCATGGGTTAACCTAAAGAATCGTGCCCGGCAATTTTACGCCAAATCTGGTAGCCCCGAAAATCGGTATTATGTTAATCCATTTAAATCTTAAATGTATATAATTTATTCTGAAGTTTTTTACACCAACCTTCTATCAATTATATGCTTAACGATTTTAAATAATTATTTACTTTTTAAAAATAAATTCTTCGGCATTTCGTTCCACGTTTTTTATAAATCTGATCTGCAATTTAATGAATTTTTCCTGTTACATAAAAGTTAATTTTCTTTTAAATTTTCAAAAATTAAAAAGAAAATAAACATTTCATTTTCATTTTTGAAATTTCATTGGAGATGGCAACCATCTCGGCAATTGCCGGCCGGAGTTTGTTGTCATTTCGACTTGGCGAGATTTTCTAATGGTCGCCAAATCCGGGAACGATTCTTTAGGCTAACCGAAGCATGTCCAGCAATGCTTTGCCAAATCTGGTAACCCCGTCAAATCCATTTTATGGCAACCCTTGACGACAAATTTTTGGGGCAATCGCCAAGTATCGCATTTTGGGCGATGTTGTGCCAAATATGACAACGCTTCGCCACTACTTGTAAAATTTCAATCCTTTTCAATCTACTAATTTCGTAGTGTTTTTAGTAAAAAAAAAGTAGGTTTGTAACAGAATCTGTCACTTAACTCGCTTCCACATATTTGTGTTTAACAGGAAAAAACGCGCCAAACACATTAATTCTATATTTAACATTTACAAGCTAAATTTGGCTAGTTTCATTTATTTTATTTCGAAAATTCAATAATAATTACTTATCGTTTGCAAAAATTAATTTATATTTTAAAGAATAAATATGTCATATTCCTCGCTTTTAAATAGAATGAAAACATTTCATATCACCATACAAGGATTCCGTAGTGAAATATATTTGACGTCATTTCAAACTGATCGATGTTGCAAAAATAAATTTATTTTAATTTATTGTCTAAAAGAATTAAAGTTTCTCGAGCGATTGTTGCGAATGGCAAATGTGATTTAATTCTAATAAAAACAGGGCCTTTAGCTATTTGTAATTCAAATTTTTAAACGCCAAAATTAACTATTTTCATTAATCATCTTTCTCAGATTTAATAATTAGACTTTATCGTTTGCTAAATTTGTTTGAAGTTCGAAGAATAATGATGTAATCTTTTTTAATAAATATTTTTGTCGCCACAATTTCCCATTTACATTTCTTTCGAAAATTCACTTATTTATAATTTGTTAAATTAATTTACAGTTCAAAAAATTTATAATTTGTACAATTGATGCTTTAAAAATAAAAGCGAAACTTAGCATTTTTTTTTATGTTAAGTTAGAATTCTCTATGCATCTTTCTACATACATATATATAGAACCATTAAAAGAACTCTATTGTGATAATACAACAATCCAAACCGAATTATATCACATAAATAAATATTTTTTCAAAAGTGTATTTTTATTTTAACAAAAGTTTCTCGTACGTTTAACGAAATGGCAACAGTGAAAATATTGAATAAAAATGGAATTTGCATGTTATTTCAATGTAGATTAAATTTTTAGTTATTTAAATTTTAAATAAGCTTCTAGTTTAAATTTTTTAATGAAATTTGGCATGTAGCCTAATCTGATTTTTTGCTTCAAAATGACGTATCCCACTTGTCTGTGGGACTTGTGGATGACAACAGTGAAAATATGAATAAAAATAGAATTTGCATGTTATTTCAATGTAGATAAAAAAAATTTAGTTATTTAAATTTTAAATAAACTTCTAATTTAAATTTTTTAATGAAATTTGGAATGTAGCCTAATCTTTTTTGCTTTAAAATGACGTATCCCACTTGTCTGTGGGACTTGTGGTTGTTTCTGTGAAAGTGGGTGACAGACAGACAGACAGACGGACGGACAGACGGACTGAACGATTATAAAACCTTCCACTTTTTACGTTATAAACGTAGTGTGGAAGCTAAAAAGTATATTTTCTGTTTTACTGCCATATCGAACAACGTTTTGCACATAATATTTATGGTTATTTTTCATTTTTGGCCTTTTTACAGTTATTCCTGAAATTGACAATTCTTCGTAATCCTTTAATTTCGTAGTGCTTTTTCAAAAAAAAAAAAATATATATATATATATATATATATTCAATGTTTTTCTGCCGTATCGAACAATGTTTTGGGCATAATATTTATAGTTATTTTTTCCTTTTTCGCCTTTTTAAAATCATTCCTGAAAGTACACTTTTTGTTGTTTTCAGTCGGCCATTTTGAAAAGGGGTAATATTTTTGGTCATTTCAGTCAACCGTTTTGAAGAAAAGACGCCAAATCCGGACAGGGTCCTTTAGGTTAATAAATTATAATTTAAATTTTTATACATTAAACGTCCCTAATATTATGCATCTTTAAAGTTAAACTTACTGATTATATCTTAAAGTTGTTGTTTTTTTGGCCTTATTGCAGCCATTCCCGAAATTGCCAATCCTTGTGTTATTTCGTAGTGCTTTTCTCAAAAAATATATTAATGTTTTTCTGCCGTATCGAACTATGTGTTGTGCATAATATTTATAGTTATTTTTCCCTTTTTCAAGCCATTCCTGAAGAAACACTTTTTTGTTGTTTTCAGTCGGCCATTTTGAAATTTGTAGTATTTTTGTTCATTTCGACTGTTGCCATTCCAGAGATAGAAATATAAGGAAATTTGGGTTCCGTATAAGAGTATTATATATATAGATTTGTACGAAAGAGTAAAATCGTTCCAAAAACGGATTTATGAAAGATCAAGAAAAAAATAACGACATGAAACCTTTTAAGATATACATTTTGTTTGCACATTTAAAGATTAACAATTGGTCGCCATCAAGTTATCGAAGTTTATAATTGTGTGAAATTCACGAAATTTCCATAAAATAAACTTTTTTTGGAACTTAAATGTTCTTCATCAAGAAGGCAATGGTAGCTTTCGAATTAAGTTTCGTAAAAAGTAGAAGCTTTTATAAAGGCTATGTCAGTCAGTCTGTCTGTCCGTCACCCACTTTCCCAGGTCGAACCACAAGTGTCACAAAAAAAGAAGGATACGTCATGTTGAAGCAAAAAATACGGCAACGCTTTTTCTCCATTTCCATTAAAAATTCAATTCGAAGTATATTTATCATTTAAATAACTAAAAATTTAATCTACATTTAAATAACAAGAACGTTAAACTTTTTTTCAATATTTCTACTGTTGCCACTTCATGAAACACAAAGAAACTTTATCGAAATGAAAAAAAGCTTAAAGGAATATTTATTTATGTGATATCAATTAGTTTGGAATGACGTTATAATATACATTAAAATAGAGTTAACTTTTTTTTGCATAAATATCTGTTCATTTTTAATTTACTTTTCAGCGCTTATTAATGTATATTAATAAGTAAAGACAAAAATTTAAATAAATTAATTGTCAAAATTAAAATGATAGATTATTTATTCGAAAATTGTAAATACTTCTTCTGTAAAACATAACGAATGGGGTTGTTTCGCGGTTTGTTTTCATTTGTTGTCTGGAATAACTTTTGTTTTGGTATACGTAAATGAGTTTTGTAAGAATATTTTACTTATTAAATTTTTACTTAATAAATTTGACACTCAAGACTTGAAACTGACCATTGTAGTTAAATGTATTATTTATTGATCTTTAGCAAATTGTTTGATTTTGTATCTTGCATTAAGAACCTTCTCCAAAACGTTAGTGTACGAACTTCTAAAGAAAAACATCTCTATTTCAGTTCACATTTTTAACATATGTACAGATTTCATTTTTTATATGTATATTTGCAGTGCCAACTGTGAAAGTAAGCGGAAAGTGTGCAGCCGGGGTCAAGCTTATGCGAGGCCTTCATGCGTAAGTACCGATTTTTCCATTTTTACTTTCAATTACCTAATATGAAATATAAGGTAATAAAAGTATTGTGATTGGGTAGAAAATCTTAAATAGAGATTTTGTGCTTTTTACAAGTTTTGGATAGTGGATAGTGCTGATTCTAAAAAAGGTGTTTTTGAACATTGGTCCGTCTGTCTGTCTGAAACCACTCAACAGCACGAACTTAGAAATCTATGGACTACAAAATAATGTTTTCGACTAAATTGCGCATGCGCATGGGATAGCTGCCATAGAACTTTTTTGGTTTTAAAGTTACTGAGAAATTACCTTTTAAGATACATAATTACCTTTAATTGTCTGTATTGATTTATTGAGCTGTGTAGTTTTAACACCCTTTTTTGTATTATGATTTTGAAAACTACACAGGTGCGGAAATTTTGAGAAATTGTTTATTTGTCTCGTATAATTCAATATTCACTTGAGTTCTTTAAACTTATTTGTGTGACATATTTTTTCTCAAAGAGAGGTTAGTTTAAAAAGGGTAATTTAAACAATTATTTGATACTTAAGTCATTAAAAAACCTACAAATTATATTATTTTTTGTTCTGATTTTAAATGTATAGTTTTAAAAAATATACTATGAGCTATAGTAACAGTTATTGTAAACAGTCACTGTTAATTTTGTGAAATTAAGGAACTGGTACAATCTCGTAAACATTTAACTTAGACGATTGACTGATACTTTAACTTAGGTGAACGGCAAAATTTAATAAAATTAATCAAAATATTTAAAATTTAATATTAACGAAAAACTTATCCCCTCCCCACAACTTAATACAACAAATAACTTACCTAAAAGCAAAGTTTTCTTTTTCAGTAAATTGGGATAAAATAAAAATACTGTTATTTTATTGCATACAATTTACATACATAAAAGGCTCAATTTGATATCTTATTATTTAGGAACATATTTAAAAAAAACTTTTCCCTTTTAAAATTGCATAATATTGACGCTTCACTCAATACTTAGTACAATGCATTTTATTAAGCATTCATGTGTAACAATAATGTAAGACAATTAAATAACATATTTTATTAACTAACATTTTAAATTCAATAATTTAGTATATTTGTCACTGTTTTAAATAAATTTCCTTAACCCTTTACTGCCTTGAACTACACAATTGTGCAGGTGTAAAAGAGAATGTTCAAGATTTTCAAAAATATCAATACCGAAACAGCTGACTTGAATTTGTCGTTTATTTGAATAAAAAAAATACGTAGAGTTCTTAAGAGTCATTTTTTAAAAAGAGGGACAAATTGTGATAGTTAATGCCTTCGATTTTCTTAAAACTTTCAGGATATGTTAGTAGTACTAAGATAGGAAAAGTGAATTTCAGTTTTTCTTAAATTCGTCTTGATTAACCTTGATGGAAGGTCACAGTTCGAGGTAATGGATCAGTGGTGTACATTATAATCATCCTTCTACTTCTCAAGCCATAAGTATCTCATGAATTTGTTTTGAAATATGGATACTACTTGATACTAGGTACATGTCAGCATAATTATTTTGGTGGGTCACTCATGGCTTTAAAGGTCAAGGTACTTTGAAAAAGGTCATTTTTGTCGTTTTTGTCATGTTTCTGCCCAATTATCTGCTTAAGCCATAAGTGACCCACAGAAATAATTATTGGATTATTTACACACACTAGGGTAGTACTTAGAAAAATATAAAACACTACAGGTGACCTTTTACTTTGGTAGTTACTAGGTCTCAAAATTGATCATTTCTAAAAACAAGTCAAATTCAAAGGTCAATTACTCCAGAAGCAAAGAGTCAATAACTTAGAGACACAGTAATAAATACACTTCAAATGTTGTTGTTTTAGACCCAGGTTACAAATCCATGGGACCTAACTTACTTTTTTCCATTACAGTCCATTTTATATCTCTAATTCATACCTGTATGCATTCTAACTACTGCTTCTAAAGTTTTGTTTAAAAGCTTCATATTTTATATCATAGATGGCAGCATAATAAACATGATCTTTAAAATTATTTTTTAATAAACATTTATATGCGAAATTATGCTGTAAAAATGTTAAATACTAAATTCAATGATAATCCTTATTTTAAAATATATCATTAAATTATTATTATAAGTCAAAAATAATAAAATTTGAAATTTCATATGGCTACATTATACAAAACGCATATTAAGAGATATAAACAAATCAATATACTATTTAAGAAAATTTTATAGGCCACTTGGATTTGTAACCTGGCTCTAAAACAACAACATCTAAAGTGTATTTACAAATGTGTCTCCAAGTTATTGATTCTTTGCTTCTGAAGTAATTTACCTTTGAATTTAACCTTTTTTTGGAAGTGAACGTGAATTTTGGAAGTGCCTCGTAAACTTAAATCAGCGCCATCTGAAGGGGTCGTAGTTAAATTCTTATCACTGTAAGTAAGGGAGAGTGGGGGCTAATGGGACAAGGGGCAAATTGCGGAGAAAAATATACTTTTTTACATATTTCTGCACTATAACATAGTAACAATTACTTCACATTTTAACAACCAAAGATTAGCCATTTTTCACATCTGTTGAAGTAGAGAGAAAAATTGTTGTTTTTTAGAAACCAAAGTAAGTTAAAAGTGTATTGTTTTTTACACTTTTAAACTATTGAATAGAAACTTTTCATGAATTAAACTATAGTTTTAGGTAGAAGACATATCATAGATTAAGAAATTATATGTCAAATACTGTGGTAAAATACGCTTGTTTTTGTATTGGATCATTTATAAATAATAACACTGTGGTGCTAATGGGACACGAATTAACCTAGCTTTGTATGCTTTTCTTGAAGAATCTATACAAATCTCAAATATCTTATGCAGTCAAGTTACCAAAAACTTTTTAAAACTTTAATTTTAAACTTTTTGAACTTTTTTCGTTGTATAATAAGCGAAAGTTCAAGTAGCTTTATTGATGACATATTTTTTCACCTACAATTTCATTAATTACGTCTCAACAGAGCTTGGTGAAGATAAATGATTTGTTGTTGGTAAAATTTGCTAGAAAGCCAACTATTCTTTATTTCATTGGAAAAATTTATTTCTGAAATAGAAATTGATGTTCGGGTAAGCTATTTGAAGAAAAAGACGGTCTTTGTAAATTCACGTACCTTGAAAAAGAGGAAAATTTTGAGATAAATTTTAGAAGATAGTTACAAAACTATCCTTTCCAGTGATTAAACAAAAATTAAGGAAAATCTTCGATTTTGAGTTTTAACTTTGATATTTCACCTTTCAATGGGAAATAATTGTTTTAAAAAAATAAAATTTCATTATGTAAATATTGTATGCTTTAAAATTTTATTTTCAGTTCATTGTCTAATTCCATTTCCACTTTTTTGAAATTTTAATTAAGGTAACATTTACCATGTCCCATTAGCCCTACACCCTATGGGATATTTACATGTTTGTTTAAAATGTTCAGAAACTAAAATATGATAACGTTTTAACAACTGTCGAATGACTTTTTAAGTAAACGAATGTTCAGGTTATGAGCTTGTTAAAAAATAAATTAAAATTCTTGTATTTTTGCTGAAATACAGAGGTCAATAAAAAATTATCCCATTAGCCCCCACTATCCCCTACTTAAAACATGCTTACATTTAAACAATATTTTCAAGATGTAATCAATCTCATATCAATGAAAAATATATTTTGCTTCTTTTTAATTTAGTAAAGAAAGCTTTTTTGATGGAAAAGATATGACGCTCACGAATTGTTTTATATTGAATGTGCCAGACCCGTACGTGAAAGGAACTGCTCGTAGGATTGAGGGCAAAGTTGATAAACTTGCGAAATGCGAAGCCAATTATTCTGTAACAGGTAAGAAAATTTTAAAGATTGAACTAAACTGAAATGAGTTATTACAATATATCTGTATAAATGCTAAATACACTAACATTCTTACAACGGTAGAGATATATATGGATATAGTCTTTAAAAGCTAGGAAATGAGAAATTGAATATAACACCTTCGTAAATGTAAGGTATGTACATTAAGGGGAACCGGAGCCCTCCATTGAATCCCATGTTAAAATGACCTTTTTTATGTACCTTTTTCTCAAAATCTATTTGATTCATTTTAATGAAATTGTTACTAGTTATTAAATTGATGTTCAACTATACTTCACTGCAGGCATTTTTTAAAAAAAATGTTTAGTTTTAAAATTATAAGTTTTTAAGCGAAACTACATATTTTTGACCTAAAAAATATCAATAATATTAAAAAGAAAAAAAAGTAAGATAGTTATACTCAAATCCCTCCAGCTAATTTTAGAAACCAACTTCTTAAATACGTATACAAAATTTCAGGTTGATACTTAAAGTAGATTCTGAGAAAAAGGTACATTCACATTGAAAAAGTAAGTTTTGAGATATAAGCGTTTAAAGTAAACAATAATGGTTTCTTACCTATGAAACATAAGGAGATTTTACCTAAACAACATTTGTAAGAAAATTTACTAAAAATACTTTTAGTACTTGAAACTTTTATCTTAAGATATCATTGTAGAGCTAAGATTGCATAGTTTAAGAAACACTAAAAACATTAAAATGTCATTTTTGAAAATATAAGGGGTCTGGTCCCCCTTAAAAGGATTTGGGGTCTGCTTTAAATATTAATCGCTCTTAAAGTGAATAACTTTTTAAACGCAATTAAAGTTAGGATGGCAGTAATTATAAGCTTAATAACTTGCTTAAAGTATATGAAGTCTTTAGAAAATGTGTGACATTTTTTTGTCTTTAGATCTATTGTGGTGAAAATTATTCGATTGTTACTTTCCCCAACTATGCTGTAAGAAGTACGAAACTATGTGATCCTATAAATATTCATAACTTCGTACTAATAGAACAACTTATTTCTATTTGAAAACATATAATCATGCAATTACAAAGGACGTTTTAAGTACTGTAATCTACAGTTTCTATAATTTTGAAATTGTCAAATATATTAAACTCTAAAGCAACACATAATTAATAAAGTCGAACCGCGATAACGCGAACTCGCGTAACACGAAATTTCGCTTAAGATGAACTGAAAGCATTTCCCCGGCATAAAGCTTTGAGCTAATACTAAAAAATCTCTTTACGCGAATCGCTTTAGGCGAAATCCAGCTTTACCCCCGAACAAAAAAAATTCCGAATTTGACTTTTTTTTTCTTAGCAATTCAAAATTTCGAAGAACAAATGAAACAAAACATATAAAAACAGCAACGAACATTTTAAAAATAAATCTTCTTCCGCTTCTGAAAAAATCACGAGATCTTTTACCATTCGTCAGTTTAATCTAATGAATGTAGAGGCAAGTGTAGTTTGATCCATTACGTCTCGTGAAGGTTACCTACTTCGTTAAGATTTATTGATTTGTACAATTATACTTTTGTACAATTTTCTCATTTGCATTTTTTAACTATGCATTGTTCTTATTTTATCTGTTCCTAAAAGTTTTCTATACAAGTAACCATTATTCCAAATGAACTTTATTAATTGAATTACTAATTGTACATATGTATTACGTTATAAAATAAAAAATACTTTTTACATATTATCTTTTTTAACTATTCACTAGATCAATGCAAAAAAAAAATCCCGACGTTTAACAGGAAATTCGGTTAACACTCTACGAGCTTAAAAATTTTACTTTGTTGAATAACTGAAGGGAGTGCTTTGACGGTTAATAAATGTGCTAATTTTCATACTAGACCCCCAATTGTAATCAAAATTAATCTAATAGAGGGATACATTGTGAAATATGTAATTGCGCGACTATATGCAATACAAATCCTTTTGATAAAAATCTTTTTGATATACACACACATTTTTAAAAACCTGTGCACTTTTAGACAGACTATCTAAGAAACTCACATATTTAATTTGCTACATATCATGACTCAAAAGAAAAGTTTTTTTATAAACCTAAATGTATAGTGGATGGTAGCATAAAATATTGTACGTTTTCCGGCTACTGATTCTACACAGTGTTACAAGCAGACGGGTAAACTAAAATTTCCTTGTAACACAAGATATTATATTTATAAAGGTGTTTTCATGATTGCAATCTTTAAAAGATTGCAATTTTTATCTTGTCTATATTCTCGTTCACGAGCTATGGTAATCCAATCAAATCCAACTTTCCGCACTGTTCGCGGAAAAGTGTCGGATCTGCAAAAGTACTATTTTCAGTAGGTTCAATAAAATTTAAGAGACTCTTATACTAATGATGATCTTGTGGGGACTGTAATTAAATTTAGCAATAAAAGAGCAATAACCTACAAGTTCTGATATTTAATAAACCAGATTTAATAAGCAAGTTAAGGTGATTGTATAGAGAATTATTAATTTTTTAAGGAATAACAAACAAACTTACATTAATAAATCTATTTCTACTGACATTACAAGACTGGGTATAAGATTAAAATAATAAATAACTTTTTTTCCAACAGGGCTGCTTATTGACGGCATAGCATTTGTAGACTCAGCATATTCCCCGAAACTGCGAGCCATTTTTTATGCACCATATGGGCGTATCTCGCTACCATTTTTGACTCTCATCAGATTACAATAAATCTGAGTTCTCTTTGAATGTTAAAGTATGCAGAGATTTAGTTTTGCCCAGAGAACCCAAGCCAAATTGGTACTCAAGGGATCTTCTCTATATGCAACATAATAATATAACATGCGTGCTGACCATTTTCTTATCTCCTGAAAATCCGACGACTCAGCCGGGGATCGAACCCGCAATAATAAATAACTGCATTACGAAAGGCCGGGGCACAAAAGCCCAGTTGTCAAGGGATTCTCGTAATTGTTGTCTCGTCTCCTATCCGTGGAAGATTGATTGAGTTCGGGTTGAGATATGTGCTCGCTCTAAGGCTGCTTCATCTCATTCGTCTAGGAGGCAGAGAAACTTGTCTTGTTAACTGTTCAGCATGAACTCGAGTAAAATTACGTAAAGGAAGAAACTTTAAAAACAGAATCTTCAGAAACATCGAAGCTTGTTAGATAAAAGTCAGCAGAGTAAAGTTTTGAAAACAGCGTGGACTTCACACCTCTGAAATAACGATTGGTTGATTGATTGAGTTTGGGTTGAGACAAAAATCCAACTAAACGCTTGAAAAAGAGGGCGGAAGCTTCAGGGGTGTCAGGGGTGTAAAGTTACGTATAAAGCTGTCAAGATTTTCTAATAAAGCTGTTAACTTAGCCTGATCCATTGGAGGTTCGGCTGTGCTAGATAAGGACAAAGATGAGGATTGAGGCTTTTGGCCCGTAGTTTCGGCGATAGAGTGGCTGGGGCAGCTGCTGGTATCCATGGCGCTAAGGTCGACCGGAGCATTTTTGGAAAGGGGAGGGGAGAGGGGTAGCTCGTCGGAGACTGGTGGTTTTTTGTTAACGGATGAAGTGTCCATTTTCCACTCGCCTGCCCCGGCAGGTGATGCACTTGGGACTGAAGGCTGAAAGACAGGAGAGGCATAAGGCTCTACTTTAGTTTTTTTGGGTGCAGAGGATACGTTCGAACGAGAACTGGATTTGTTGGGGTTAATGGGTGATGTAGCGCTAGCGCTGGGATTTTTAAGAGACAGAGTTTGATGATCAGTAGCGAGCGTTGACTGAGCAGAGATTCCTCCAGCTTTCTCAAGAATGGGCATGATACCGGTTAGGAGAGATACGAGCAATGCAGAGGCTGAATTTTGCTGTTGAGCCAAACTAGCAACCGCGGCGGTGATTTCCCTAAGGGAGTTACCTATCGCTTTCTTGACCGACCGATTGACGGCATTTTGCAGATCAGTAGCACGGGGATGGTCGGACATGACAATGTACGTATATGAGCGATTTGTTTTGGAAACACGGAAATGGGCTCTCGCCTCGGCAAGAGAGAGGTTAAGGTTCGCTTTAAGTTTTAAGATTTGTGCTTCTTCCTGCCGGGCTGGGCAGTTGACATGTGATGCAGGATGATCCTGCTTGCAGTTAGGGCATTTGGGGGGATTCTTGCAATGAACAGGGCAACCTTCACTCCCGCAGTTCGCACAGAGTGAGGGGCTAGTGCATGATTTTGTACCATGGTCAAATCTGAAACAGCGAGCGCATTGACGGGGTCTGTCAATGAACGGGCTAATTCTGTGTAGGGAATACCAAATCCTGACCTCTGGGGGCAGCTTGGTGCCTAGGATAGTAACTAGGGTGGACTCAGTGGAGGCATAGACGCCGTTTACTTTCTTGGTGAACCTTCGAGCCTCAATAACGGCGATGTTGTTAGAGGCTTCGAGTTCGTCGACGAGATCGACTAAAGGAATATCCGTAGGGATGTCTCTAAGCAAGAATTTAGAGGACATACACTCCCGCTGGATAAAGGCAGCGACAGGGACACCCAAAAGGCTGTGTAGATTACACACTTGTACAGCACATTCTCGGTTGGAGGTGGTTATAACTATTTGGTTCTTTCGGGTGAACTTGAGGTTTTCGATAGACTTGTGGGCGGTATTTTCCTGTCAATTTCAGATTTTAAGCCTTTTGGCTTGTTTTTAGGGATTCCTCCGGCCGTGCTTTCTATGAAGGCAACGAACTTAGTGCACCCGTTCTCAGAGGCTATACCAATGGCCTCATGGCTAGGTATCTTTTTGTTGAAGGTAAGAGAGGGATCCATCAAAATGTTGACATGATTACGAAAGGGGAGGGTGGCAGGCTTAATGAGGTTCTCCAGGTTCCTTCACAGGACTGCAGTCGTGATAAGGAGAGCGTGACATAAAAGAAGAAAGACTTACAGTTAGGGGGCCCTGTAGACAGGGCCTACTCCGACCAGCTTGTCGGGGAGGAAGACATAAGATAAAAAACAAAAAACACAGGTTACGCGCTCAAAAGAATGAAACTCGCTTCTGGAGCTATCCAGCAAGTAGTTGGTAAAAAATCTGTTTACATTTAGAACTTCGGAAGTTTAACAGGTCGAAACCGCAAAATTCAAGAACACGTTTCAACCCAAAGTCGAAAGAACATTAGCCTTCTCTTTAGGCACTGTTAACGTATAAAAGACCGTGGAAGAATGTCGAGGAAGTTTTAAGTTCTATTAGTGTTGATGATGCCATATGCAAATAGCTAAGAGAGGATGTGACGTAGCAATGCCGCAGTGTGCACATATTTGGTAGGCAACACTACAGACCTGAATGAGATAAACTGACTTGTAGTTCCTAAACGTTACATTGCAACATTAATTGTGCTTCACAACATTACTTGTGCTAGAGTAAGTAACATTAAATACGTATTTTATGATTGCACTTTTCACAAATTATGCAACAATTAATTTGAAACATGGATCGTTTCTAACAAAACCAATCAATTTATGATATATCAAGGTTGGTACATATATTTTCCGGCTTGTGTGCTTGATCAGAGACCCGCTTATAAAACTTCGTCAAGTAAGACAGACACAGACAGATTTTTTTTACTGACACAGAGAAAGTACACCCAAGTCGAAGGCGGGAATTGAACCCGCACCCGGTACAGTGCGCAGACTATTAGCGTAATGGGCTGCAATCAAACCCACTAGGCCACCTGGGCCCCACAATTTATGATATATTTCTCCCATTCCTTTTCTAGGTTACGATTTCCTCGTGGGAGAAGACAAGACCTTGCAGAAATTCACATTGGTGTGCGAAAAAGTGGTTGATGATCATTTCCACCCGGAATCGGAAAAGACGGTGAAGAATAACGATAAAACTTTAGAATGCCAGGGAAACAGCGTGATAACTGGTCTGAAGGTTACTAGAAGCTCAATGTTGCCAAAATACACTGTCACGGCATACTGCAAGGAGCTAAAGGCGCAGAGTGATGTTGGTACTCCTAAAGCTGCCAATCCTGCTGCTCCTAAAGCTGCCAATCCTGCTGGATTTGGTTAAGAGAGCATGGATTTAAGAAAACGAAACTAAACGGTTTCTTACGAACTACATGAACAAAGTAAATGTGTCCGTGACAATCGAGAACTTAGTGAAGAACACTAAAGGTTTTGAAGAAAAATTGACATTTTGTGTCAATGGCATATTACTAACTTCTTTATGATAAATTTTCCTTTTTCCAACTTTAAGTTAAATATACTTTTTTAACACTTTACAAGTACCGTTTTAACAGGTCTAGGCAACGAAAACTTGAAAGCTCATTTCACCTTTTTGTCACTTAAGCAATCTTTATAAGTCTTCAATATGTCTTCTTTGATATTGTTCATGAATCGATGAACGTCGTACTAAAGCTACACGAATACTATTAAAATATTTTTTTCATTTCCCGTTCCGTTAGGTTCGGTTCGGTTCGGTTGAACACTTCTAGCTGTCTATTTCTAGCCTATGTTAACATGTGAAGAAACATGGCCCCCTAGTGGCCGAGAGTGGTAATCGACGAGCTTCTCACCAAGAAGATTCTTGGTTCTATCCTCGTCCTAGCCATACTATAGACGTATTCGTGCCGGATGAAAAATCCCTCAAAAAATTACTGGGGTGCCATGCGCACTGTGTTATACGTGCTCTTTAAATCTCTGGAGTCGAAAGTCCCGACGGCGTAAGAGAACGATTTCGCTCGCAGTTCCTTTGGGTACCAGCTCAGGTGTCGAGCTCGTAACTTGACCAGGCTTCCAAATTATGAGGCGTTATTGGCTGTGTTAAAGCTCCTAATGCATTACAGAAATAGACAGCCGGAAAGGAATAAATTCCCCCTATGTTAACATATGAAGATATTGGATTTTTCATGACTAGCATTCTCATTTTTATAATTTATTGGTTCCGATTTTTGTTATGATTTGGTTTGATAAGCTTTACGTTTGTCTCCAGCTAAATCCTTGATATTAATTTTGAAAATTATTTTAATCCGTTATAGAGCACTGTTTTGCTTGTCAGCTAATAAAAAAAATTCTAATTAACTTACAGTTAAAAAAAAGCACAAACGTTCAACTTATCAATACGTATAAGCATTCCAACAAGTTCGGAAACAATAGGTAAAAAATTGTGGATGAAAGTTATGAAAAAATATATATAATTTCTAAAATGGTTAACATTGTGAAAGTTAGTTTCGTTTTCGGTAATGTCCCCTTAAAGGCGTCTTGTTTGTGTTTTGTTGATGCTCATAGTTACTGTATTTCTGCAGTAAGAAGGTCTTTGAGTAAAACATTTTATTAAAAAGTATGCTTGTAACAGCAACCGTTTAACTCCCCTAAAGTAAGTTTCCACATAAGATTGAATGCAACTGAAAAAATTAGCAGAAAACACCAATCGGTTATTTTTATTTCTTCCCATTCATAGATATTAAATTTCATTCACCAAATTCTTGTGTAATTAAAAAAAAATATCAAACAAAACGTTTCTTTTTAGTTAAGGTTGACCCTTAGGATAAACATGATTTTTTAAAATTTGGGTGCTAAAAATGTAAAATTCATAATACATTTAGTGTATATTAGTATAACCATTATAATCTAAAAAAATAATTATAACATATAAGTTTTTTAATAATTTTTTTTTTTGAAAAAAATTTAAGTATTTTTAAGGTTTTTGAACCCTTTCAGTCCCAGTGATGCAATTTGGCATCATCACTTTTGATTTTTTTTCCAATCGTCTATAGCTATTTATGATATTCAAAAGCACATCATTCGATTCTTCAATCCTTTTTCTATTAGATTATTTTTTTTAAAATCCCAATAGATGCCGGCACTATTATTTTTTTTAATTAGAAAATAGCAACTTTGCGTTTCACTTCATTTTGGAAAAGTTTATATAATTAAATCACTATTTTAACTATTTTGGTGGAAAAAATTACTAAAAAAATTTTGAGGATATGTTCAGATAGGTTAAAATATATAAATAGACGTTCTTTTATGTTAAAATAATTATTTTAATTTGTTATTTTCCATTATTGAAAAGTCATGATGCCAAATGGCATCGTTGGGACGTGCTGGGCACAACTCTTATTGGCGACTTTGCTGCTTACGTTGATATCTTCGTGCATGATCTGGTTTTTTTTTCTTACCTCGGGCTAATCTTTCTCCTTTCCCTCTTCGTGCATGCTTTCTGGAAATTGATTTTTTTAATTTAAAAATTATCTAAGTTAAATTTATGCATAGTGTAAACGATGCCGAAGAGAAAAACAGAAATTTCGTCACTGGATAAGGCAGTGTATATGCTCATGAATGGCGATATTTCTGATGTAGAACTTGAAAACTCTGATGAAGATTTTGATACAACTGTTGAAAATGTGAGAAATACAAATACAGGCGATGCTGAAGATCAAATTATCCCAATTGTGAACGGGTTATCACACAAAATTGATGTTGAATTTGAAGCTGATGAAGGGGAAGACGATGAAGTTAAAGTACAGACACCTCAAGTGAAGAGGCAGAAAACAGGCTCTAAGAAGAAAAACACGTTTGTTCCTTGGAAAAAGCAAGATCTAAGTTTTTACACCGAATTTCAAGAAACTTTTAAAAATCCGCCGGTTGACGAACCTTTGGGATATTTCAAGTTATTTTGTGATGATAGTATGATTGAGAACTTTGCAGCACAAACGAATCTGTACTCTTGACAGTCGACATGCCACTCCATAACTCCAGTCGACCACTCCAGTCGACATGCCACTCCAGCCTCGTGTCAGATGAGGTTTGACAATCTTGGCCATTGGCCCATACATATTGATAAAAAAAGACGATGTAAACTCTGCGTCAAGAATTATTCCCGAGTAATGTGTGAAAAATGTAATGTGGCACTATGCTTGAATAAGAATTACAATTGTTTTAAATCTTATCATCAAAAATAATGTAGGTGCCTATATACATCATTTACATATGTTTAAAAATTCCCAATTGAATTTTTTTTTCTGCACCAAAATGTGGAATATTTAGCTTTCATTCCATTTATGTGAAATATTGATGTTTGTATTCTTAATATTCAATAATTAATTATACTTTACTTATTTTCGAATTACAATATTTAATTGCACAAGGTGCATACTTTTGTGTTAAATTATTTTTTTTTTGTATATTTGCAAATTTTTCTTAAAGCAATAAAAAATTAATTGCTATTTAATAAGTTTCATTCTTCAAATTGAATATAACCATGTTTTCTTTTACACTACTTAAGTCCCAATGATGCCATTTGGCATCATTTCAAAAATCAATTATAAAATTAAAATTACTTTTTTTTCTTATGGAACTCTTATCTTAGACCTAAAATGAGCTTATTTTGGGAATATCCGAATTTTCTGTAGTGTAGTAATTTTTTGGGACTGAAAGGGTTAAAAGCCTACTCCTTTTTTTTTTCCTTTTAAGTTACAACTTTAAAACTTTTTTATTTTTCAACTGTGTAATGGTGCTAACAAACAAATGGTGAGGTTTTTTTTTAAATTATATACTAATTTTCTTTATAAAAAAATATATATTATGTTAAGAAAATTTTGCCAAAAAATTGAATTTTCAATTTAAAAAGGCTTTTTATAAAAAATGAGACTACTTATTCCAAAAAAACTCACCATTTTTTAGTTCAGTTGAATATGTAAATGTATTACAAAAATAATTTAAACTCTATGTAAATTAATAAAAAAGCTTAGACTTTTAATTTACGTGAACGGAGATGAGAAAGCAAGGAAAATTTCAAAAATAAGGTTTTTTAATTGCAAAAATTGATCGCTTTTTAAAACTCGTAGAATTTGAAATCTGTATACGTTTTCTGCACTATGTCTACTTTTTTTATGCAATAAAAAAATTTCCTCGATTTCAAGGTACGGGTCTACCTTAAAGAATTTATAATGTACACTCTTAAAACAAAAGAGTGAAATTCACTCCTATAGGGGAAGTGCATTTTCGACACGGAAAGGAGTGGAAATTAACTCAGACCGAGTTAAAACCGCTCGTTTGTTTTAAGAGTGTATACTTAATTAGGACTGTTTATTAATGTACAACACTCAATTTAATTTACAAAGTTTTAAAGATTATAAAGTTTTTAATAAATGTTCTAACATTGATATTTCAGTGAGTATTTTATTTGTTTCAATTTGCAGACAAGGCACTGTGAATATTTCTTTTCAAATAATCAAATTTCTAATGGCTAATTAATTTAAATGATGAAATAAAACAATTAAGTTATATCTAAAGTCATATTATAATGCGCAGGTTTTTAAATTAATTATAATGCACTTGCAATATTTTTTTTTAAAGAAAACTTAAAGGGAAGCTATAATTTAATATATTACACTTGTGTGTGCAATGTGTGGTTTAAGAAGAAAATAAAGTGCGACAAGGAACCGACAGACAAAACAATTTTAATGCTTTTCAATTTTAACATTCTAATAATTAAAACTAAAATTAACAAGCTTAACCTAAAAATAGGAAGTATACATAAATTGCCGTTTGAAATGCACTTCGCAAGTTTTTCTTATTGCAACAAAAAACGTTTGATTGACACGATTCAATAAAATTAATTTGATCTTCAAATAGAAAATAGGTATGCTAGATTTTTCTTGCTAAGGGCTTTCTATATATCTAACTAATAGGCATAATTACCAATGATTCTTAGAGAAGCTACTAACGACATAGAAAAGAGAATCAAGTAAAAACAATTGTCACAAAAAAAATTCTGTTACTGGAAATTTGATACCACAGCTGTGTTTCCGAGTTCGTAATTATCAAAAAAAAATTGAACTTTTTTTTAAACTTCTAGCTTTTCTTCTCTTTTATTAAACTTCTAGCAATATAATTGATTTGAGTTTCAGGATTAGAAAATAAAAATAGAAATTTTATAAACTTTGGCATAAATAATTTGCGTTTTTGAACTTTAAAATCGCTTTTGTATTATAGTAGCTAGAAATTACAACAAAGGAATAATCCCTATCTTAAATTTTGGAATTTATTTTATTAAGGGATTCGTTTTTCCGTGTCGTCAATAATCTCTCTATTAAATGAATAGTAATGCCGCTGATTATTTTGCTCTTCAGAAAGCCCCGAGTACCGTCAGTATCATTTTGGATATGTTTCTTTTGATTTTATGGTCTGATATTTAAATGCAAAATTTATTGTATGCATTTGATATGTTAATGTATTATTGTTATCATAAATGTTATTTTTGTTCACTATTTTTCATGTGTTTAGCCATAAAATAAAATTAAATATTTTTCAATGCACATCTTGTTTTATTCTAAAAAAAAACAGTTATTCATTATATTAAAACTTGTTACTTGGAAAACCTCATTCTGATTGGATTGATTTTTTCTGATGTGTTCATTTTAAATAAGAATTCTTTTTATTATAAGGTTTTCATTAGAAATTTTGCTTTAGCACAAAAACTGAAGAACTAAGAAAGAAAGAAAAACTTTTATTTTTTAAACAGAATCTATTGGCTGCCAAGGGGCCCCAGGGCCCGTCCAGACACATTTTCAGCATTCTTAAGTTAACATTTTATAATTCCCCTGAGTCAGTATAAGAAGTCGCTATCGAATAAAGAAGTCTTCTGATATTGGCTCAACTGTAAATACAGGCTTCTAAAGGAAAAACAGCATTTACAGAAACACTAAAAGAGAACGGAGAAATTGCTAACCCATGGTTTCTTGCGAACCATGCACAAAATATGTTTCCGTTGAAATTATAGCAAAATATAAAGATAACTTATATTTTGTATAAGGTATCTTTTTTAAAGTAAGTATACTATTGTAAAATATTAATTGTATTCTATGAAAATTATGTATTCCATCAAACGTAAAATGTTTGCGAAATAAATGAATTTTCAACTCTGAATATCCTGAGACTTTAACGAGATATTCCATTTCACATTTCTGTGTCTTACTTCTTATAAGTTTTTTAATTACTGTTTCAATTGTGTGGCAGCTTCATAGAAAGAACCATCAATGATTTCTCCTGCCATAAATTTTATTCTGTATACTGTTGGAATCCTAGAAATCACTCTTTCTAAAGTAAAAGTCTCATGACTCCAATTTTGTTCGTGTCTTTTTCAAAGCGAAGTTGCTAATGCTGCTGCCTGCTTATGCGTACTGTGTCTCCCACATTAAATTCAGTATCCTTTATTTTTAAAGAATTAAGATATACATGTACAAGTTTTCCAAAACTATATATTTTTATTTTCAGGATTTAAGAAGGCTGTGACATTTTAATGCTAGGGGGGATAATTGTGATTATAACAATAAAATTAATCTGAAAGTACATTAACATACATTTTAGTATTGAATTCAGTGAAGTATTTCCACATTAAAGTTTTTAAACTTCAATTGCATCTTTCTACAATGGATGCTTTTATTTGGTTCTTTGTCGTATAAGGAGTTTAATTTTTAACGATTTCAAGTAACGCTGAACAGTAGCGTATTACCTTCCACTCTATATTTATAATGTAAAAAATTAGGTTACAAGTTCGTAAGTTAGTAGAAAAGAATCCGAGGTGCTATGCTGAGTATACTTTGCAAAACTGTATATAATCAGAGTTACGTGTTTAAAGGGACATGAATTTCTAAAAACGAAATAACATCCCCAATGTTTACCTATGGAGAAATCCGATTAGTCCAGTAACCAGGTCGTCAAAAAGGGGCGTTTCAGGAAAAAAAATACAGGAATTGTTTTCTCAACGGTTTTATATGTTTTCGAGGGTGCTGAATCCGAATATCAACTTTGTGAACAAATTAGGGCATGGGAACATTAATAAAAACCGAAAAAATCCCCAAATTTTACCCCTTTTTTTGTTTTTTTCCTTCTAGCAGGGAAAGTATTGATTTCTCAACAAAACCGTCAATACAAAAGTTAAAGTACTCTAAACAAGCTAAATAAAAGTTAATTACATCATTTATGTCAGTCTAATAGTTTAGTTTCTACAGCGCGCTGAAAATCAGGCAAATTCCGCCCGAATGTAGAAAGTCCAAAATTTTCACTTGCAGCGCGCGCTCGAAAAATAGTATAGTCGAAATAGAGTTAAGGGTGAAATTAATTAGAACACAAACTATTCTTGTTGCAAATGGTAGGAAACATGCTTCTAATGAACATACTAAAATTGCAACCCGAAATGTCGCGCAAAATACGTTTATTGGCCGCCATCTTGAAAAAACGTCAATTTTTTAAAAAATAACAAGAAACCATAATAAGTCGAGTATGATATCAAATTAAAGGAAATTTTATGTTGACAAAGAATATACTATTGGTTTTTTAAAACCTAAATATTTACAAAGATGATTTTGGAAGGAAACGATAAAAAAACGGCCGAAAATTTTCACTGCACGCGACGGAACCACCCCTTATAATTATTGAGATGTCCAACAAAAGTTTGCTGCTTTGTGACTCAAAGCCATGCTTCAATGAATAACAAACATGGAGTCCCCAATAATAAGCAATATTGAACAAACCCTCATGAAATGTACTAAAAGAATGGAGAAGGAATGACTGAAAGTTAACATGGAACCTGGATCATTCGAAATGCATTGAAATAACTTATGCAATGAGTTTGCTGATCAGTGTTTCCCGTTGACATAACTCATGCAAGAATGACGAACGATTTTGTAGGTCTAAACAAGGTAATGTAATTATTTATAGACCACAGTCCATTTACTGATATTTCAAGTGCTTTGTGGAATTCTGTTAATTAAATATCAGATAGTGCAGACAAGGCTAACGTGACATGTTCGGGAGAGATATGCAAAATAAACTAACATACCTTTTAGAGATGTAACTTTATTAAAAACTTACTAAGCAGTTACGAAGAAAATAGCCCAATAAAGGCAAGTAACTGTAGTAGTTGATGATACCGATATTTTAATGCTACCTTCTACACCATTCTTCTAGAATACTTATTACATGCAATTCGCCATAAAATATTATAAAAATCAGGATATTCAAATAAGCTTTTTAAATATCTAATACGGGAGGAAAATTTTAAAACTTGCCCTCGTCTAGCTCTTATGCGACGATTATGCAATCTAAAAAAAACCTTTAGTTTTTGTCAACGCATTAACTTTTCACCAGCAATAACTAGTCCTTTTTTCAATATTTTCATTATAACTCCATGGTTAATTTTTCAATATAGTTCCACCTCTAAAAGATATGTTAGCTTAGTTTGATCTCTTTCAATCATGTCCCTTGTCTGCACTATCTGTTATTCCATTAACAGAATTCCACAAAGCACTTGGAAAATCAGTAAATGACTGTGGTCTCTATATAAAGAATTGCATTTCCTTGTTTAGACCTACAAAATCTTTCGTCATTCTTGCATGAGTTAGGTCAACGGGAAACACTGGTCAGCAAACTCATTGCATAAGTTATTACAATGCATTTCGAATGATCCTGGTTGCATGTTGACTTTCAGTTATTCCTTCTCCATTCTTTTAGTACATTTCATGAGGGTTTGTTAAATATTGCTTATTATTGAGGACACCATGTTTGTTATTCATTAAAGCATGGCTTTGAGTCAAAAGCAGCAAACTTTTGTTGGACATCTCAATAATTACAAGGAGTGGTTCCGTCGCGTGAAGTGAAAGATTTCGGCCGTTTTTTCATCGTTTCCTTCCAAAATCATCTTTGTAAATATTTAGGTTTTAAAAAACCAATAGTATATTCTTTGTCAACATAAAATTTCCTTTAATTTGATATCAAACTCGACTTATTACGGTGTCTTGTTATTTTTAAAAAAATTGACTTTTTTTCAAGATGGCGGCCAATAAACGTATTTTGCGCGAGATTTTGGGTTGCAATTTTAGTATGTTCATTAGAAACATGTTTCCTACCATTTGCAGCAAGAATAGTTTGTGTTCTAATTAATTTCACCCTTAACTCTATTTCGACTATACTATTTTTCGAGCGACCGCTGCAAGTGAAAATTTTGGACTTTCTACATTCGGGCGGAATTTGCCTGATTTTCAGCGCGCTGTAGCAACTAAACTATTAGACTGACATAAATAATGTTATTGACGACTTTCATTTAGCTTGTTTAGAGTACTTTAACTTTTGTATTGACGGTTTTGTTGAGAAATCAATACTTTCCCTGCTAGAAGGAAAAAACCAAAAAAAGGGGTAAAATTTTGGGATTTTTTTCGATTTTTTTTAATGTTCCCATGACCGAATTTGTTCACAAAGTTGATATTCGGATTCAGCACCCTCGAAAACATATAAAACCGTTGAGAAAACAATTCCTGTATTTTTTTCCTGAAAAAACTACCTGGTTAGACTAGATAGAGTGTTTCATGATTACAATCCACAATTGTTTACTTTATTGCTTCCGAATTCGTTGGTGTGCTTAAGTATTAATAATCCCCATGTTTGTGTGTAGAAAAATTAAGGATATTGTTTTTAAAAATTATTTTAATTCACTGTAAAGCATTGTTTTGCTTGTCAGCTTATAAAAAATGTCCCAATTAACTTAGAGACAATTTAAAAACGCACAAACGTGGGACTTATCAATACCTAAGAATTCCAGCAAGTTCTAAAAGCAAATGGTAAAATAATTATGGATTCTAGCCATGAAACAATCTATCCAATTTCTCCAAAGGTTTACACTGGGGAAGTTAGTTTCGTTTTCGGAAATTCATGTTCCTTTATGCTGCCAGATGCATAGAAACTTTAAGTAAAACTAACGGGTTCTTTGCGTATGTTATTTAGTGTTAAACTTAATGCAAAATATGCCCCTTTAGATCAGAAGAACTAAGTTGTGCACTAACCCTGAGTAAACTCAAACAAAATATCTAAAAGTTTCATTTAGCTTTTTTAATCTTTGCGCAGCCAATTTGAACAGTTATGCTATCACCCTCTTTTTCAAGTTTCAGAGAAATGAAAGCCCTTTCTCCTTCGCAAGTGACCTTCCTCGCATCGCCACCCTGATTACTGGAGGAAGAGACGTCATCAGTGTCGATTTTGTATTCCTCCTTTATCGGGTTGCACTCCAAAGCAAGGTACTTCACTTCACCTTGGAAACAAATGTCTATACCTGGAAATTGAAAAATAACTTTACAATTTGGGTCTTTTTTAGGGGAATTTAGGTGAAATGAGGACCATGCATGCTTGGGAACTAAACACTGGGGGTTCTGCGTAAGGTTGACCAGTACCTAACCGGAACATATGTCTGCACCCCAAAGCCCTTGATCACGTAAGCTGAAATGGGCACGGCAGGCCTTGGCCCACTAATGGGCTGTTGCGCCGAGGAGTTAGTTTAGGTGAAATTTAACTTAAACGATTCGAATTCGCTCACATTTGCTCTCCGGATGCGATCGGTTTAAGCTCCGCCTTGTGAATGCTCTCGAATACTAGTATTTAACTACTCAAAATATGCGAATTCGTGCTTAAGGGCGTGTCTTTCCTCTGGAAATATAGAGATGGGTCGGTCCCGTTCTTTTAAAAATTAATTGAAAGCGTTCAAGTTCTTTTTAATGAATAGTTTAAAAGAACGGATCTTTTGATTCGTTCTCTTTTTGATTAGGATTCTTTATCTAAACGATATTTGCTAATAAACTGCTTATCAGACAAACCTATTGCGTTTCCTTGCACAGCTACATAAGTTTCCGGTTGGGGTTTACTTTTTTCTTGCAAAAACAATATGATAGGTATTTGCACTGCCTTCTTCACTAGTGAAGAAGGCAGTGGTATTTGACATTTTTCGCCGATATTAAGTGTCAAAACAGTAAACAAACAGTTCGTGCGCGATTGCTCGAATAGTCTGAGACCAATTGTGGCTTGACGTCATTCGTGCTCTAAGGACTTGTTTTCCAGTTCAATTAGGAAACGCATAAAATCTAAGAACCCTATTTTCATGCGAATTTTTCGCAGGGCCTTTCAGTTCAATTTCGTCCTTCGTGTGCACAGTTTATCGCAATTGTTAACATTCTGATGTATTGTTGCAGCTAATTTTAGTGTTGCTATAAGAAATCAGAGGTGAAAATAATCACTACCAACAACAATAATACTAACTAAGAAAGAATGGTGTGTTCTATCTACCTAACCAAACGATTTTGTTACTTGACAGCAATTGGTAATTCTACATACCTCCGAACCATATACACCACACTGCTAAAAAAGCGGGCTTTTACAGAAATTTCTCTTACTTTCAGTGGTTCAAACCAGTTTTAAAAAATTTAAAGTCTTGACCTATTTTACATTGAAATTCATTTACATTTTAAAATAATATGAAATTAAACAATACAAATCAAAACAAGCACTCAGTTTATGCTACTTCATCAGGGGGGTCAAAGCATGAACAGAGAAGGTGTATTTTTGTTAAGTTAAACAAAATTTGACGTTACGGAAAACTTGTAACCCCTGCTGAGTTTCCAAGCTTAAAATCACCATGAAAGTAATTTATAAACATTGAAGTTTTTTGTTAACAGCAATATTATTGATTCAAGTTCAAGAATGGAAAATAACAAGTAACTTTGTAAAAAAAATTCTCTTATAACTGCTTCCACACAAAATTCATATATCTCAGGGGGGAAATA
The DNA here is from genome assembly GCA_019343175.1 of Oedothorax gibbosus. Lineage (NCBI taxonomy): Eukaryota > Metazoa > Arthropoda > Arachnida > Araneae > Linyphiidae > Oedothorax > Oedothorax gibbosus. The sequence continues at coordinate 24,061,049 of CM033278.1, forward strand.
CTTCAAAAGATGCATTTATTGTTCTTTTAAGTGCCCAAATTTATTTTCATTTATTTTATTTTCTCTTAAATTTAAAAAGATACCTTATCTATTGTTAAACTTATTTGTATTTTGAAGAACAAATATTTATTATTTCTTGTTCTAAAGTAGAAGCAAAATATTTTCTACACAACATACGACAACAAAAAGGGAAAATAACCTAATGTCCGCGGGTCTCCAACCAAAGTTCCTCCGTGTCAATCCAATATAGGAAAAAAATGATTTTCTGAGCCACTTTCATGGGCTGTATTGAATATCTTTAGAAACGGTTCTTTGTATGTGATAAATATAGCTAACTTACAGGATTCTATAATCCCCCTTTTTGAAATTGGTTCGAATATTTTGTTGTAAAATTATTTATTGAAATAAAAAAAATATGCGAACCAATTTCAAAAAGTAAGTTTAAAGAGACACATAAGTCAGTCGTATTTGTCATATAAACAAGAAGTTCTTAAAGAACTAATATAGCCTACTTCCCTGTTACTTAAATAATTACTGAAATTCTAATCGGGAAACAACTATAGGTTTATACACATTAGAAAAAAAATCGCTAAACACAGCATCGAGCTATAATGGGCTTGTTTTAACACTTTGCCACAAAAAAACAACAACCCATGGCATCGCAGTTCGGATTGCGTGACCTTTTTTAAACCGATGAGCTGTTTCGACACTTTGTCAAAGAAAACCACAAAAAAAAAAAAAATGAAAGCGCAGTTTAGAGAGCATGACGTCAGAAGAGATATTCCCATTTAAACTTATAAAAGCCAAAATCAACTATTTTCCTTAATATTCTTTCATAAATTAACTTAATATTATTTATCGTCTGCTCGATTTATTTGTAGTTCGAAGAATAATTAAATATTTATTAATAACAAAAATAATGAAACTACTCCAAACTGCATTAAAACAAGAAGTTCTTAAACAACTAATATAGCCTACTTTCCTTTTACTTAAATAATTACTGAAATTCTAATAGGGAAACAACTAGGTTCCTAACAGTAAATATCATCAATAACTGTTTCTATACTAGATTTATACACATTAGAAAAAAATCGCTAAACACAGCATCCAGCTATAATTAAAACTTCTAAAAGCCAAAATCAACTATTTTCCTTAATATTCTTTCGCAAATTAGCTTAATATTATTTATCGTCTGTTGATTTATTTGTAGTTCGGAAAATAATTAAATATTTATTAATAACAAAAGTAATGAAACTACTACAAACTGCATTAAAAAATAAGAAATGTAAATTAAAACTAAGCATAATTGTATGCAAAAAAATATGCCTTTGCCGCTTTCTTGGGTAAAAAATTATTGAATAATCAAATAATCACATTGTGCTACATTTTATGACGTCATTCCAAACTGATTCGTGAACAAATTATTTTGCTTCAAATATTTTTTAATAAATAAAGTTTCTCATGCCATTGTTGATTTGGCAACAGTGATTTAAATGACTCAAAATTGAATTTCAATGCTAATTCAATGAGAAATTCGCCGACATTTAGTAGATTTATGTCCGTACGGACGTACAAACAGGCGGTCAAAAAGTATGAAAGTTGATATTGATAGAACTGATCCGATTGATAGAACTGATTTTGGAAGGGGGTACGGACAGACAGACAGACTGATATCGACCGCATGTCAATACCTACTTTTCCATTTTTTTTTAATTCTTTCGAATTAAAAAAAAGAAAAGTAGGCTAAATATATGCCTTGCCGCTTTCTTGGTAAACAATTAATGAACAATCAAAGAATCACATTGTGCTATATTTTATGACGTCATTCCGAAATGATTCAGGAAAAATTATTTTGCTTTAAATATTTTTAAATAAAGTTTCTCATGCCATTGTTGATTTGGCAAAAGTTATTTAAATGACTCAAACTTGAATTTCAATCAGCGCGACATAAATAGAATGGACTGCTCATTCAATAGTCAAGCAGCTTCCAAAAACGTACTCAACATGAAAATCGCCAAGAGGAAAAACGTTGCTACATATGGCACTTTTTCGCTACCGTTTCGTTTGAACTATGGCAATTTTCGCCAGACCTGAAAATCAGATAAGAGTAGGCTGGCAAACCGGAATGGTGACTCACATATGTTCCCAAGTCACGTGGGTCTCTAGCATATAACTAGCAGCCACTTGGCGGGTTTTTTTTTAATGTTTCTGCAGACGATTTTTTCCCCATCCCTTGTTCTTATTTTTCTAAACCACTCCGAACCACTCCATCCTCCTTTCCCGTTGCTTCTCTCCAACTGTTTCTCTAAGTGTGTTTTCCAAAATCAATCTTATTCTACTCCACCTTTCCTCAATGTTACCATTTCTTATAACATCTTGGTCATCTTCGATCCTCTCATCCAATCTTCCTTGATAACTTTTTCTCAATTGTTCATTCTTGCCTAGTATAACGTATTTGTTTCCCCCCTTTCTCTTTCTTGTAATTAGACAGTCTTTGCCTGTACTTAATTCTCATATAGTGGTCTGAGTCAACATCAGCTCCCCATCATGACCTAATATCCAAGATATCTTTGGCATGCCTTCTATCTATTAACACGTGATCAATTTGATTTTTAGTTATCCCGTCTGGTGATCTCCAAGTAGTCTTATGGAATATCCTTATGCAGGAAATAGGTGCTGCTAATAACCATATTCTTTTCTGCAGCGAAATTTATAAGTTTATTTCCATGTCCACTTGTTTCTCTGTGTACCAATCATATGCGAAAAAATGCTCTCCCAATTTAGTTTTAAAGTCACCAAGTATTATCTTAACTTCATGTCCAGGAGCATTATTCCAGGCTTTAAGTCCAATTTCTCGTAAAAAGCCTCTTTCTCTTCTTCCTCTTCTGTCGGTGCATGAGCACAGATTACTGTGATATTAAACATCTTGTTCTTTAGTCTTAAGGTGCACAATATTTTGTTAATAGCTTCAAAGTCTATCACATTCTGTCTCATAGATTTTGCCACAATAAATCCTGTTCCGAATTCATGCCTGCTTCCACCACTCAAGAAGAGTGTAGCATCTCCAAAATCAACTATATCTCTGCCCTTCCATCTAACTTCCTGCAGTGCAGCAACAGAGATAAAATAACTCTGAAGCACATTTCTTAGCTCTCTAAGTGTTCTTGTACGATTTAAACTCACCTCGAAACAGTAGTTTTTTTTTTTACAGGGCAGGGTTGTTAACCCGGTGCCCAACCCCCAACCTGGAGGACCAGGGTGTTCCTCTTAGTCTGGTGTCTCCTCTCCGACCTCTCCGGCATGGGTGACCCTGCCAGTAGCTAAGCTACCGCCGGCGTAGCTCTCAGGATCAACAACACACGCAAGCCACCGCACTACGACAAAGTGACAACACCTTCGCGTCCCATCCCTTGTTCTTATTTTTCTGTTCTGGATTTAATCATAAATACACTCTTAGAACTGTGCTTCCTAAATAAGAGGCACATTGTGAACTTTTTTGCCTCTTAAAATTAAGCGGTACATTGTGCCACCTAAAATTAGGAGGTACATTGTGCCTCCTAAAATTAAGAGATACATTGTGCCTCCTAAAATTAACAGCTACAGTGTGCCTCCTAATACATGCTGCATTTGAAATTAAGAGGCACAGTGTTTTAAAATTTAGATTTATGTGCCCCTTTATATTTTCTCCATTCTGTGCTTAAAATTTAAATCTTGGTCTTCATTGGAAAATTGATTTCCTGCACATTTTCTTTTCTTAGTACGCTTATTACGCGAATTAGATCCCATTTTTAAAAGTGTAAAAAGTTTTTGAACGGTGATAGTCTGATAGTAAATATAATAAAACACGTGATGAAGAATGAAGTTTGGCACAGAATGTAAACAAATATAATATGGTTCAACTACAGTCACAGTTAAATTATGATGCCACAAACAATCTCTAATCTAATAATTAGTCATTTTCATAATTAACCAAACAAAATAAATGTTTACTTTAACTACTAAAAAAAGATCGAGGAAAAAATCCGCCATTAAACGTTAGCGTTAGACGATTCAGGTGTTATTGCGCATGCGCATTCTCGAGTTCAAGGTTCGCTTGTGCCTGCTAAAATCTCGGTGAATTTTAAGAGGCACTTTACGGGGCACATGGTGCCGTTTAAGGCATTTGGTCGTACAGCTGTGCCTGTTATTTTGTTGTGCCTTTTAAATATAAAAGGTACCTTGGCAAGGTGCCGCTTATATTCATGTAATAGGAGGCACAATACGTTTGTGCCTTATATTTATGAGTTACAGTTTTAAGAGTGTATTTGATTACATTCGTTCAATTTCATATTTTCGTTCTTTTTATTTTTAAAATTCTTTCGTATTGAAAAGGAAAGTAGGTTAAAAAGAATTTTACAAATTCGACGGTTCTAACAATATAAATCGAAAGGGGTACATACATTTCAAACAAAAAAGTTTTGTTTTTATATCGGACCATTAGAACGAAAGTTAGAGAGACGGTTTGGAAATATCCACTATGTCAATAACCAACTTATATTACAACAACACTCTACTAAAACCTACTTATTTTTTTTTTATTTTAAGAAATTTTTAATAAAAAATCCACGTAATATTCAATTTTTCAAGTAATCTTAAATGGACGTACAAAAGCAAAGAAATAATCTAAAAAAATAATCTAAATATCTATAAAGAAGATCTTAAAAAACTTATATATCTTAAAGAAGATCTTAAAAATCTTGTATATCATAAAGAAATTAAAACTTAAAGCATATCGAACATACAACATACATTGGGCAAGTAGTTCTACTACAAAATATAACTACACAAAGAGAATTCGTCGTCCAAACAGCTTCGATAAATGTCCAAAAATAGCAACTTTATTCCCCGAAAAAGCAATTAAAAAATACTCGCCAACTAGTATAGCGATCACGTGATGAAGGTCAAATCTGACCCTCATCACGTGGTGGGGATCGCGTTTAGGTTTGCCAATGCGCAGTCCATTCTATTTAATGTCTCTGATTTCAATGCTAATTCAAAGGGAAATTCGACGACAGATAGTAGATTTATGTCCGTCCGGACGTACAGACAGGCGGACAAAAAGTATGAATGTTGGGTCTCTGATGTCATAGCTTTCTAACAAAAAAAGAATTTTTAAGATACGATTGATAGAACCGATTTTGGAAGGGGGTACGGACAGACAGACATCGACCGCATGTCAATATCTACTTTTTCATTTTTTTAATTTTTACGAATTAAAAAAAGAAAAGTAGTCTAAAAAAACGTTTATAAAAAATATTCGATTCAGCCGGAGAATTGTGGCTTTAAAAATCCTTTTTTTCTATTGGATACACGGAGGCACTTTCGTTTGGAGACCCACGGTCATTCGGACTCATTCGCCTTTAATAATAATTATTCATTTCGGCGAATGTTATTCATTGGCGTTGTTTTAAATGGCCTATTTAAAAATCAATTCGTTTAGTTATGTTTTGAAGGTGATAGTTTTAATTATGTCCACCGGTATGAAATGTTTTGCTTCTATTTAAGTTTGAGAAATAATACGACATTCGAATGGTTCAAGGCATTCGAATGGTTCAATATATTTGAATGGTTCAAGATATTTAAAAGGTTCGAGACATTTGAATGGTTCAAGATATTTGAATGGTTCAAGATTTTTGAATGGTTCAAGATTTTTGAATGGTTCAAGATATTTGAATGGTTTAAGACCTTCGATTGGTTCGAGATATTCGAATGGTTCAAGGGATTCGAATGATCCAAGATATTCGAATGGTTCTAGCTATTTGAATAGTTCGAGATATTTGAATGGTTCGAGGCATTTGAATGGCTTGAGACATTCGAATGGTTCGAGGCATTCGAATGTGTCGAGATATTTGAATGGTTCAAGGCATTTGAATGGATCAAGGCATTTGAATAGTTTAAGACATTCGAATGGTTCGAGGTTTTCGAATGGTTCAAGATATTCGATTGGTTTAAATCATTTTAGCCACGCAGTCGGCAGCGGCGGACAAAATTGGTTATTAATGTATACCTGTGATGGCTTCATTCACTTCGCATCCCATGATGCCGGAGAATGGGTTGCGGGGTGTCTTCTTCGTTTTCATGGTAAACAGACTCTGAGCAGCCCCGGTCTGACTCTTAAAAGGCTGTAAACACTCTACTTCCAGGTTGGGGTTGGTGAACAAAGGAACTGAGCTGCAGAAGGCCGAATAATAATGAGTTAGAAATAATTTCAAACACCCAGCCAAAAAAAACCTGCATAATTGCTTTAAAAAAAACTAAAGGAATTTAGAACACTTAGTCTGCAGAATAAAACTGCAGTCTTTTTACAGTTTTTAGTTGCTGTAAGAAAACTGCAGTTTTTTCTGCAGACCTAGTGTTTCAAATCCCTTTAGGTTTTTTTTTCTGAAGTTTTTTTTTAAAGCAATTTTGCAGAATATTTTGGCTGGGTAGGTGAGAAACAAGTTGCTTTTGTTTAGTGACTGAGGCTTAAGGCGCATTTACCCTAAAGTTTACAACTAAAAGTTGGCAAAACATTGTTTGTAGAAAACTTAAAGTTGCTCTTCCCAAATTAGTGCAACAAGTGGGAAAAAAATGTGTACAAAACTAAAAGTTTATCTTCTCAAATTTGGATCAGAAGTGGAAATCTTGTTGCTAACAAAATTGACGCAAAAGGCGGTATTAAGTCAAGAACTACACTCTTAAAACAAACGAGCGGTTTTAACTCAGTCTGAGTTAATTTCCACTCCTTTCCGGTGCCGAAAATGCACTTCCCCTATAGGAGTGGATTTCGCTCTTTTGTTTTAAGAGTGTAGGAAGTAGTGTAAGGATGTTGCAAGAAAAAGACATAATTATTGTCATGGATGTTTGTGCCATCATAGCCAGACACTGAACAAAAAGTACTTGAAGATGCTGGGCGAGTCCCTCGTTGATGACTAGGTTGTTTATATGCTTTTATATGATTTACATAGTATCTTTCTAGTTTAAATAACTAGATTTTCAATTAAAATAAGCTTTATGAATAAAACAAACAAATATAATAGTTTCCAATGCAAATTAGATGCGCTTCATTTTTTGTTGGTTATTTTATATTCAAATACTTATCTCCAAATTTCTAAAAAATGAATTTGATACTTTTTATCGGTTCTCTAGACATTCTTATAGTAGTTGCGACGCATAGCTTATGCCAGAGTCCCAAGTTTTGCACTTACGACTTCAGTCCGACGACTATATTTGTTTCTCTAGGCGATCCCGGGCAAGTAACTGCTTTAGGTGGCGTCGCACATTTTTCGGGTGCTGAAAACAAAACAGGAATTAAACTGCAGAAATTTAAACACAAATATCTATATTTTAGAAAAAAATATTTAGAACTACAAGGCATTTAGTAAATCAATTTTGTCACACTTAAGCCACGTGGAGACTTTACAGATACGTATATACCCGTTAAGGAACTGTTAGTTTTCTACACATTCTAAAAGTTACTAATTTTTTTTTCCGCCTGTTTTAGTAATTATTATTTTGTTTAATTTCGTTAAATTAAAAAAAATGAAAGTATTGCCGAAATTTTTAAAACCATTCACTGCACAAATAAAATTATTAAAAAAACACACAATGTTATTAATGAGTCAAAAATTTTAAATTAAATCTAATGCAGCGAAATTATACACTTTTCCCAAAAAGCTTATCCCTCAGAAGGTTAACAAGTTTTATATGGTTTGGACACAAAACTTTTTTGATTGATAAAATAAGGTTTAATACAATAGCTATATTATAATATTTGTTTAATCTGTAGATATATTTAATATAAAAATTATGAATAGTAGTTTGTATGCGTATTATATCTTTCTAGTCTGTTTGCACTTTTTACTTTGTCCATACGAAGTAAGGGATAAGTTTTATATCTATTGCCTTTCGTTGCGTCGTGAGAATGGTTTTAAATGAAGTTTTAAATTATAATAAATGTAAATTGAAAATTAATTGTCAGAATGGTGTGAAATTTGAAGACAGATATCATGAAGTAATAGGTAAGGTTGTACGTTTTCCGGCTGCTTATTTCTAGCCTCCATGGATTTAAACTTTTTTTTTTAACTTTTCTAACTTTTCTTACTAAACTTTTTTTAACTCAGTCTAGAATGAGGTTTTTTAATGAGCATATAAATAGTAAACAACAACGTTCATTTGAAATTTATACAATCAAAAGTTAAACCAATTTAATTTTTAAAAAAACGTAAATCACACAAAAAGGTATTAACGAAACCTATGTATTCATCTTTTCATTATATATTAGATTCACATTGTTAAAATAAATTTTTAATTAAAAAATAAGTTTTAAAAAATGATAGTTTCTCTAGAATTAGGAAAAAAATATTGCTGAAGCCGATGACCGAACTTCAAAATGAAATTAGAATTTATTTAAGACACTGCATTATTATTTTTTTCTCAGTCTAGAATGAGGTTTTTAATGAGCATATAAATAGTAAACAACAACGTTCATTTGAAATTTATACAATCAAAAGTTAAACCAATTTAATTTTTAAAAAAACGTAAATCACACAAAAAGGTATTAACGAAACCTATGTATTCATCTTTTCATTATATATTAGATTCACATTATTAAAATAAATTTTTAATTAAAAAATAAGTTTTAAAAAATGATAGCTTCTCTATAATTAGGAAAAAAATATTGCTGAAACCGATGACCGAACTTCAAAATGAAATTAGAATTTATTTAAGACACTGCATTATTATTTTTTTCTCAGTCTAGAATGAGGTTTTTTAATGAGCATATAAATAGTAAACAACAACGTTCATTTGAAATTTATACAATCAAAAGTTAAACCAATTTAATTTTAAAAAAAACGTAAATCACACAAAAAGGTATTAACGAAACCTATGTATTCATCTTTTCATTATATATTAGATTCACATTATTAAAATAAATTTTTAATTAAAAAATAAGTTTTAAAAAATGATAGTTTCTCTAGAATTAGGAAAAAAATATTGCTGAAGCCGATGACCGAACTTCAAAATGAAATTAGAATTTATTTAAGACACTGCATTATTATTTTTTTGTAAAGCAAAAGCTGTTAAGTAACGTAAATCTTAAGTTTAAAAATTAAAAAAAAAATGATCTTATAAAAAAATATCTTTAGTGCTATTGATAGTGATTAATTTGGCTAACATCAGCTTTCAATTTTGATTAAAATTATATTTCATTAAATGTTTAAAGTTATTATAATTTGTTTATTATTAAATTATTTCGTATAAAATAAATTTAATCATAATGAGTTGTATAAGCTTTTGAAATTGTACTGTCTATTTTACTCTGGCAGGGTAGCAGGTCAACTGTACCGTACCTACAAAAATTACCTTGAACCATTTATCCAAACACTGAATAATTACAGCTAATAAGACAATATAGAAATATTGAGTATTTCAAGAGAAAATTTGACAATGCCATTTCAAATTCCACATTACGTTTTATAACGTAAAAAGTGGAATATTTTATAAAGGCTGCATTCGTTTGTTTGTCCATCACTGCCTCATCATTTCAAATTTTAGAAATTAAAAGATCTACATAATTATAAATGGGAATTGGAGACGAGAAACAAGAAGTGCTGAAAAAATATCACTTTTGTCCTCCCTTTGGTTTGGTTAACTACTTTATTTTTTAAAAAAAATATAAGAAAATTTGATATTGGATTATAACAATTAAGCAATTTTCTGTGTAAGTTTTTGGAACGCAATGCTTTAATTTGTTATTTAATGGTAAACTGTTAAAAATGAAGATCTCAAAAATGGGTGATTGGACGTTTTCATGTTATTGTGAGACAAATTTTCTCTAAAACAAATACTTGAAATCTCAATTTTGAGATCATGCATGTTTTTAATATTCAATAACTTCAAGTAGAAAATTGTGTAATCAATAATTTATATCGGATTTTTCATTATTGATTTAGTTTGGGATTTATATTAATAATATCAAATATCTATTGTATATATGTATGTACGTACTTAAAATACAATTTAAAATTTCAAATAATTAAGAAAAATCTAAATAAAAACATGTGTGTTTTGTCACCACAGATATTTTTTTTCGACGTATGGACACAGGTGGACTGAAATTTTTCCAGTCCATGTGAAAATATAGAGTTAGCATGAAAGCTATAAAAAAAACAAGGGCGGCATTTTAAAGACTTGCATCCATATGAAAAAAAATTACCACACGGCCCTGCAGCAGATCCTTGGGGATTGTCTGAGCAAGACTCCGTTGTTGTGGGTACCGGCGTAGTTGTAGCAGAAGCTTCAGTAGTTGTGGTCGTTGGTTCTTTAGTTGTTGTTGTAGTCGGTTGTTCAGTTGTTGTTGTAGTAGTCGGCTGTTCAGTTGTTGTTGTAGTAGTCGGCTGTTCAGTTGTTGTTGTTGTTGTAGTAGTCGGCTGTTCAGTTGTTGTTGTTGTAGTAGTCGGCTGTCCAGTTGTTGTAGTCGTCGGAGTTTCAGTTGTTGTAGTGGTCTGAGTTTCAGTTGTTGTAGTCGTCGGAGTTTCAGTTGTTGTAGTTGTAGGAGGTTCAGTAGTTGTAGTAGTCGGAGGTTCAGCAGTTGTAGTTGTCGGAGGTTCAGTAGTTGTAGTAGTAGGAGGTTCAGTAGTTGTAGTTGACGGAGCTTCCGTAGTTGTAGTTGTCGGAGTTTCCGTAGTTGTAGTAGTCGGAGGTTGCGTAGTTGTAGTTGTTGGAGCTTTTGTAGTTGTAGTAGTCGGAGGTTCAGTAGTTGTAGTTGTCGGAGGTTCAGTAGTTGTAGTTGTCGGAGGTTCAGTAGTTGTAGTTATAGGAGGTTCCGTAGTTGTAGTTGTAGGAGGTTCTGTAGTTGTAGTTGTAGTCGTTAGTGGTTTTGACATCTGCAATTAAAAGTTTTATTTTATCATGTTTCAATTGAAGTGTTTAGTTGAAAAACTGACACCATTCTCCAAAGTACAACTAAAATATAGGGTCCAGTCCATACATTAGCGACTTTTGACAATTCTAAATTCAATTGGATGAAGTTACCAACAAAATAACCTGGCCCTATATCTTAGTTATACTTTGGAGAATGTGAGTTTTGAGTTATAACCCTCAGTAATAGTTGTTTCTGGGGCTTGAGTGGCTACCATGGCGCGTTCGGCAGGTGGTGGATCGCCGAATATCCTGCCCAGTGACAGGACAGCCTCGAATAACCAATAAGAGGTCGCGAACCAACTCCCGTAACCCCGGTGTTATGCGATCCGTGCCTAGGGTGAATGACACAGCGGTGTATGTGTCTTAACGGAGCCTCTAGTATGACTGGCAAACTGCTAGAGTAAGCTGCCTTACCCAGTATCCTCAGGCAATGCTGGGTGGACTGTTTTTCCTGGGGTTTATTTTTTAAAATTTATGGAAATAAACGAACATAAAAAAAACCTCTGTTTTTACAGGCAACACTTCTAAGGTAGAACCGTCCAAAGACGAGGTAACCGAGAAGACATTCATTGAAGGTGCAGAAATGGATACTTCAAACGAGGCAGAAATGACCTCCAACCAACCGTCAACTTCTGGAGCACAGCAGGAAGCTATTAACAGCATGACTGACACTCTGGAAAAGGTTAAACTTAAAAAACTTTCTGGGGCTCAAAAGAAAAAAATGTCCAGAGAAAGGAAAATGGCAGCCGGGACCTGGGTAGATAAACCCAAGGGAAAGGGCAAAAAACGTCAAAGCGACAGGATGGAGCAGGAGGCGGTCAAAAAGACCTCTAAGAGAGACGGACCCTCGGGTGAAACCTACAGGGAGGCTCTCACGGCGGTAAAAATGGCCATACTCCTAGAGGGACATCCTGAAAAACGCTTCTCAGAGGAACAGGCTACAGACCTGGAACTCCTGATTATGACCAAGATAGAGGAAAAGGAGAATCCTGCCCCTACATTTCTATCTTGCAGACTTGACAATGGGGCTCTTATCATCAACTGTGCAGATCTGGAGAGCTCTAAGTGGCTGGAACAGACTGTCAGTGAGTTAAACCCATGGCAAGACCAAACACTTCTAGTGGGTGAGGCAAAGAAACTTGTCAGAACCACTAAAGTCATTGCAAAACTTCCAAAAGTTTTCACTAAACTGGATACTAATGTCATCCTGAAAAAAATTGAGACTCAGAACGGGGGGCTAACTTCTACAGAATGGAGCATTCTGAACCTGAAGCGTGAACCCTCGGGTATAACTATAGTCTTCAACATTCCAGAATTGGATGCGGCTACTCTTGGAAGAAGGGGATATAAATTTTATATCGGACTTCACCAAGTTCAAGCCAAAGTCCTGGACAAAACCACAAAGCCTGATGGTGATAAAAGTCCTTCAGGCAAACATCCACCACAGTAGAAGTGGTACAACTAACCTCAGTAAGAAATTTCTTACTGAGGACACACACCTTGCCCTGATTCAAGAACCCTGGCTTGTCAGGGGAAGAATCAGTGGCCTTAAAGGAACTAAGGGTAAGTCAGGGGTGCCTACAGGGGGGGTCAACGACGCAGACTGCGTCGTTGAAATTTTAGGGGGGGGTCGAAAAATTAGAAAAATGTTTAAGTAAATGTATGTAATTTTGTAAAAAAAATCTAACAAATTCTTGTTATTTCTAATCATCTGCCCCCCCCCCCCCCCCAAACAGCCGATAAAGGCTAGGTTCTGCCCCCCCCCCCTCCCCATCCTAACCTACCAGAATAAAAATTGGTAATCAAAATCATTAAGTACAGAAAAGAAGAAACTAGATAATGGGCTATGGCGCCCGTCTACCAGACTAATATCTCTGACATTTATTTCCCATAAACAACCCATCACTTCTTTAAAGCTTAAATAAAAAACACTTGCAGCTGGATTTCTTGTGTCATAAATCTCACACAGTTTGTATAACATACAATTCGATGAAATGATCTCTCGCACATTTCTTTTAACCAATGATATTCGTGCAATTTTCCCACCAGATCTTAATAGAAGTACTATTAGATTGTTGTTTTAGAAAAGGAGAGAAACATCACAGATACACCTTTATTAAATGCACCTATTTGGTCTATTTTAAATTAAATGAAGTTTAATAATGCACTGCACTAAAAGTACTCTAAGAGCTTATTTTGAAGTGTTATGGCAGTGATCCCGGTAAGATTTTCGTAATTATATAATTTGAATAATTAAAGCTTGTTAACCCACTGAGGGATAAGCAAATTGGCTGATGTGTAAACTTGTTTTCATGAGTTCTAAACTAAAATTTTATCTAAAAATTTAATTTCTTAAATTTTTTTATTGAAATATGACTCCTCCATGCTTTAAATTTTGGAATTTAATAAAATTATTAAATTTAGGAACGGGGACTTTTTCTGATTAATGATGATTGTTGATTTTAATAGATAATTTTTGAAATGATAACAATTGCAGAATTGCAATTTTTTAAAAACTAAACTCACATCATAAGTTATTTAATGAATAAAACCCTTGATTTGATACATTAAGCACTTAATGCTTAAACTACATTAATAAACCGAAATGCTCACACTAATTATTTGAATTAGTAGTCTTAATAAGTGTAATAAAATCTATTAATTCGCCAATAATTGCCTTACGATCCTTAGTTTCAATTTTCAATATCTAAGATGAGGCTGGCCATCGCCTGGCAATCGCAGTTTAACCATTCATTCAGTCCCATAAATTTCTGTTTTCAAGTGGTGCATTCACAAGTGCCAAAGAAACTACATTAACTACTTAAATTATCATTTTACTATCATATTTTTTATACATAGGGAGCGTCCATAAATTACGTGAATTGTTTAGAGGGGGGAGGGGATCGAGCCGAATTTCACCAAATATCACGTGGGGGAGGGGGTTCTCGTCAAATATCACGTAGTTTTTCTCCGTAAAAATTCAAATGGCGCAAAAGTTCCAGTAAATTTTTTTCTGGACTTAAAATTGGCAAATCTTACTTGATAATACTTATCGTGGCTCTGCGAACTGTATTAAAATGTTTTAAGGGAAAAAGAACGACCCGTTCTTTGATATAGATTCGATTGGCGTTCGCTTCTTTCTGTTCTCTTTATTAGTTTCAATTCAGACCAAAGGCCACGTGTCCAAATTATTTTCACACTTCACAAAGAAAAAGTGGACAAAATATGCATCGTTTGTGATTTTGAAGTACTTTCTCACCATCATCACACGATGCAGCTGCTGTTTTGACTATCCAAGTTTGGGGTTGGACCTCGATTTGTTACGTGTTTTAAAGAGTCCCGGGGTATCTCGAACGTCCAAATAAACAGTGTGGGTTGCAGAAAAAAAAAGGCGGTCTGGTGTCGTTTTCATTGGTGACTCCATAGTTCATTTACAATTTTAAATACTTTAAATACTAATTTTGGAAAATGTAACGTGAGATTGCGGGGGATGGGGGGGATCGAGCCAAATGTCACGAAATATCACCGAGGTGGGGAGGGGGTGAGTAAGTATATATATAAATTAAAGGGGGAAGCATTTTTTTAACAAAAGATTCTGGGGTAATCGGAAGGGGGGGGGTTGAGGGCGTTTGAGGGGGGGGGGTGCGTCGTTAGCTCTGGGGGGGATCGGCACCTCTGGGTAAGTTAATATACGACTACAATGGAAATGCCAGAACATGTATCCTCGTAAACAAAAATATTGAAGTCTTACCTCTAACTGAATTCATCAACAGGGACCTCACAGCTGTGAAGATCAGACTCAACATAGATGGGAGTGACAGAGAAATTATATTTGGCTCCGTTTACTTGCCCTATGAAGAGAAGAATCCACCTAACCCAATCCTACACAAGTTTTTAAAATTCTGTACAGAGAACAAATTGCAGGCAGTCCTAGGACTAGACTGCAATGTACATCACGTTGTTTGGGGTAGTACAGACACAAACAAAAGAGGTGAGTGTCTTTTAGAATTCATTCTTAAGTATAACTTCGATATTCTAAATAATGGCAACGATCCGACTTTTATTACCTCTAACAGAGCTGAGGTAATTGACATTACTATTTCTGCTCAGTTATTGAGTAAAAACATTAACAAATGGAAAGTCGATGGTAGACCGTCAGGCTCCGACCATCAAAATATCCAATTTGAAATCAACTCTAATGTTAAAATTGACCGAAGGTTCAGAGATCCCTTGGATACGAACTGGGAGAAATTCCAGGAAGAAATTAAGGGACTGACTGAGCTGGGGGGGGGGGGGGAAACCAATAAGAGACACCTATGATCTAGAAATTACAGCTGAACTGCTGCAAAATAATATCCTAGATTCATACAACAACAACTGCCCAATTCGTAATAAGAGAACAAAACATCAAATCACTTGGTGGAACGACTCTTTAGAAACCGAAAAAGCAGAGGTTAGGAAGCTTTTTAACAAAGCTAAGAAGAAGGGTGAATGGGATAACTACAAAAAAGCCCTCACCAATTATAACAAAAATGTTAGAAAAAGCAAACAAGACTCGTGGAGAAAGTTCTGTGAAGAGATAGAATCTATCTCTGAAGGATCTCGACTCCAAAAAATCCTTAAAAGGGAAGAACCAATCATGGTTGGCACCTTAAAGGACGAGTATGGTAACTTTGCTTGTACTGGGAAAGAAGTTATGGAAATCATGGCCAAAACTCACTTTCCAGGATCAAGGGATATACATGATGATGATGGTCCACACTTCATTGGCTCAATTAAAAGAGTCGGTAGAAGTCAGTGGGCCTATGCTAAGAATGTCCTTAACCAAGATAGTGTAAGATGGGCCATAAGCTCTTTTAAACCCCTCAAAAGCCCTGGACCTGATGGAATAATGCCCATTATGATACAGAAAGCAGAGGAATCAGTTATCCCAGTGCTGACTAGAATCTATAGAGCTAGTCTCGCCCTGGGACACATCCCCAAGATATGGCAGAAGAGTAGGGTTGTTTTCATCCCCAAACCTGGCAAAAACAGCTATGACCAGGCAAAATCCTTCAGACCAATCAGTCTTTCTTCATTCTTTTTAAAAATTATGGAAAAGATCATTGATAAGCACATTAGGGATTACTTGGGTAATAATAGTCCCTTGCATGACCTACAGTTTGCCTATCAACCCGGTAAATCTACAGAGACGGCACTTCACCATCTGATTACCAAAATTGAGGACTCTCTGGAAAGAAAGGAGATTGCTCTCGCAACTTTCCTTGACATACAGGGGGCCTTTGATAACACCCCACATCCATCCATCCTTAGTGCTGTAAGGAATGCAGGGATAAACCATATACTCTGTACATGGGTCGATAACCTGCTATCGGATCGAACTATTCAAATGAACGTCTTTGACGAGTCACTTGAAAAAAAGCTACAAGAGGTTGCCCACAAGGGGGTGTTTTATCACCACTACTTTGGAACCTGGTGGCTGATAGCCTCATAAAACATCTTAATAACGCAGGCTACTATACGCAAGGCTATGCAGATGACATTGTCATTCTCATCCTTGGTAAAGATTTTAACATAACTTGTCCACTTATGCAAAATGCACTAAGTTATGTAAGTAAGTGGTGCATAGAAAGGGATCTAAACATTAGTCCGCAGAAAACCAATCTTGTACCATTCACTCGCAAAAGAAAATGGGAAGGCTTTGTTATTCCTAAACTTTTGAATGTTGAAATCAATGTGACTTCTGAAGTGAAGTATTTAGGCATATACCTTGACCAAAAGCTCACATGGAACAAACATGTTGACTACATTATAAACCGAGCAAAGAAATGCTTTATGACATGCAGACGTATGCTGGGAAAAAATTGGGGTTTGAAGCCAAAAATAATGTTTTGGATGTATACAGCAATTATCAGACCTATTGTCACTTATGCCTCTGTGATCTGGTGGTGCAAAGTGGAACAGAAAACTGTGAAGGACAAGCTAGGAAGTCTGCAAAGAATGGCCTGCATGTGTATCACAGGTGCAATGTCCTCAGCACCCACCAGAGCATTAGAGATAATATTAGATCTGACTCCTTTAGACATCTTCATCTGCAATACCGCAAGGAAGACTGCCTACAGAATGATGCTGAAAAAACAATGGTATGAGAAGCCCACGGCTATAGGTCATATCAGTATCACAAAGAAAATTCATAATTCCACCCTCCTGATGCCCTCGGACATCATGGAAAGAACTTACGTGTTTGAAAGACCGTTTGAGGTGGTCATTCCCACCAGGGAAGAATGGAATGATTACACGTTTAATCAAACAAACAACGATGTTATCTGGTTTACAGATGGGTCGAAGAAAGATAACCTTTCAGGACTGGGAGTACATGGTACATCACCGAGAATAAACCTCTTCAGAGGTCTTGGGAAGTATGCCACAGTCTTCCAGGCGGAGGTTCTAGCCATCATTGACTGTCTACAGATAAATATCAGAAAAGGCTACATAGGTAAGCGGATTCTCATTTATAGTGACAGTCAAGCAGCCCTAAAAGCACTCAAGTCATTCCAAATTAACTCCAAGGTTGTTATGGAATGTAGAAACCTTCTAGAAGAACTGGCAATCAATAACAAGATAACTCTTGTATGGGTGCCAGGACACAAAGGCATCGAAGGAAACGAAAGGGCTGACGAACTTGCTAGACAGGGATCGTCCTTCAACCCAATAGGGGCAGAACCCTACTGTGGCATCAATTTGAAGACCGCGGGAGGTGTTCTCCTTAAGTGGGAAAAACAAGAAATGAACAAAGAGTGGATCAACTCCCCAGGACAAAAACACTCTAAAAGCATGATCAAAGGATCATCAGCAAAAATTGCCTCTGAAATTCTTAGATACCCAAAACTGAAGATACAATTAATTGTGGGCTTTATCACAGGGCACTATCATTTCAGAAAACATCTTCATACGATGGGACTTCTTCAACAAGAACCTACATGTAGAAAATGTCATAACAAAGAGGAAACGGCACATCACATCATATTTGAATGTGATGCCCTTGCCCATACTCGATTGATAACCTTAGGTATCATTAATGATAAAGAGTTACACCTTAGCTCTATCAGGGACCTGGCTGACTTTATCACTAAAGTAGGAGACCCTAACAAATGGAGCTAAGGAACTTTTAGGGTCTGGGGTATGGTACAAAATGCTACCCAAAAGCAGAGGTGCCACATATCGGACAAACCCAAATTAAAAGAAGAAGAAGAAGAATAGTTGTTTCGCATTCAATACAGTTTCAATGCTTAACTTATTTCACTTAAGACTCTGGTTATCAATATTTATGTACAGACACATACTTATAGACTTATACGACATGTCGCAAGTTTTGAAAGAGGCACACTTATCTTGCTTTAACACGCTCTCCCCATGGTTAAGTCATAGTATATTTGGATACAATTATTGTTACAATTAACGAATGTACCATTATAAATACCTGAATAAATAATTATAAATTCTTAATAATTAAATCTGGGTTAAAAAAAATTCTGACCAAGGAATTACGAGAATATGTAATACCTCAGGTCTCTCATTGCAGCCTATACATTTATCATTAAAGTTTCATTGAGAGTGCGGTTTATTTGGTCATAAATTTCCGATTTTACCCATTTCACGGCTGATTCCGCCAACTCATTAAAGACATTTTGCAAGAAAATTTGCAACGTTAAAATATGTTTTCAGATTTAGAATATCTAAATAAAATACAAATGATGTCATAGTGCTGAACACTTTATGAACGAAAAACTTTCATTTAAAAAATTATATTAGATAAGAAAGGTATTACATTCTCACAGAAATCATTAATGGTTTTTAAATCCCACCAAATTCTCCACTTCCCTCTAACTTCCTAGAGTTACACAATAAATGAATTGCTAAATGTAAAAAAAAGGGAGCCAAGTCCATTAAAGAATTTCCCACCACCCTTCTTACTTTCAACATTTTATGAAAGAAGAATGGTGTACGGAAATCTTACTGCGGCCTCCTCTTACATTTAGCTATTTAAAAAAATGCTTACATGGTAAACTTGAAATCCTTCTTTGTGGCATTCTTCTCCGTCTTCTCCGCAATCCTGTTCGCTGAAATCAGCCAGCGTGTGACATGTCCTCTGAAAGTCTTCATCGGCTGGTCCTAGAGCCAGCCCATGACAGTCGGCATTACTACGACATTTCTGGAGGCACGTCACCAGATGGGTTGACTCGTAACTGTCCAGGATCCAATTCTCGTGCAACTTATCCTCGAACCAGAAATGGAACTGCTGTGTGCTCACCTGGAAGCTGGTTGCGAGTTGCAAGAGTGGACAAGAAAAAATGAGGGCAAATAAGAGGAGATTTGCTGTGGATGTGTTTATTTCTGTCATTGACGCCATCTTAGATAAATTGTTCACAATTCAAAGCATGGACGCCTATTTTCGGTGCTTTTACCTCGTTAAATCACTGAGTCTCAATATAAATAAAAGTTTATAGTTGTTGTCAAAGATCTCTCTGCAATAGCGTAGAAATTGGCAGTAGCGAACTTTACCATAACCGAATGAAGTAATAATAAATGGGACTAATTAAACTAGTTTAAAGATTCAGTAGAAGACTTTCTTAAGGTTAAGTTACTGATCATTCGATTTAATTTCAATTAAATTTAATAAATCGATAATATGGTAATTTGAAGTATAGGTAGAACAAAAAAAATAGACTTTTTAATTTGATTACAATACAAGTACAAAACTTTATATAGTTATAACTCCACGAGTTTTGATCAAATAAAGAATGCTGCTTGTTTAATCATTAATATTTGCTTGTAACTACCATGTTCTGTTTTTTAACAACAAAAAAATTAAACTTTGCCTGTTGCACACACAACTGATTCATTCAATCATTTACTGTAGCTTTTTTAGACGTGGTTAGCAAAACAAAAATGATTTATGCACACATGTCCTTTTGTTTATGAAGTTTAAACTTTATTAATAATAAATCATATACAGGCTTCAAAATGAGAATTAAAGGCACACCATTTACCGCTTAGTAATTCAGAATCTGAGAACATTCGCACCTGTTTTCGTTGCTGATAGAAACTGCTTTAAAACGCTACAGTCTACACCAAATAAAATCTTAAAAGTACTAAACTAAAATAAGGAATGTTGGTATTTATGGCATAGCAATGAAAAAATGTAAATTGTAAAAATGTATGGTTCAATAGTTATAGTTAAGTGTAGTAAATAAATCATAAATTGATATTCATTTCAACTAATATTTATTACAAAAATAATATATACCTTTAGCCATATTCAAGTAAAAAAACACTTGTAGTTTAATACTAATTATTAAAGAAAACTATTTTCACAAAGTCACTGTGAACGCTAACTTTAATAGTTTGCAGTATTTTAATTTATTTTTCATTTTAAATACTAATTAAAAAATTCAGTAACAAGTATATTAGTTATTGAAGTTGCGAATAGGCAGATGGACCCCAGCAAATTTGTATTTCTAATTACTAAATTTTTTTTTGAAAGTTTTTATGATGTAATATAGGTGTTTCCGGTTTTTTTCCTTTACCCGTTTTATCACAATATGATTTTTCATCTGAAAATTTTCTCTTTCACTAATAATACTAAAATATCTTTTTAAAAAAACTGAGCTTTTTGAGTTAAAACTAATTATTAACAACCTAACAACCTTTAAAACATAAAATAAATTATACTTCCCTGAAATAGGCGAATATTTATTATCAATCGGCTCGACCAGTTTTTGGGTATACTGATATTTTAGCGATAATTTTTTTTCAAAAATTCAAACAAATTTATATTTTAAGGTTTGATAAAAACTTATTTTACCTCAATAAGATCGTTTTTAGATAGAATATTTCTAATATTGTCATCCACAGAAAAAGTGGGAAATGCAACTTTTTTCAGATAAAACAAATAATATCGTGAAACCGTTAATAGTACAGAAAAACGGAAACCAGATTCATTTTCAGCATCAAACACTACGTAAAAAACCTATTACATCGTTGACATATCAAATTATTATTTTTTATTACATAAAAAGTCGAGGACACAAATAAAACTCTAACACCACATGACACCTCTGGTAGCACCGCACCCACTATCTTTAAAGATGCCATTAAAATGTCAATTTTTATGGAAAACGTCGGAGAGAAGTAAAAAAGAAATCCAATAATGACGCTAATTAACTGTAATTGTATTACCAAGCAAAAAACACATAAAAATAATATTTGTGTTTTTTAATCTTTTTTTAAAAAATATGTCGTTTACACAACAGTACTTTATTATAGTTTATTTCAGCTAAAAGACTTTCAAATAACTATTTAAACAGCAAAATAAGACATTTGCATTTTTTTTATGCATAATGTCGCCTCGTACGCGGAAAAGTGACCTATCGGTGAAAATTGACTTTTTGAGTAACTCTACTATAGGATGCAAAATTTCAAAATCTATCGATTGGTGCAATCTGCATAGCGATCCGAGCCTTAGTTTGTCTGCAATTAATAGATAGGTCTTCTTCCTCGTTCGTTTTTGGATGAAAATGAGCGGGAAAGAAAGACCTATCGCACCTGGCGATTTTTCGCTATGTGTTTGCAGCTGCTACGGCAATGAAGTTAAGTCTGAAGGGCTTAAATGGAAAGGTTGAGGTCAGTAATTAATTTGTTTATTTTTTTTTATTTGAAATACTCTCATTTAAAAAAATCCATTTCAAAAGCTCTGTTTTGTGGTATTTAATACAATAAATATATACAAAAAATTCATGTAATATGCATATATTGCAAAATGATATGTCAATATATATTTTTTTTCTCAAGTTAATATTTTAGCAAACGACAAATAGTTTTAAATCGTTTTCAAGGTCGGTATTTTACTATAAATCTAAACTCAATTGCTACAACTTGACAGTTTGCGAAATGAAGTCAATGAATTCAATTTCATACATAAGGTCTGAGGTATCCCTACAACTTACTTTTAAATTTAAGACTTTTTTATATTTTCATGAGTTTTAAAATGATTTTAAAATTTTAATAATGCTTCAAAATTATAATTTTTTAATTTCAAACATGATATATAGTAGAAAATTTAGGCTGAAAGGTTTTTGTAGAAAAATGTGGATATCATTTCTTATAAGTCCTGATTTTGAAAAAGTGATTTGTTTCATATAACACCTATTTTTTATATAAACAAATTATTATGATTTAAATCATCGAATATATTAAATTATAAAAATAAAAATAAACTTAAAATAATATCGTAATTAGATGATAAGAGATAAACCTTATTACATAAACTTCATTAAATTGGTCAAATAATCTTTTTGTTAAATTTAATTTTAAAAAACATATTCTTATTGTTAATCAATATATTATTAGATTATAAAAATGCATTAAGTAAAAAAAAACGGCAACGATAGCTAGTCATCGCCTTAGCTGGTGTAAGGAAACCGGTTTCTCACTTGATCTTCTCTCGCGGCTACCCTGATTACGCGAGACACGGGTCCCACGTTTGAACAGCGGAAGAAGAACCGAGAGAGAAAATGGTTTCTTATCGCCATTTTTTGCCAAGCAGACCAGAATACGAGAAAGTTCCTATTCTATCAAGGGGTTCTTCCAATGGACTCTTCATTTACCTGGTAAACCATTGTACCCTCTGAATCACACGCCCCATCTTTACAGTTGGAAAAGTCGATGTTCTTCAATGTATAACAAGTCCTGGTATAGTTTTCTGCCTCGTCAGTGACGCTGTTTACGGCCAGGCCTTGACAATTCCCGTCATTTCGACACTGCTGGAGACAAGTAATGAGGTGGTCTTGTTCTTCTAGAATCCAGTCTGTGTGGAGCTTGTCTTGAAGCGAGAAGTTGTAGAACACCTAGTTCAGTGGTTCTCAACGGGGGCGCTACCGCCCCCCAGGGGGCGGTTGGAGGATGGCAGGGGGCGGTGAGAATGTTTTGGGCGGTAAGGGGGCGGTGGGTATGTTTTGGGCGGTAGGGGGGCGATTTAGCATATTTTGGAAATTCAAACTTAATTTTAAAAGTCCCAAAAGAAAATATACCATTGATTACCCGGTTACCATTGTTAGGACTATCATACAAGCCCCGATCTCTCTGTAACTCACTTGTTGTCCGTGCCATCTTCAGTGCTTCACATGTTCTGTAATGCTTCTTGTTTATTCGTGTATTCTTGTTCGTATTATTAAAAATTAAAATGTTCGTTGTTCGTTTGTTTTTCCGGCGTCCTAAGTATTTTTATTTGGCCCGTCTGGCAAGTGCATTCTTAATTCTTTTTCGTGATAACGAACGGTTTTGCACCACTCAGCTGCATCCAGTGTTATAAAACACGTGTCGTTAAGTAATGATACAGTGCGATGGCGAATTGATGAGGTGGCGAAATATGTTGATTCTTCTTTATGTAACTTTTTGATGCACACAGAATTTTCTCTTCAGGTTGATGAAACAACCTTGCCATGCAAGCACTAACGAGACTTTATTGTTAACGTACGTTCGGTTTGTGAAGGAAGGGGAAAATATCCAAGAGATGCTTTTTGCCAGAAGCTTGCTTGCCGATACTAAAGATCAGTCTATTTTTTATACTGTCAAAGATTGTTTTCAAGAAAAAAATATTCCTCTTGGGAACATTATATCTGTTTCCACCGATGGAGCCGTTGCGATGGTTGGTCGTCACAAAATTTATCTCTTATTTAGAGAAAGAAGTCCCAGGCATATTAGCTGTTCACTGCGTGATTCACAGACAGCATTTGGTTGCAAAAAACCTTAGCGACCGTTTGCATCAGTCTTTACAATATGTCATCTCTGCTGTAAACAAAATTCAGGCAATGCTCTCAACGATCGGTTATTCCGGCTGCTATGTAAGGACAATGATGACGAATTTAATCGCTTGCTTCTACACACCGATATTCGCTGGCTCTCCAAAAGTGCCTGTCTCAATAGGTTCTGGGATCTTTTCGACTCTGTGCTAGAATTTCTCGAAAAGAAAGATGTAGTTTTAAAAGAGAGACTGCTGCAGTTTAAGATGGATATTGCGGATTTATTTGCAAAATTTAATTTTGTGAATTTTTAACTTCAAGGTTAAAATCTGAATTTAATCACCACAAAATCTGTCGTTTCTGCCTTCTTAAAAAAAACTCTTTTTATGGCAGCAGAATTTTGGTAGAAATGAATTTAGCTTGTTTCTAATCTTAAATGAGCTTGTGCTACATAATGGCAATGAAATACCTTTTTTTAAAAAACCTCGTTTACTTTCAACACCTTGAGTCTTTGCACGAGGATTTTTCTTTGCGTTTTAAGGATATTTTGGCAATGGAAATCCCCATTAGAACATGAACCCATTTATGATATCGAAAAAGCAGAGATCTATATATATTCAGGAGGAATTGATAGAACTCTCACCAAATGAAACTATGAAAGCCAACTTTCATAACGATCGTCTCACAGAATTTTGGCTTCAAACTAATATCAGTTGCTGCTATCCAGGATTGTGGTCCGCCGTGAAGAAATATTTTAATTGCGCTTCCTTCCCCTCTTACCTTTGTGAGAGAGGTTTCCGTGCTGTTACTGAACTAATTTCAGAAAAGAGATGTAGACTCCAAATCGTAGAAAGAGGGGGCCTGCATCTTAATCTCTCTAAAAAACATTGAACCTAACGTTCAGAAACTGGCTTTGAACCATCAAGCATAACCATCTCACTGATGTTCTTGATTGATATTCCATTTGTAGTGCGTTATTTTTTGCTGTATTTCTCTTCAATTATCTAAACAAGTGTACATACTCTTAAAACATAAAATCACAGTTAACGCATTTGTTTTACATGTCATTTTAGTTTTAAATAAGTAATATTATTATCCTCAAACAAATTTGGTGAGAAAAAATTACTCAAAAGTTTGGCCTTTTATAATTCAGTAATCTTCTTCCATATTCCTTAGAAAATTACAAGATTTTCACAGAGGGGGCGGTGAAATTTGTTTCAATCCTTAGGGGGGCGGTAGCTTTTAAAAGGTTGAGAACCACTGCTAGTTGAAATAAGTTAACTTTTTATAGCTACAGAATGTTTTTAAGTGAACGAATAGAACATGAGAAAAGGGACTTATTGAGTTAGGGAGGGTTTAATTAAAGATTGAGCTTAAAATGACCGTAAAATGAAAAATGCTTATCAATGTCTTGTAACAATTTGACAGAACTAGTGTAGTCGTAGAATTTTATTCTACGAAGTGCAAACGGAGCAATGGAGCTAATGCAGTAAAATAAATCCACAAATTCGCTCTAAACCAGAACTTACCAACACATCTACAATAAGTTCTCTACTTAGATTCAAATCCCTTTACCTGTAAGGGATTTTTGTTGAAAAACGACGCATTTTTAACATTAAAAAAAACTTTTGAAAACAAAAACTTTCGTTCTACATTTAGTTAATATTGATTTTCAGAACCTTCTTAACACAAAAAATACACGAATATCTCAAAAACTGGATCTAAGAAAGATATTTGATATTCGTTTTCAATACGCAAAAATCCTTTCATAATTTGGTACTTTCTTTTCTAAGCCAAAAAGTTTTGAAAATGTGTTGACTATTATTATTAATAATAATTACTTTAATAAGATGTATTATATTATTAAATTTTATGACCGTTTTCCAACGTTTTCGCAGAGACCCAGAGTGCTGTGAATGCTTGGTCATGCAATACCTCTACCAAATGTTTTGTTCCCAAAATTAAACTAAGTGTTTAATAAAGTAAACATATACTTTACTTTGGTTATCAAAACTTCACTTTTTTCCACGAGAAATCTTCAAATTCATAGATCATTTTCATGTAAGGTGCTAAATATGCGTATTTTTTGTTAGTTTTGTTATATCTTTTTTCGTTTTGTTCCCCTTTTGTTTGAGTATAATCTGAAATATTGCTTTTAATTTTCCTTGAAAATTTCGATTGTATAATTATATGTGTTGTCTGGAAAGGCCCGGGGGCCCCTTGGCAACCAACATATTCTGTTTTGGAAAAAAAGTTTTCTTTCTTCTTCTTTTGATATGAGTAGAACAATACGAGTAGAATTTCTTATACTATTAATTTTTAGAAATTTTCTTACTTATTACAATTTTTTTCGCTATAACAATTGAAGAGCTTAGTGGAAGAAGGCTAAAAAAAGTTTTCTTTCTTCTTCATTTGATATGAGTAGAACAATACGAGTAGAATTTCTTATACTATTAATTTTTAGAAAATTTTCTTACTTATTACAATTTTTTTTCGCTATAAACAATTGAAGAGCTTGTAGAAGAAGCTAAAAAAGTTTTATTTTTCTTCTTTTGTATGAGTAGAACATACAGTGATTTTTAATATTTTTAGAAATTTCTATTATACAATTTTTTTCGCTATAACTGGAGCTTAAAAAAGTCTAAAAAAAGTTTTCTTTCTTCTTCTTTGATATGAGTAGAACAATACGAGTAGAATTTCTTATACTATTAATTTTAGAAATTTTCTTACTTATTACAATTTTTTCGCTATAACAATTGAAGAGCTTAGTAGAAGAAGCTAAAAAAAGTTTTTCTTTCTTCTTCTTTTGATATGAGTAGAACAATACGAGTAGAATTTCTTATACTATTAATTTTTAGAAAATTTCTTACTTATTACAATTTTTTTCGCTATAACAATTGAAGAGCTTAGTGGAAGAAGACTAAGTGAATTTTTTTTTTAACAAATTGACATTTTTGTGTCAAAAAATATTTTATATATATATTCTCACTTTTAAAGATAACTTAACAAGATTCCGCTTTTCATAAACTTTGAGTATAATTCTTACCTTTTGTAAGTGCCGTTTTTAACGTATCTAAGTGCAAACGAAAATTTCTAAAGCTCATTTTCTCGTTTTCACCTTTTTGTCACTTAGCACATTCTTCCACTAAGCCCTTCAATTATGTGCATAAAAGTTTGAAAATGTGAAAAACATTTGGGCTCATAATATTAATGAACAAAATACATTAACTAATTTATGCACATTTATTTGAAATAATTAAATTATTGACATGGTAGATTTAAGGTATATGGGCGATTCTCCCATAAGTTAATATGTAGTTTAAGCCCCTTGGGAATAAATATGCTCTGATAATGCCTTTTTTCTGGAAATATATTTTTTGTTTAAACTAATTCTATAATTTTACAAGGTATTTTTAAAGAAATGGTTGTAAATGATAAGATTGTTCAAGGTAATTTTATGTTTTCAAATTGGCACTTCTGTTTCTTGTCTCCCACACCATGCACTGATAGTCTGAAGAAAATATAAATAAATACAATAAATTTTTATTCTTTTGTTTTTGAACCAAAACTTTGTTTAAAGTTTAACTTTTATTTTTCACGAAATCACACGGGACTGAAATTATACAGTTTGGGGAGAATCACTCATATATATATATATATTTTCAGTAAAAAAAAGAGTGGTATACAACACAGTATTATCCAAATAATGTTGTTCATAATACTTTTATTTAACTTTTTGAGCAATAATATATTTTGTTTACAAAATAACTCGACTTCAAAAAAGATTTTTTTCAAAATTTCTAAACTTCCTTAAAACAGAAATAATTTCTTTTGAAGATCTTCGGATGATCAGTTACAGTGTGAATCCAACCATCTTTCTCCGCATCTTAGGGTAACTATAAAACAATTAAATTGAATAGTTAATATCAAATTTTTATTTTTTTATTACATAAAAAGTCGAGGACACAAATAAAACTCTAACACCACATGACACCTCTGGTAGCACCGCACCCACTATCTGAAAAGATGTCATTAAAATGTCAAATTTTATGAAAAACGTCGGAGAGAAGTAAAAAAGAAATCCAATAATGGCGCTAATTAACTGTAATTGTATTACCACGCAAAAAACACATAAAAATAATATTTGTGTTTTTTTTATCTTTTTTTTTAAATATGTCGTTTACACAACAAAATAAGTACTTTATTATAGTTTATTTCAGCAAAAAAGACGTTCAAATAACTATTTAAACAGCAAAATAAGACATTTGCATTTTTTTTATGCATAATGTCGCCTCGTACGCGGAAATGTGACCTATCGGTGAAAATTGACTTTTTTAATTAACTCTATTATAGGATGCAAAATTTCAAAATCTATCGATTGGTGCAATCGGCATAGCGATCCGAGCCTTAGTTCGTCTGCAATTAATAGATAGGTCTTCTTCCTCGTTCGTTTTTGGATGAAAATGAGTGGGAAAGAAAGACCTATCGCACCTGGCGATTTTTCGCTATGTGTTTGCAGCTGCTACGGCAATGAAGTTAAGTTTGAAGGGCTGAAATGGAAAGGTTGATGTCAGTAATTAACTTGTTTATTTTTTTTATTTGAAATACTCTCATTTAAAAAAAAACTATTTCAAAAGCTCTGTTTTGTGGTATTTAGTACAATAAATATATACAAAAAAATTCATGTAATATGCTTATATTGCAAAATGATATGTCAATATATATTTTTTTCTCAAGTTAATATTTTAGCAAACGACAAATAGTTTTTAATCGTTTTCAAGGTCGGTATTTTACTATAAATCTAAACTCAATTGCTACAACTTGACAGTTTTTGAAATGAAGTCAATGAATTCAACTTCATATTTAAGGTATGAGGTATCCCTACAACTTACTTTTAAATTTAAGAC